>CM072804.1:5877500-6477500 GCA_037013495.1 Hippophae tibetana
CGAGGTGTGAAGACAGATTGAAATCAGTCTTCAAGTGGGAGATTGTTGGAGATTATCATAAAGTTCCTTAAATTAAGGAGCAAAACATGGAGTAAAACATGGAGCAAAACAAGGAGCAATTCATAGAGCAAAACAAGGAGCTTAATTCAAGGAGCAATTTAAGGAACCATTAATTTAAGGAGTAATTCAAGGAGTGAATTTTCCTATAAATAGATGTGTAATTGTAATGAATTAATCATCCAAAATGTTCATTCCAATTGAGAGAAAAGCTTAGAGAGAAAAGCTTTTGTGAGAGAAAATTGAGAGTAATTTTCTTGGGTGTAATTGAGTTGTGAGTTGTGAGTGTTGTAAACACCTTGTGTAATTTCTCCCCTTTCAGTAAAAAGATCTGCAGCAGGTCCGGAGACGTAAGCAAGATTGGCCGAACTCCGTTATCAAATTTGTGTGTTATTTTTCTATTCTTGCTTTCTCATAAATCTAGCTTATCGGAAATTTGCGTAATTTCCCAACAGTTTTTAGAATAACGGAAGGAATATCCAGTTGTGATCAAAGTTGGGAGGATAAATGTTAAAAATGTATAAATTTATATTAAAATTTAATTATAATATCACACATAATAACAAAAATTTAAAAATAAAAAAATTATTTATTTTTAAAAAAATTTAAACAAATATTATAACATAATTAATATAAATACAAATATAGGTATAGGTATAAATTTATGCAACATCATTTCTCAAGTTGAGAGAGACTCAAAGAGTACAAGCAAGTGAGACTACAAAAAAGGGTGGTCCCTTTTTGTTCATATTTTTATCTTAATTTCTAATTTACGTTACAAATGGTAATCATTAATCGAATGTTCTCATACCATACTCACGGATCGGCTGAATCTATAAATTAGATTTTGCTCTATTTTATGCACAAAGTAGTATCCCAACAAAGCATGTGTTCGTAACCAACTACTTGATGAATTTTTTTTAGTTAAAAAATTATTCATTTATTTGTGTAATATGTGATAATGTGTTATTTTAAATTAATAAAATTTTAAATTATTACAATATTTTTTTTAAATATATATATATATATATATATATAATAAGAATTATAAAGATAAATCAATCTAATGAGATATAATTAATAAAAAAAATTATTTATTGTTCTTGTATGTTAAGACGTGTTACTTAAAAATAATTAAATTCAATTTATTACAATTTTTCTTTTTTTAGAAAATAAAAGATTATTGCTTGATTTAATGAAATAAAAGATTTGACATGAATATATAATTCAATTATAGCTTGATTTTATGTTATCGTGTGTTTTCGTAGAAAATTCAGTATCTCTTATACCAAAGTTTATCATTAATTCAGGAAATGATGAAAATCCTACTTGAGTGTGGTATGGGAGATTGAAACACTACACGCGTATTAATTAAAGCCTTTGGTAGCATTACAGCCTTACTGATTAGATTGTGAACGCCCCACACTATTTGAGAAATAAAGTATTTAGGAGACGGCACTGATTGCCCTGGTATGCAGCGTGGCTCATTCTGAGCCGTCCAATTCCCCAAGAGAAAGGGACGTGTGGCTGGTATCTACTCAAATGCATCCAATACTCAGCCACCACTAGCAATTCACACAAGAGAAAGAGAAGAGGAATAAATCACAAGTTGAAGACTAATTCTATATGCCAGCATGGCACCAATACCACTTAGGCAGATGGATTCATAATTATTGATTAAATTTTATTAAAATTCAAAGATAGAGAGAGTAGGAGAAAGGTAGTAAATCTGTTTTTTAACACCAACTTATCTGACACTACTACTTTAGCCCAACCCAATATTTAACTATATCCTTTCTCTATCCCTATCTTTCTCTCTCAACTTTATCTACAGCTGGCTGAAGGTATGTGCTTGTCCCACTTCCCATTACTGAACTGAATTTCATAATATCATCTCTTCAAGCTCTCTTCTTTTTCTGAGCATCAGTAATAATAATAACTTATGGCGTTTGGTATTTCCATAGTAGATGTTTGAATAAAATTGTAAAAAAAGGGTATTGGATCTTTGATAATGTAATGTTCTGGTTTTTGACTATTCTTTAATTTGGTTAAGATTATTTGGCAAATAGAATACTTTTTTCTCTATGCAGCCCTTGTGTTTTTAACATTTAAAGGAAGTTTTCCTTGTATTTTCAGGTATGGTAAGAATGTGATGTGACCCTGTCTAAGGAAGTAAGCTTTTTAGAAGCTTGGAACAAGTTTAGGAGTAATAGATTTGTGATATTGTATAATGCCAGTTCCACTTGCACCTTATCCAACACCTCCAGCGCCATATACACCTCCTCCTGCAAATGGTATCTTACAGTCCTGCTTATTTTAATAAGACTGCAATGTGAATTCTGTATGCTTACTCAGAAAATGGAACCACAGTTAGATTCGATTGTCTTTTCCTCTTTTGTATTATCGGCTATGACTATGAAATCGGTTTATTTTAGATAATAACTTTCAATCTAAGTAAATAAGCTTTTCTGGTCATCATTTTGGTACTCTTATATGCCTAAACTTCTAGTCTAGCTGATTAAAAAAAAGTAAGATGGTTAGCAGGTGGACAGAGCCAGCTTGTATGTTCCGGATGTCGAAACCTTCTAATGTATCCTGTGGGAGCAACCTCTGTGTGCTGTGCTGTTTGTAATGCAGTCACAGCTGTGCCACCTCCTGGTATGGTTCTTCGTCGTTTTGATTTTTAGAACTCTTAACACTTTTTTTTCTCCCTTTAAGAAGAAGCAACACAATTATACCTATGCATGACATTAACAGGAACAGAAATGGCACAGCTGGTTTGTGGTGGCTGCCATACCTTGCTTATGTACATACGTGGAGCAACAAGTGTGCAATGTTCTTGTTGTCACACAGTTAATCTTGCCTTAGAAGGTCTATTTCAATAGCAGAATTAACTATCTGAAAATTCATTATTTCTTAAGTCAAATTGTCTAGCTCTTCTTAGAAAGTTGTTTTTTCTCAAACTTAATTATGATTTATGAAATTTAGTCCGTGTGGAGTTAATCCTCAAATGTACATAAATGTTGCAGCAAATCAGGTGGCACATGTAAATTGTGGGAACTGCAGGATGCTATTGATGTATCAATATGGAGCAAGATCAGTGAAATGTGCTGTTTGCAATTTTGTGACATCAGTTGGGGTGAGCATTAACTTTTTCTCTTGACTCATGAATACATTTTATTTGATTTCTTTTCGATATCTAAGTTCATATCAAAAACTTTTTTTTTCCTATTCATAACTGAAAATGACACGATTTAAGGAAACCTAAAGAAACCCACATTGTGTAACTTTAAAGAAATGTGAAACTCTGATAGCAGACAAGGATCAAAATGTAGGATTGCAGGGTGAGTTTTCACTGCAATTTTGTATAGAAATGATGATCTTGTTGTGTTTACATATAACACATATTGCTGAAACCTCAGTTCTTAAATTATATTTAAAGCTCTGTTAACTGATACATATGTCTTCTTCATTCTTTATTTGTAATAAAGAGGAGTGAATGTAGCATATTGTAGTGAACACTGAAGAGTAACTTCTCTTATTAACTTATGCAGGTTTCGACAAATTCCACGGAACCGAAATTCAACAACTAAAAGTATCAAACTTATTGGTCATGGACGCTGCAACCTTGGTTTTACACCAAAGAGTGTCAACTATGGTTGCATAATAAACAGATAATATCCTCTTGTCTTGTGACATGTATAGAGTTATTTTTTCCTTGTTTGACCCGGGTTTATGAATAAGTAGTTTCTGTTATTGTAAAGAAGAGTCAGAATTTGAGTAAAATCTATCAGCAAATCCTCAGATATGATAAACTTCATCATTTTTTTTTTAATTTGGCAACGGTATTCGTTTATTCTTGATGCTTTATTGTTTGTATCAAAATGGTCCATACGTATGACTTCCATACCAGTCAATTTTGATGTGTACAAGAACATTAGAAAGGGGACCAGTAGATATTTCAGAAGTCATATTGAGGACAGGATTTTTTTTTTAATAGGTTGGAACTAGTGACTTGAAAGAGTGTAAACCACGAACGCCAACCATTACTTAAAATTAAAAGGATTCTCGGGTATATATATACAATAAAGGTGCCTTTTCTTTTCTCTGATAATAAAGATGCTTAATTTAGAAGAGGAAGATTTTATGTGGGAGGATGTAAACCAAAGAAAAAAAGTGTAAAATGTTCTTCTAGCTACTTTAATTATATATATATAATAAATTTACTATTTTAATAAAAGTTGTTTGATTCAATTTTTTTATATTGTCAGTTTTTTCAATGAAATTGATAAAAGTTGATTTTTTTTCAACATTTACATGTATTTTTTCATCACGTAACATGTGTTAAAATTCTATTTTTTTTTCAATTAAGTCGCAAAAACTAACTTGAAAGGTTGTTTGAAATTTTTATGAATAAAAGCATTAAATTAATTAAAAAAATCTTAAAAAGTAGTATTTGCAAATTTTCTCAAAAAGTACCTACAATAACGTTTAAGAAAATATTATCCTCCTTAAGCAGCCATGTATTTTTGAAATAAGCCATAAAACTAATTTATATGTAAAGTGATCAATAAATTTCTTAACTCTAATACACGTCATTTTTTGACCCTTTCTTCTAAATATATCCTTCGAGAAATATGATTGTTACTAGTTAAGACCTTAAAGAAATCATTGAAACTACCACATTATTTTGTCCATGAACTAGCATTATGTTCAAGGGTTCTACATAAAGAGCAGGGTATTGTCGTAAATTGTAATTTTGGAAAATTTTACGTTTTATTGCTTATCGTCCTAAACCAATATATATTTTTTGATTTATCAAATAGAAACTTAACATGATCGATAATTATAATAGGAATAAAATTCAACAAAAATAATAATATATTATAATTGTTTAAGAATACAATTAAAATAATGATAAATATTAAAATAAAATTTATAAAATTATAAATGAAGTAAAGTTATAAAATAAAAGTTTTTTTTATATATTTTTATTTTAAAATGAGTTAAAGTGAAAAAACAATAATAAATGATTATACAAATTTTTGAGAAAAATAAAACATTCCAGTATATTTTTAAAGAGTATTTCTAATATTATCATAATATTTTATATTTCATTTTAAATTAACATTATTATTATTATTGTGAACCAAATATTAACATAGATTCTATTTGTGGAATACAAATATGTAAATGAAAATATTGACATTCAATATGGTTAATCATAATCTCACATAAAAAAAGATGTTTTTTTTTTACATTATGAGAAGAAGAAAAAACATACATACACATTGCATTTTTTAACATGTAAAGAATATATATGTTTTTAACCTTTATATAAAAAAAATGTGTATTGTATAGAAGGATGTTAAAAATAAAATTTTATTTATACAGATGTGTTATGCTACACAATTAAGCTTATTTTTATAAAACAAATAAAAGAAAATTTATTAATAAAGATTAAAGATAATCAATATTTATTCATCTAAATACAAAAATAATCAAATTTGATAAATTAAAACTAAATGTATTATTAAAATTAATTTTTTTTGAACACATATAAAGAAAAATCTGAATATTTATCATTTGCTATATTGTATGCATGGTTTTGAAATTGAGTATTTGATTGTCTCAACTAATATATTGGATGTTATTTTAAAATAATTAAATATTAATACTATATTATAAATTTAAAATCTTACAATAGATTTAGATGAAAATTTAGACAATCGAATAAATATAAAATAAATCATTCAGAAAAATGTGTCATTAAGATGAAAGAACTCACTGTACAACAAGATATACACGAAGAAACACAAATGTGTTTTCATTCAAACAATAAAAAAACATTGAAAAAACTATTCTACAAAAATGCGACTCATGCGTAATACTATTTGGAAACTTTGGAAAAGAGCTAAGATAGCAAAAGTGGTTTTTTATATTAACTTTGTTTGGTAATGATTTTGATTTATAATTTATAAATTATAATTTTTGATTAAATAATTTGTTTTATAATTTATGATATTTTATAAAAATAATCAATAATATGTTTAGTAATAATTTTTACTTAATGATTTTTACAAAATATCAAAAATCACTTACAAGTTATTTGGTAATGTTTTTTTTTCAAAAACTTAAAAAATAAAGAATTTTTTTTATTATTTAAATTTTTTTATGTTTTTAATCATTTTTTCCAATACTTATAAATGAAAAAAGTAGTCAAACTTCATTTATTTTCTAAAACAAATATAGTGAAAATACAAGAAAAATCAAAAATCTAATTCAATAATATTATTTTTTAAAATTTATGAATCACCTTATATTTTAGTAGTGATTTCTTAAAAAAATTGAAAATCATAAATCATTTGACAATAATGATGTGTCAATATTTGATTTTTGGACATTCAAAATTAAGAATAAATACTTTATTAAGAAAGGAGAAATAATAAATATTATTAAAAAGACTCATTTTTTTAATAATAATGTTATTACTATAAAAATATTAACTTATTAATTTATGTTTATAGTTAATTATATTTTATTTTTATTATTTTGAATAAAATTGTTATTAAAGAAAAATAGTTATAATAAAAAAAAAATTCAATTGATATAATATCAATACTTTTTTTATGGAATAAGCTCCTAAATATATATAATTTTATATCAAATATATATTAAAAATTAATAATTATATGATACACGATTATCTTGAAACGTTAAAGTTATAATTTTTGAAAGTAGGTGACACTATGTTTCGATTAGAGTACAAAATTCAGTGTATTTAGCATTTGCTTACATCCAAAATAGAGTAGAGTAAGACAGGTGGAGGCCATGTTTTACCAAGAAGGTCATTCGACCGACATTAACGTTCAGAAATTGGTTGATCTGAAATAAAAGCACACTTTAGATGTAGATTTTCTTTAAGCATTTCTTACTTATAGACATTTATGTTATGTATTTTTTTAAGAGTTTATCACATTATTGTTAAAAAATGATTGATAATGACAAATTTAATTTTTTTAATTGCATTATTCAGAAACTGTAACTTCTTTTTCTTTTTTAAAAGATACTAAAGTTTATTTTTTAACGAAATAAAAGAAATATTACATTAGTATGATTCAATCTTCAAATTAGAATGAAAAATCATATCACATGAAACACAGAACAAATTTAAAATATAATAAAAATAAAATCCAACATTATATAGAGAACTTGAAAGTTTGGATGAAAATGAATGTCTTTTAATTTGAATAAATTATAATTAAAAGAATTATAAATAAATAAATAAAATAATTATTTATATTTATACGATAATTTTTTAATAATAATAAATTAAATTATAAAAAAACAAATATAAATTTAAATATTAGTTTTAAAATAAATACGATAGTTATAAATTTAACCTTGATTTTCTTTAATTATGTATATGTGATGTATTAGGTAGAAGGGCACGAGAGAAACCGAGTCTTTTTATCAATTTCTTCTCAACTATCGTTGCAGAAATCTTAACTCTAATTATGTGTTCATAGAATTTATAAGGATCGCAGCTACTTGCTATAAGCTGCTTAGTACCAAATATAAAAAAAAATAGAAGAATCAAAAGAAACCAGAGATACTATACGGTTTCGTCAAGTTAAAAATTCATCCATCTAAATGGTAAATAATGATTGATTTTGAGATATATGACACTGATGATGACCTTGTTTTGTCCGAAAATAGTCCCTTCACATGGTTGGTAATGATATTTCAGGTAGTGCCAAAGTCACTTGAATGAGACATATCTTAAGTTTTGAAAGTAGCAAAGAGAAGTAGAACCATCATTGTTCTAATGGGAGAAGAGGAAGAAAAAAAATAAAAAATTCCTCACGTTAAAGTGAAGAAATTTTGAAGAAATAAACGTTTCTTTCAATATTTTTTCTTATTACTTATCAGACATGTATATTGTTTATATAAACAAATATTAATTACTATTTCAACAACCATCATTATTGAATTACATAGTTTACAACTGTTTGGTAGGCGTCGTGTATATTAGTAGGCGTTTGGCGTCGGTACAGTAGTATTTGTTGAATAAGTTGCAGTATTTGTTGAATTCAACACTCCCTCTCAAGTTGGTGCATAAATGTCTTTCATGCTCAACTTGACTGAAACTTTTGTGAATACTCGATATGAGACTACTTTAGTGAGGATGTCAGCCAATTGATCTTCTGACTTAATTTTTTGATAATTTTAATGAATTTTCTTCTAACTTTTCCTTAATAAAGAATCTGTCAATTTCAACATGTTTTGTATGATTGTATCGAACTGGATTATGAGCAATATCACATGCTACTTTATTGTCACAAAATAACTTAATTGATTCTTTAGTAGGATATCACAAATCTTTTAAGAGAGATTGTAACCACAAGGCCTCACAATGCCCAAGTGTCATGCCTCTGTATTCAGTCTCTGCGCTTGAACGGGCAAAAACATGTTGTTTCTTACAGGGTTTCCCCCTACAAAAGTGAAGTAGCCTGATGTAGATTGTCTATCATTTATTGATCCCGCCCAATCAGTATCAATATATACTTCTAGGAGCATACTTTAAATACCTCAAAATATGAATAACTGCATTCATATGTTGTTCTCCAGAATTATGCATAAATTGGCTGACAATACTTAAAGCATAGGCAAGATCTGGTCTTGTGTGTGCCAAATACATTAACCTTTCAACAAGTCTTTGGTATCTTTCTTTATTTGTTGGAACTTGATCAATATTGATACATAACTTTAATCCTTCCTCTACTGGTGTATTAGCTGGTTGACATGCCGACATACCAGTTTCTTTTAATAAATCTAAGGCATACTTTCTTTGAGATAAGAAGATTCCTTCTGTTGATCGAGAAACCTCAATCCCAAGAAAATATTTTAAGGAACCAGGTCTTTCATTTCAAATTCTTTGGACAAATAAGTTTGTAGCGCTTTCCTTTCTTCAAGATCATTTCCTGTTACTATCATATCATCAACATATACAATAAGTGCAGTGATCTTACCATACCTTTTTTTCCAGAAATAAAGTATGGTCTGAATTGCTTTGCTTGTAGCCAAATGCCTTCATTGACTTTGTGAACCTGCCAAACCATGCTCTTGGGGATTGTTTCAATCCATACAATAATTTTTTTTAATTTGCACACCTTTTCATCATGAATTTTGGATTTTTTGATTCCTGGTGGTAAATCCATGTAGCCTTCTTCAATTAAATTTCCATGTAGAAAGACATTTTTTACATCAAACTGATATAGTCGAGATACCAAGACCCAAACAATGTTAATTTTGGCTACAGGTGCAAATTTTTCTATATAGTCGATCCCATATGTCTGAGTGTATCCTTTTTCCACCAATCTTGCTTTATAGCGTTCAATCATACCATCTGCTTGATACTTTACTAAAAAAATCCATCGACATCCAACAATTTTCTTTGTTGGTGGACGATCGACAAGTTCCCAAGTTCTATTTATTTCTAAGGATCTTAGTTCTTCATTCATAGCATCTTTCCATTTTTGGTCAGCTAAAGCTTCTTGCACATTGTTAGGAATAGATACAATAGATAATTGATTCACAAATGATACGTTTGATTTTGACAAACGATGTTTAGACACATAGTTACTCATAGGATATTTGATTTTACTAGAAATCTCAAGTTCATACATGGTTTTAGGAATACCTCTGTTAGGACGTGATAGAAGTATTTTCCTGTTTGGTTCAATAGTTGGAACATCCTCTGCAAATGTTGGTAAGATGCTTAAAGCTTTTTTTCCTGTTTTTAATAATACATGGATAATTGATTCAGGTGCAACTGATCATATGACATTCGATTCTAGACAAATCTCAAAACCATCTTTACACAAAACTGTTTGCACTGCCAATGGTAACATAACCCCAGTTATTGGGGAAAGATCTTTGTCTCTCACTAGTACTTTGAATTTAGATTCAGTCCTAGTTGTTCCCTCTTTAGAGTATAACCTTATATCTATTTCTCAAATAACCACTGCTTTATCTTGTTTTGTTATTTTTTGGCCTGACTTTTGTGTGTTCAAGGACATTCAAACAAAGCAAACAATTGGTTAGGTATATTAGTAGCTTATGGAGAAGGAAACTCGTACTCACTTAGTGGTAGTAATGAACTTGCTTGCTGATCTTGAAGTTGATAAGGACTTGATTCCATTTCCCTTGAGTCTTTTCTATATTGAGAGTTATTACCATCTGAATTCAAGTTATTTGTATTTTCTTCACATATAATTTGTCTTTCTTCATAAGGAAACAATTTATATGTAAGGGTCTGAATTTCAGCATGGTTGTACTCCCCTTGAAATTCAAGTGTATAAGAGAAATACATTGTATCTTCATGAAAAATAAAATTCATGGTGGTAATCATTTGTTTTTTTGGAGGATGATAACAACGATACCCTTTTTGTTGCATGACATATCCTATAAAAACACAATGTATTGCTTGTGGATCCAACTTGCTATGTTGTTGTTTATGTAGGTGTACAAATTCCACACAACCAAAGACATGAGGAGGTAAATTGGGAACACTTGGTGCAACAATTGCTTCAGTGATGGCTTGTAGTGGTGTTTGGAAGTTAATGAAACTAGAAGAAACCCGATTGATCAAATATGCATCAGAAGTAATTACTTCTCCCTAATAAGATAATGACATATAAGCTTCGATCAATGAGGCACGAACAACTTCTAACAAGTGTCAATTTTTTCTTTCTGCCACTCCATTTTGCTGAGGTATATCACACAAGTAGTTTGATGAATAATCCCTTCTGATTTAAGATATTCTTGAAGCGCAGAACTTTTATATTCTTCTCCATTGTCACTTCATTAGACAGACTCAAGTCATTCTACTAAAATCATCAATAAATGTAACAAACCAACGTGATCCTTCCAAAGTAGAGACTTTGGAAGGACCTCATACATCAGAATGTATAACCATAAACGGAAATGGACTTTTATTTAAGGTTACAGGAAATGAGGAACGATGACTTTTTGCTAGTTCACAAACATAACACTTTAAAATAGAAAGATCTAAGCTCAAAAACTTGGAAATAATTTCTTTAAATATCCAAAAGAAGCATGACCCAATCTTTTATTCCATAGCCATATATCTGATTCATCCTTTTTAGATCCAGTTACTACCAATGCATAATTTTTTGAATCCAAGTCCAAATAATATAGGTTTCCTTGCCTAATACCACGACCAATCGTTTGCTTTGTTTGAATGTCCTTGAACACAAAAAAGTCAGGCCAAAAAATAACAAAACAAGATAAAACAGTGGTTATTTGAGAAATAGATATAAGGTTATACTCTAAAGAAGGAACAACTAGTACTGAATCTAAATTCAAAGTACTAATGAGAGACAAAGATCTTTTCCCAATAACTAGGGTTATGTTACCATTGGTAGTGCAAACAGTTTTGTGTGAAGATGGTTTTGAAATTTGTCTAGAATCGAATGTCATATGATTAGTTGCACCTGAATCAATTATCCATGTATTATGAAAAACAAGAGAAAAAAGTTTTAAGCATCTTACCAACATTTGCTAAGGAGTTTGCAACATGGTCCTTTGTTGTTTCAACAATGGTGGCAGTAGACATCTTTCATGGATTTTTCTTACGAGAGTCACGGTTGTGATCCTACCAGTCAAGATATCCTACAAGTTCAAAACATCGTTCTTTTGTATGACCCTTTTGATGACAACGAGTACATTTAAATGATGATTTATCAACTATCCTTCGTTCTTGCTGATTGAAAAAAGAACGATTTTTAGATATCATGGCGGAAGCATCAACGTCTCCAGATTTTTCCTTCAATGAGATTCGACGTACTACTTCTCGTCGAATCACGGAATAACAACCTTCTAAATCTGGGATGGTTTCTTTTCGCAAAATTTCTCCACGAATCTACTCAAATTCATCATCTAATCCAGCAAGAAAAATATATACCCTTAGTCTTTCAACAGACTCTTGATATGATATTAGATCATGAGGGTCTTTCATGACCACCTTATCACGATGGTCTAGCTCTTGGAAAATTTCAGTCAACTCTCCATAATACTCTGAAAGTGATTTTTCATTTTGTCTGGAAGTAAAAGTTTTTTAGTTTAAGACAAATACCTGTAATTCATCACTTCCATCATAGAATGCTTTTGCCAAAGCACCCCAAATTTCAAGAGCAATAGGTATGTGTAAATAACGCTTCATGATTTCTGGACTCATTGACATAAGCAACTATCTCTTCACTTTTTTATTTTCTACATACCACTTGTTATAATTTTCTGATGTTTTTTCTGGTTGCAAATTTTTGTTATGAATATAAGAGAGTTTCTCTCTCTCTCTACAATATGCATTTCTATTATTTGAGACCAAACATTATAATTATTCTCAGTAAGAATAATTCCAACATTAAAAACATCTTCAGAATGGACAGATTGTACAATAACTGGAGTTGATTGCTCCAAAGGTAATGAAATTGTGCCTTCTGTCATGATTTTATGGTAAACTAACTAGAAAATGGTGTAATAATTTCAGAACTGGAAATGAAACTGCAAGAACCGGTTTAAATAATATTGAACCAATGTGTTTTTTCTAAAAGAAGAAATGGACTAAATCGGATAAAAAAACCACAAAACCGGGTAAAAAATGGTTTAAAAACCTTAAAAACTGGACCAAACCGGTTTTAAAAATTTAGAACCGAAAAAAAACCGGGTTCAGACCTTTAAAATGGACTGAACTGGCCAAAATTGCAAATACCAAAAAAACCAAGAAAACCGGGTTCAGACCGAACTGCTGGTTGAACTGAACCAAACCTAAGCCGAACCTAGATGCAGGCCGGCTACGTCCATGAGCCGAACTGAGATGCGGACCAGCTACGTCTGCGAGCTGAACTGAGGTACGGGCTGGCTACATCCTCGAGTCGAGTGACACGTCATCGTCTTCAACCTTCAAATGGAGCGTGTGGGCGCGTGTTACACTTTTTTTCTACCAAAATGTTTAGAATTGTGTTTAGAGTAATCTGGTAAAATTAGGTGGGACAAATACTGTTTCAAAAAGGATGTTTGTAATTAATATTTGTAAGGGTGTTTTGAATTAGATTTTTTTTCCGAGAATAAATATTTTCAGAGAAAGAAATCTTTGTTTTAGAGAACAAGGGTTTCAAATTTGTATAAAACAATGACTTGGCTCTGATACCATGAAGAAATCAATATTTGAAAAAATAATGAGAAGAATAAATAAACGTTTCTTTCAATATTTTTTCTTATTATGTATCGGGCATGTACATTGTTTATATAGACAAATATTAATTAGTATTTCAACAACTACCATGATTGAATTACATGGTTTACACATACTTGGTAGGTGTTTAGAGAGAATTTTCTGGTTAGGAATTCTAGTGATTTTTAGAGAGAAGTGAAAATATGGACAAATGAATAGATCTTGTATTCTCCTCACGTGTCAAGTTACGTATAAGCGACATGTCTACATAGTTACATACGTAGTAAAAATTGTACACGAACTAGTTTAAATAGAAATCAGATCATTTTAAGCGTTACACATAAATAAAGGGAGGTCGTTATATGCAGGTCGCTCATGGAGAGGGAGGACCCTAATGACGTTGGAATATCACAGTTTTCACCAAGTCTTGACATCCAAGACCTCAGTTTATGGCGAAGTACTTTTGTTGACTGGGTTGTACAATTTATCAAGCTCGTTGGGCCCATACCTTTTTTTAAGCCAGCTATATATCCTCATTATACCCTAGCGGGGTACCTGTATCTATTAGGTCGTTAGTCCGTTACATATTTAATACCAAACATTAACTCCCATATTCTCTTGATTTTGAGAAGTCAAGGGAATAATATATGGTCATCTATTTTAATTTAAGTAATCCACATTAATCGATTCAACGTATCTAAGTAAATAACGACCACTCAAACGATACAATTTTAGTCACAAATTTATTTAACTACAAATAATTTAAATAATTTTATTTTTTAGTTAAACCTTTCAACTTCCCGCTTACTTATAAATAGTGAAGAAATTTATTTTTACCATACATTTCAATCTCTATTTTTAGGTCAAGATTCAAACGACTTATATTCACATTAAGTAATTTCTTCCTCTTAACTTTATTTAACATGTCTGAGGGCATGAAAAGAGGTGGTTTATCCTATGATGATGTGATATAGGTCGTTAGGTAGCGTACCTGATATTTATATAATACCAAATGTTATATTAACTCCCTTATTTGTGAGGTTATCAATTTGTTAAGAGTATTTTTATTATTAATCCGAGTTTGAAGGGGTAAACCCTTTAGGCTCTCCTCGGGTTTTGTTATTAACTCTAAAATTAGGTCATCATTTAAGTGCTACCTGATCATCATGTAAACGTTGCATAATTAAGCCGTCATATAAGAGGTACTTGATTAGGTCTTGTATGCATAGGTGACCCATGTCGTTTACTTTGACCTGAAGGTCTTGGTTTTTAGGTCTCGACTCTCAGGTCGTTAGGCGAATGCTACTATGCCACTCTATTGTTACAGAGGAACAATTAAGTAATCTTTAAAAATAAGGAAGGTGGATGACCTTGCTATTGTAAGCCATATATCTAAGCCTTTATTTGCCACGTAGTTTGAGAAACAGGACTTTTATTGCACCGCACTACACTATGATATGGTATTTTCAAACTAGGAGTAAAGCATCGCCTTATAGCGGAAAGATGGCTCATATACCCTAAATACCCCTATGAACCAGGGACCTAAATGCTTTACCTCAATGAAAATATGTGAATTGCTATGTCTATATTGCTTCTAATACAGAAGTAATGGGGTGAATTGAGGTCCCTTTCAAAGGAAGTGGTGGAACTTGTCAAAAGAGATTAATAGTCCATATTTAGATACAACATGCCATGGTGAAATATTGAACCACAATTAGATACGACATGCGAGGGTGAAATATCCAACCCTTCACATGCGCTTCCATAAGAAGAGTAGTTTGCCCTGGAACTTAAGTCTCTTTCTTAAGATGTATTTTGGATTATGAGCGAATCATTTAATAATACCTGCATTTTTACCATGTTGAAACACATTTGGCGTCTCAAGTGGGGGGGTCAGAGGACTCCACCTCCAACCATAAGATATAGGATGTATCCCACATCTTGAGTGGGGGGGTCAGGGGACTCCTCCTCTCATCACTGGGCATAGAACATATTCTGCATCCTGAGTGGGGGGTCAAGGGACTTCTCCTCCAATCACGGGGCATACGACAGGCCGCATCTCGAGTGAGGGGGTCAAGGGACTCCTCTTCCAATCATGAGGCATAAATTTTGTGAGATAGGCGACATGCGAGGGTGAAAACCCTACCCCACATGCGCTCCAAACTTTGAGGAATTGATCGCTTTAATATTTTGTGAGATATACAACATGCGAGGGTGAAAACCCTACCCTACATGCACTCTAAATTTTTCTTGCACGAAGAAATAGTCAATACTTTGACAAACTCATAGTTAAATACTCGAAACATGGGAGTTCATATATCGACCTTACGCGCCTAAAGAAAACACGGTACAAACTTCGTAATAACTTCATCAATATTTGGATAATGAATTGGTGGTATACACCATGTGGCGTAAATAGTCTCATTTTATAATAATTTCCTCAACAATGTTTCTTGTCATGATGGGATAAATAATACGACTTGTTAATGGATCTGGTTAAATAGTTTTCAAAGACCAAAAATATTTTCATATTTCAGCAAATATTGGTCCTCTTATAATTTCTTTTCGAGATGCATAGATTACAAATATCCTGAAGTGCACCAAACTCTACCTCATTCGCCAAGGTCAATCCCTACATCAAATAAAGAAGGGCATGTAATGATCAGTTCATATATCATATAAACTCACCTCGCATGGTGTGCATAAACTTCCCTTAATTTTCTTATCACCCAATCCTCAGAATTATGGTGACATAGCCACCATCAAGGGTCTTGTACGCAATAGTAGAAATAAGATACAAATGGTGGTTGCTTTGATAAAGCTGAAAATAGTCTATGCTTCCAACTTAATCAATTTGAATAGCCGTTGGGAGAAAAGCTATTCCATCATCACCTCGCAATGTACAGCCAGTACCTTATTTATTTTCTGGAAGTTTTGCTGTAACCACGACATATAATTTCCACCTAGCAGTTTGTAGGGTGTCCAATACATTAACTAGTTGCCCATAGAGCAGCAGTATTATGACCTTTCTCATAATAGAAATGTCACTCCTCCTATCAAAACAATGTCGACTCTAAGATGTCCATATTTTATTCCACCAGGTTGTCATCTAATTTATTGGCCACGTTGAGGAAGTATGTAAGCCAATAATCATTGCTTATCGAAATCTCCCATTTTTGGTATCCAGTGATCAACATATATCAAAACATTGTTTGTTCCCAATGCGCCATCGCCGCCCTTTGTCCAGAAGTTCCATGCTCCACAATATTTTCTTTTAGATAAATGAAGCCAAGCATCTCGCTACTTGTATGCAAGCTTAATATATTGTAGGCCAAAAGACCACACCAGGTCACTAGAATACCCATTTGGTAGTATTTCTGCTCCCACCAAATTTTACATTGGTGATATATTTGGACAATTCTGTATGTTATGCAGTGATCTTTCACTGACCACAATACCATTTTTTATAACAAATGTATAGTGCAGTAACTAAAAGCCACAAACTAGTGCCAAAGTAAAGGTGTATTGAGATGTATGTAAAGTAGTTGAATGGTGCCACTATTTTCAGTGGACAATGCGTTAAGAACATCCACAGCTCGACAATCATGAAACCATGAGAGACTATCATACACAAGTTGTGAATCAATGGTGAGAATCTGGCTCATTTTCAAAAAAACCCCAACCTTTCTCATGTCTATCCGAGAGTTCTAATCTCATTTCCAATTCAGGTGGTAGGTAGTGCTAAGCTTAAGCTACTGAAGCTAATGATATCAAGAGTTCCAACTTTTGGAGCAGAAGTTGCTATAGTGTAATTCGTTCTCCACCAGAAGAATCCGAGTAGAGGTGACAGCTCTAGCCCATCAGCTTTGCGGCAAAGCTCAAAGCTCGAAAAGTATAAACCAGAAGTTCAAGAATAGCTCCACCCAAAAGAAGGCATGGCTTGGAAGTGTGCGACCTAATCTATTTTTCTTTAGATTGTGGCTATCTAGTAAGTTTCTCTCTAGTATGTTCACAAGTTCGTACCAGGGAATGACCAGATCGGTCTGTTAGCTGCCAGAATCATAATAAACCATCATTTTTTTGATTTTTTGTCTGTTTAAACACCAGCCACCCAATTTTTTAATAGCCCTCTACTCACAATCTTAATCTGCACCAGTAGTACGCGACTTGCCTTTGTCATCTTTTTCAACCCATTGAGTGACCAAAATTTGGTTCGCAATTCCCTGTATGCGCACCAGTGAAGGTTCCAATTCATGGTTTACTCGATCTACATCATTCGACTCGTCTGTCTTACCATAACGACCTTTCTCAGCCACAACTCATCTTGGTCTTATAATAACGACCCAAGCTCGCTTAATCTTCCTAGGTATGACTTGAGAAAGAGTTTGAAGGCTCATACCAGAAAAAAATAACCCCGCTATTTTCCATGAATTGGGCCGAGCAAAGCCCAGTTCGTTCAAAAGTTTTTACACCCAACAGACTCATCTCACCAGCCCATTTCCATAGGTCGTTCATTGCGCACAGATTTGCACAGTCCACTTCCAGTTTGTTCAAAAGTTCACAACCCATAACCCAGTTCCAGCTCTTGGTTTGCTTAATCTGTGTTATGCCCGCTGCCTCGTCTGACAATAACGACCTGAACGAGATAGCTCATCCAACTACTTTGTAGATATTCCTTACCCTTGTCTCCCACTACATCATCCCACGACATCTTTGTAATTACCTCGAGCGAAGAGCATCCATTCGTCCAAACAGATCGATAATCCAATCAGACTGAACTGCTATTGTTTTCTGGATCTTTATGACAAAGCAAATTGATAGAACACAACAACACAATTCATTCATTTGGGTCGGGCTAGGCCCAATTTGACAACCCAGTTCGTCTTAGGGGAAATAATGCTGAAGTGAAACAGAGGAAACAACCCGCGAGGAACCAACCTACACGAAACGAGTTGGGAACACCATTCCGTTATTTTGGGTCATAGCCTCGCTCGTATCTCACTAGATTGTTTGCTGAGCGTGCTGATCTGTGGTTGTTTATGATGTTTATTTTAAAACCAGATACATAATTAGTTTGTGCCATATATATTCGAGAAGCTCTTACCCTCAGTTCGTACCAGGTGTATCTCATTCCTCATTTATGGGAAGTGATCATCAATTTTTCTATAGAAATAGAATCAGTTCGTGATCAACACCCAGTGGTCGTTCCAAGCCCAGTTCGCAAGTAAATAGGTGCAATCCATAATAGTTTATTTGGGTCGATCTAGGCCTAGTTGGGAAGCTCAACTTGTTTCTTTCCAACCCAATTTTACCCGATGTTCATCGAGTTCCATAGCTCATTGTTCTATCAAGCCATAAAAGAGAGGAAACAACTCTCAAATAACCCCAAACGGTAAGAAACGAGCTAGAAAGGAAACAGGTAGTAGTTAGCAACTTGCCTTATTCATTTAAACATCATAACAGATCGTCCATGTTAACGATCTCGCGATTCACTTTTCCAGCCTCAACGATCCATGTCATTATGTTCCAACAATGTTGTGCACCAGGTCACTTCAGATTTGGGTTACTTGGTGTCGTTTCTATAACTGAGTGCGAAAGCTGGTACCAGAGAAAAAATAGCGATGTTGTGGTCATTCATGGTGGAGTTGGTTTCAGATTGTAAGCAAATCCATACCTATCAATTCATGCCATGTCTAGCTCGTGGCTTGTTCGATCTGCGTCAATGCCACCACTCACTTCGTCTAACCATAACGACCTGCACTAGACAACTCGCTTGGTCTTATCATAATGATCTAAGCTCGCCCAACTACTTCGCACCCAATCCATACCTCGTCTTCCACTGTACCACCCAACAACGTGTTTGTAATCACATCAGTCAAGAGCATTCTTTTGTCCAAATAGATCGGTGACCCATTCAGACCAAGTTGCTGTTTTCTAGCCCTTTACGACAAAGCAAATAGACAGACCACACTAATACACTTCGTTCATTTGGGCTGGCCTAGGCCCAATTTGACAACCCAATTCATTTTAGGAGAAACAATGTTGTAGTAATAGGGGAAACAACCTGGGAGTAACCAAGCTACACAAAATGAGTTGGGAACAAAATTGGTCTTAGTTTGACCCCGATGAGGAACACCATGCTGCTAGAAGGAGGGCACCATGCACTACTTTTGGTCATAATTATCAAGACCCAGTCCATTCTTCTCCAGAACGCAACAACTCAACCATACCAACCCAATTTGTTTTTCACACCGAGGCCAACCCGTCTCTCTTCAGCTCATTTCATCATCACTTCAAGCCATTAATTCGTTTTGGTTGGTATCCAATTTGCACATTATTATTTGATTGGTATCCAATTTATGCATTGTTATGAGCTCGTGATTGATTGGTTGGGTTTTCACATGGGCCGAACTTGGCCCAGTTCATTCAATATAGTCTTTATACAGCCCGTAATTCCCAATCTCATTTGGTATGCACTAGCATCATTTCCCAGTTTATGTCATTTCCTAATCTAAGAACAACCAACAAGGAATGACCAGCGCTTGTTCATTTAGCTCGTGGTTAGGTGATTTGGACCAACGTTCTGTCATCAGTTTGATCCTAGTATGCATTAGCCACTATTCATCGTGGTCCTATTATAGCGACCTACATGTCGTCCTATCCTCAGCGTCAAATCCATCAACGCAGATTGTGCGAGCGCTCGTTATTCCAGCTCGCTACCTATTCATGTCTATTTTTTGTGTACAAGTAAATGTCCCTAAAACGAGATAATTCTCCTTGGAATAAAAATGGTCTCAAATGCCAACTATGGACTAGAAAGATTTGAGTTCCCACAGACGGCACCAATTGTTTGGAGAGAATTTTCTGGTTAGGAATTCTAGTGATTTTTAGAGAGAAGTGAAAATATGGATAAATAAATAGATCATGTATTCTCCTCATTTAAGGGGTATATATATGTATGACATCTTACACACATGTCAAGGTACGTATAAGCGACCTATCTACATGGTTACATATGTAGTAAAAATTGTACACAAACTAATTTAAATAGAAAGCAAATCGTTATAAGCGTTACACATAAATAAAATGAGGTCGTTATATGCAGGTCGCTCATGGAGAGGGAGGACCCTAATGATGTCGGGATATCACAATTTTCACTAAATCTTGATATCCAAGACCTCAGTTTGTGGCGAAGTACTTTTGTTGACTGGGTTGTACACTTTATCAAGCTCGTTGGGCCCAGACCTTTTGTTAAGCCAGTTTTATATCCTTGTTATACCCTAACGGAGTACCTGTACCTATTAGGTCGTTAGTCCGTTATATATTTAATACCAAACAATAGACGCCGTGTATATTGATAAGCGTTTAAAGTCGGTACAATATTTGTTGAATTCAACCTAAAATGACAGCATTTAATCAGAGAAACAATGGAAACAGTCAAAGAAAATTTTACACTATATTGTCGCTAAATGATTTTGGAAACAAGGTTATTAATTTTGGATTATCTTTTATCTCATTCTTATAATTGGATAGGATGTATTGTAATCCTTATTTGTAAACCTTAAGGTTTACTCTTTTAATGATATTTACTGTAATTATTATAAGAAGAAAAAAAATGATTTTGGAAATCCGATTGACTTTATTAATTACACTAGGTTAGGCAATTACCCAACTTTACCTAGTTTCTCTTTTAGTTGAAATAGTTGCTATTTAACACACTATCCTTTTCATTGATGAAGTTACTGGTAATAATCAGTTCGTACTTTTTAGTGTATAGTTCCTTAGCATATTTTCTTTTTCCCAGCTCGATCTTATACCCCTTTTAAGGGTGACTAAAACAAGAAGCAGAATATCTACAACAACAAAAATAAAATGAAGCTTTAACAAATATTGCACCCCGAAAATTTGCACCATAGTCCTCAATGGTATAGTGGCAAAGCAAGTGAATTTACAAATAATTTTCCTTAGTGTAACATGCAAGAGGAAATATTCATTGAAAAGTTATTTCATTCGCCAAATAGCCTTAACTAGTCTGTCATATAACTGTCTGTAGGAGATACGATGTGCAGTAAGGAGACCAAAAGGCAACTACAGGGAATGGATTATAAGGAAATGCATTCTGGGCATTCCACATCGCTGCTTATTCATCACCCATGGCTAACTCCAGAGCATAGTCGTCTCTATCCTGCAACATACGCACATTATTGGATTAAGATAATGGAAAAGATAGTTTCTTGAACATAAGCCCATCTTTCATGTTTTTGGCATCTTCTTCCTTCATAATACCATTTCTCCAATTTTTATTTCTTAAAAGTTTAAATTTGGAAAATTTTAAATACACTCAGAACTTACAATCGGTCCCCGAGCAAAATATCTTCCAAATTGAAGCCAATACACCTGTATGTTCCAAAAACACTTAGCTTCCATCACCGGGTGAACAAAACGAAAAGTCATAATCTCAAAACATAGAGTTTCATGCTAAGAATGTCTACTGATTTTAGAATCTTGAACATGGTGAGAATGAAAATGAAAAGGAATGACAGATCATAATAGACGTAAACACCTTAAAACAAACTAGAAAAAATAAGGACCTATTTGGCCGCATAATTCAAAAACTATTTTCTGTATTTAAAAGCACAAAATTACTTTTAAAAAACAAATAATTATTTTACCATTGTTTTTAGATTATTATTTTCTAACATAATATGTTAAAAACAACAATTTCAGAATTGCTTAGACATGTTCTCAGTTTTTGAAAACAATGAAAAACACGGAGAAATATAGATCCGAAGCGTTACTTTCGGGAATTTTTTTAATTCTATGTTTACTTTGTTTTGATGAGTCTAGCGCTCAACAGCTCAGCATCTGCTAGTTTTTTTTTTCTTTGATGGATGGACTTAAACTTTTATTTTTTATTTCTTTTTAATAGAAAAGTTTTTTATAATATTTTTTTACAACTTAAATTATTATTACTATAATTATGATAATTTTATCTAATAATTATGATATTAAAGTAAAATTAATGGAAGCCATAAAATAAATAATATTCATATATTTTGTTAAGGTAATTATAAAAGATATATCATTATTTATTGATGTATAGAGAATCTTAGATAAAACTCGGATATGGCCAAGTTGCACATCCCTCACATCTAAGCTCTTTATTTTTAAATAAAGAAATTGTTTTAATAAAAAGGACGGGATCAATGGTGGAAATATGGAGAGTGCATTACCCTACCCCTATTTTATTCTATGTAAGATTTTGCCTTTAAACACAACTAAAGTTGTAATTTCTTATCAATGTTTTAACGTCTTCCCAACTTATGATATTAAAGTTGGAAAATTTTAAAAATAAATATTTTTATTTTACTAACTTTAATCATTTATGAAAATTATTTAAGGCCTTGAAATGTCTTGATTAGCCTTATTAGTAAGATTATTTAAAATATTATTTAACATTTTAATTATTATAAAATATGGGTAAAATATTCGATTATATTAGAAGTCTAATTTTAAGATTAAAAAAAATGCTTTTTAAAAACAATTACAAACAACTTGACAATTATATTTTTTGTTTTTAATTTTTTAGAATAATTTTTAAAAACACTGGTCAAACAGTTCATTATTTTTTAAAGTTATTGAAAATTATTTTTTAATTATGATTTAAAAATAATTTTTAAGAATAATTTTTAAGTTAAAGCGTACATTTAGGCCTTACTACTATTGAAGTTTTGCAACGTCAACACTATTGATAAGAAACCTTTACTCTACCAAAATTACCATTATTTGGGAAAGGGTTAATCAAGTCAAATGATCCTTTTAACTTATCTATTTCAGCTATTGTATGCTGCCAGCATTATCAATAAGTATATTAAAGCCGTCCACTACTTACCTCGTCCTCATCTTGTGTTTCTACTTCAAGATCAGATGAAGGAAAACCCACACAAAGAAGTGCATAGCCCTGAATTTCAAAGAAAATACACAAAAATGCATAAACTCAATTCATCAATTTGTTCAAAACACCATTAGACGACATCAACATTTTGCAATCTGTTCATCTTGCTAGATAACCACACTGTTAATCCAAGTGCAATGGGAACATTTTCTCACAAACTTGAGTTAGTTAAGCAAGAGACAACCCCTAGCATGAGAAGCTATAACTTCGCTATTCCCACACTGTTAATCCAAGTGCAATGGGAACATTTTCTCACAAACTTGAGTTAGTTAAGCAAGAGACAACCCCTAGCATGAGAAGCTATAACTTCGCTATTCCCACAACTCAGACAGATACCATTACCTTCTGAAGTTGAAACATCATCAAATCCATGGGAGAAGATTCTGCCTGAATTAACAATGACTTCTTACAATTTTTATGCCAACACATATTTATTTTTCATATGCATTTTTACTATTAACTTCTATGTTATGTTTTTACTTCTGTGAATATATTTTGTTCATGCTACTATGTCAAATATCAAGAAAAAATAAAAAGATAAAAGTAACAGAAAGTGCCTTTGATTTCAATTCAGCAGATATCCCAAGGGCTTCAGGCTGTCTGAGTTGTCCAGATTTAACACGTACAGCACAGCTGGTGCAACAACCTGGCATGAACAAGATCTTTTGAAAACTATACCAATGAACAGTAGGACGGTCTGATAAATAATAATAACAGTCCCTATAGCTGGAAAAAAGAAACGGAAAAAGAAGAATTGACTTGAGAGAAGCACTGTATATCAAAAGACAATTAAAGCAAACTTTGATGGTTGGTAAGTAAAATTAACTTGTACACAAAATATAGTTCTATTTTTGGTTTGACATAAAATTTTCTCAAGCTTTCTTTTCGAACAGCATTACAGAAAACGATAGATATAAGGAACAAAAGAGTAACCAAACACATCACTAACTGTAGAATGATATTCTAGTAGTGTCATTGGTCTAAAAGATGAGGATGACTATATCCCTCCCTATACATCTCGTTCAGGTTGAAATACTTGAATTGCAACTATTATATCTTTTTTCTTAAAAAAAAATGAAGAAAAACTACTATGTTTCAATAAGGAAGCTAGTCCCTTTGATTGGGGCTCCTATGTTAGCAGCTCAAGTCAATGTAAACCTAAATATATTGTATCTAGTACTGTCAAATGAGCAGTTCAGTTCAACTAAACTAATTTATAATTGATCCAATGGGTTGAAAGAATCCAATTCACCTAACCCATTATGCAAATTAGATAATTCACCTAGCTCATGAATAGCACACGATCTCTTTAATAAAATAAGTTTGTCAAAAAATAATTACTATAAAAATGCATTCCAAAAAATATGGTATTTCCTCGCTCTATAAAATAATCAAAAAAATAATATTTATATTGAAATTTTTGTTCTTAAGTATAATTATAATATTTTTATTTTTATTTTCCAAAAATGTAAATAAGTTAACTCACTCACCTCGTTTAAAAGTAATCTAAGTTAAACTCAACTCAAGAAAAATTTAAATGAGTTGATTTAAGTTATAACTTACTTGAGCCATGAATCTAAGCAAACTATACCAATTCAATTCATTTAACAACTCTAACTATGTCCATGTCCATGTCCACATTAAAAAGAAGAAAAAAAACCCAATCATCCAGAGCCTATATAGTGGACTAGCTACATTAAGAAACCAAATTAAAATCACATAACTCTAAACAGAATTTCAAAGCTCTAAACATTTCACCATTCAAAATATATATTTTATGCTCATAAATAATGAAAGAGATAATACAAGATCAAGTAAAATTGAGATTGGAGAACAATACCGTGCCTGCAAGCAAATGGAAGCGAAATATTTTGAGATTCAGCAGTATGCAATATATACTGATCCTGCAATTTTAACAATTTATCAAATTATGTCAATAGTCATCACTAGAAGAATAGCGTGTATCATAATTTTTTCTCTCCTATAAAACTAGGAAGACTTTATCTATCCTTATTATTCCAAATGCTAAACTACTATAAAGTATAAACTCACAACTTGAGATTTTCTTGCAATTTCGGAAACAAACAGAGTCTTATTTATTTTTCTATTTTTTGGTCATAACAAATTGTTTTATTGGGCCTCACAAATACATGCTATCTACTGAAATACATCACAAAATAAAAATAGTCACTGAGCGAGAGGAACCATTTTCTTTTTCAATAAAAATGGAATTTTGAGTGTCACATTGTTGTCACTTTTAAGCCAAAATTCATAAAACTCGCGCACAAAATTAAACTTTACTCTAATCTCTATATTTTGGTTCATCTAACCTCTTCTTTTTGATATGGGGAAAGAAGGGGGAGCATTGTCAGTACCTGTGGAACGAGGAACTCGTGAACGACACCTCTTTGAGTGTCGCGTACTGTGACCTTGTGAGTTGGAATGGAAGGAGAGTAACTACCGGCTTGACCTGTGACCACAACCGGAGTTTGGAGCTCCGACGTCGTTTTGAGGCGAAAAGTAGACGGATTGAACTGATATTTGTTGCTTCTTAGAGACGTACTTTTCCAGTCGAATCGCGGCTCACGGTACAACAAAGAGCAGGATTTGCAGGGAACCGTAAGCTCCATTGGATGTTGATCCTTCCTCTTTCTAATGCTCGTTACGACTTACGAGTTGCTCCGTGCGCGATAGTCAGCACTCGGTAATAGGATAACACATCGAGGGTAATTATGCACTACTCGCACTTTTATTAAGCGATTCGTGTAAAGTAGATGGTAGCCGTTAGATTTAGACTTGGACACGTGTATGGCATTCATACGCTGACCAGATTACGTTACATCTTTCTTCATCCTCTCTTCTGTTTTTAATTAAATTCATATAATTCTAGTAGGATACTTTTACAGTGGTGTTAATATAACAAAACGTTGGAGTTTATGAAATTTTTACATTTAAATAATACAGTGAGGATAAAATGTATTTTTTTTAAATATAAATTTAATTGTATGAAATAATTTATTTTTATATATAATTTAATTTTTCTCTCAAAATAAATATTTTAATTGATTATGATTAAAAGTGAAACAAATTAAATATCTAAATTATTTATTTATACTCTTATCATTATAATAATAATAATAATAATGTTATTATTGTTTAGGAGTAAAACTTAAAAAAATATTATCAAATTATTAAGTTTGTTTAATTTGTTCAAAAAATTGCATCTTGATATTATACCCCTTAACTAAAAAAATTATCTTTATATAATTTTGTTAATCTTCCGCTAATAGTTTTTTAAAAAAATTATTTGATAATAAAAATTATTAATCCAACCATATTCAACCTAATCAAAATAATTAAAGAAACAACATTTAATGACATACATAAAAAAAAGTGAAATTGATTTTGTGCTTAAAAATTAAAAATTAAAAATAAATTAGAAATTGATTTTCATACCCACAATATCTAATTTTCAATTTTTCAAAAATTAAAATTAAAATTTAGTTACCAAAAACAAAAAAAAATGGAAATGAAAATTCAATTATAAATTTTAAAATATTATTCCACCCTATTATATTGTATTACGAAGCATTTTCTTTTGATGAATGCGAGGAAATGGTCTCAGATCGATGATGTTCAAAACCACGATTCTTGTGAATGTAAGACGTGGTGTGTACTATTCAGCTATCTCTTAGTTCATGTAAAAGGTCTAAGGTGTTTCAAGAAGCTGGCAAGACCAAGCAAATAAAAATTTAAAAGATAAGTCTGGAACTCTTTTTGGCATTTATGATAAAATAGAGATAACTGGATAATGATTAACCTGCATGTCCACCATGTGGGTGTTAACGTGTCACTCTCAAGTTTAATTAGTTATTGTTTATCCAAGTGCAATCTACGTAGAGTTTTAATATATAAGTACGTACGTAAGAGATTGAATTAAAGGCATATTCAGTTGAAGATCAGGAATACAGCTGAGAACAAGAAAAAAAAATAGATAGTAAATTAGAGAGAATATCAGAAAGAAGATATGCAGAATGCAAAGGAGAAAATGAGCAACATGGCCAGTGCGGTCAAGGAGAATACCAACATCTACAGAGCTAAAGCTGAAGAGAAGGTTTATTACATGCCTGTTCAGTATCTTGTAGCTAGTTTCATTGTTTCAAAATTAGGGAAAGTATATAATTAACTAAATAGTAATAAAAATATGACCAATATTTAATACAACATAAATTGGTGTGCAGATGGAGAAGGCAGTTGCAAGAACAGAGGAAGAAAAAAAGATAGCAGAGGAGCAAAGAAAAGCGAAGGAGGCACAAGCAAAAATGGAGCTGCATCAGGCCAAAGCCCAACATGCTGCTGAAAAGTTTGAACCTCGTCACGATCATGATCACCGAAGGCCAGCTGCTGCAGATGGGACTCCTCTATCTTCAACTACACTTCCCACATATCCTCTTGGAGGCCACCGTCCTGGCCACAATTATCGACCATAACTGGATACTACTGTTGAACTTAATTTCTTGTTCGTGAAGAAACTCAGCTCTGCTATCTGGGTTCAATTAATACTGGGTTTCACTTTTGTACTTCCAAGTTTATTTTGGGGAACTGTATGCATGGTTTAGTCAATTCAGAACTATCTATGTTTGTCAAATTAGACCTAGGCACCTTATTTTGCTTAAAAACTATAGAAGCGATGGTCCTGCTCGTTTGTATGGATTAAATACTATTGAATTTTATTTTATATATGCTCGTTTTTATTTGTATAAAATTTTATATTTTTTTTCTCTTTCAGTTAAATAAATTTAAAATTATTCATGTGTCAATTTCTCTCTAATTTTATTTTTTTTTTGCTAATTATAAGTTGTCTTTAAACTTTAATATATATATATATATTCTCCAATAAGATAGTATCATTAATATTTCTTGCATCTTCTTTTTCTGAACAAAAAAAGAAGATAGTATCATTAATAGACTGTAGAGAAAATATAACCTGTTCCAAAAATTAAAAGACAACTATAAAATGTAAGGTATCTTAATACATATCCATAGTATTCGTTAAACATAATAAGAAAATATTAAATCATTAATATCTTTAATGTATAAACTCTTTTTCTAATTCATGATAAATATCATTAATATACAAATTATACCTGGTCGTTTGGCAAGTTCAAATCTAAACTAAAAAAAGGTCTTCAGTAATTTTAATCAAACAAAAGGAAAGAAGCCCGTTGTATTCAACCTCTCCCAATCAAAATTTGAGATTTTGATAAATGTAGAAGTTGCCTATTTTCACAAGGAAATAAGCTTTCTCTAACCTGCAAAGCCCAATACTCTGTAACAGAACATTTACCCTTCTCGAGAAAGAAATAGCTGCTATGTTCAGTAGAATCCAATTCAAAACCAAAAGAATGTACTCCTCAAACCTAGAGATGTCAAATGTCCAATTTATATTCCACATATATCTGATTCAACTTGAAATGAGTTTTTTTTATTTTTTTTATTTTGCTCTTCAAATTTTTTAATAATGAGGTTTTTTTTCCTTCTACCAAGTACATAGATTTATTTTTTGGTAACATAATATGGACCCTTTTTTCTAAACAATTTTTTGATAAATAATAGACATGCCTTTTTATAAAGGAAAAATGATATATTTGGTAACTATTTGGTGTAAATGAGATGTACCATTTTATTTCGACAATATCATCTCAACCCGGTTAAAAATATAAATAGTATATAATATGAGATAAATTTCCATGTTAAAAATATAAATAGTATAATATGAGATAAATTTTCATATATAATGGGTTGTAACATGAGTTAAATGAAATAATGAATACTCATCCCGTTTGATATCTCTGCTCCAACCAACACTTAATAAAATGCAGTATGCAAAGGAGAAAATTCAGTAACATGGCTAGCTCTTGCAATTAGGAGCACATGGACATTTATAAAGCCCAAGTTGAGGAAAAGGTCGAGCTTTTCCTGATTAGAATAATCGGTAAAATGAGAGAATAGATATTGCAGCAAGTCATAGTTTTTTCTTTGGGGAATTAGAACCTATTTCTTTTGTATATAGTCAAAAATCTAAATCAAGTGTTTATAATAAAGTGTTACATAGGAAGCTGAGGCACCAGTTTCAAACGGATTAACTTTGATAATGATACAACCGCCCCCTGGACTCAAGGAGTTAGATTCACAAAATTGGCTCCAAACAACCAAATTGAGGTAACGTCTATTCAGTAGATACAATAACAAAATTATAAATCAAATAAATCTAACCACTGCAGCCTACCTCTATGTTCCACACACTGTTGGAGGGTCCCATCAAGTGAAATAACCTGTTTCTTAACTTTAACCTGCCTGCTACTGCATTTCACTTTAAAGGTTGGGATTGCCTTCTGATTTTCAACACGGGCTATTGTTTCCGGTACCACCTCTCAAGAAACTCTTCAGCCACGTCTCCATCATCATCCATCCTAAGCAGTTTAGCATACCATCCTAGGCCCTGGGTTCCCAGAATGAAGAGGAAACCATCTTAAGTACTTTAAGGCTCTCGAAACATAATTAGAATAATACATGATTCAAGACCCTGCTGTCAAATAAAAAGAAATGGTGAGAAAACAGAGGAAAAAGAAAAACTCTTGGAACCCAAAAGAGAAGAGAAAAGAGAAGCAATGTAATCACAAGCATTTATAAATCAACGGGTTCAACCTAGACAAGAAACTTGGAGCAAAAAAGACTGCTGCAAAGTTATGAGGTTTTCAATGTCGTTTCTCTCTCAAGAATAATGAAGCAAGTGGGCATAAACAATTTATGAAGAAGCGGGAATGTTGCTTAGTTAAATTTGGTGAGCAAAATTCAATATTTTTCAGTATACGGAATAAACAATTCATGAAGAAGAGGGAATGTTGCTTAGATAAATTTGGTAAAACAAACTTCAATATTTTTCAGTACACCAGCATAAATATCTTTGTTTTCTGTCACAGACAAAGTTCCAACTATTCTATTAAAAGAGCGAAGGGCCATAAAGGGAAAATCATGAATGTGGTGCATACCAAAGTAACTTAATTAACACAAAGAGTTGCTTGAAAAAAAATTCTGTAGAAAGGATGCAGCAAATAAGTAGATTCACTAGTAATGAATTGGAAATTTTTAATAAACAACTCTCACGGAAGTCAAACTAACCATTGCAAACCTCAGTCTCACTACCATAGAAAGAATATAAGACATATCTAGACAAACCCATCTTCAGAGCAACTTTTCAAAAGCATTCAAATAATAAAAAAAGAAAAAGAAAAATGTAAAATAGTGGAAGTAAAAGTTGAAAATAAAATTTGCAAAAACAAACACAGCCACAGGGAGATAACTACTAAACAGGATCAGAAAAGTCAAGTTGCATGAATTATATCCTCATCTCTTATGCTTTTACGCCTATTAACAAATGTAGTCAAACTGAAACGCATTATTTCAAGAAATGCCAACGTAAGCTGGAGAGGTCAAGATTGAAAAGGAATAAAACATGTTCTGTACAAGTGGGGGAAGGGATAATGAATTGGGAAATGTTTGAACTACTTATATAAGGAAATAATAAGCGAATGCATGCACATCCACTTGTGTTTGGTATCAAGTAGAGAACAGATAAAGTTCTCCATTTTAGAGAAAAATTAGCATCATTTTCTATTTGACTGGAAAGGGAATATTTATTTTACTTCTATCAGACAACTATAATATCAAGAGCCCAGAAGGAAGGACCACTCAACCAGAAAATCAACCTATACTCCAAAGGAAAAATCAAACAGCACAAAAAATGAATCAACAGGCGTTACTTCAAAAGGGACTAGTGGAAGAGCAACATAATTATAGGAATCTATCACACTGCTAAGAAAATACAAAAGAAGCAGATCCTATATAATCTAATTATTCCAAAACAAATCAATTATGTAACAGCGGTTTTATAATTAAAAAAGACAGATATATTCTACTAAGCTAACATTATAAAACGTTTTCCTACAATTATAAACAAGCGTCCAAATTCTTGTTTTCCACGTTAATGGAAGTGAAGTTATCAATTTTGACATTGAAATGTATCAATTTATGTCTACATTGTATATACTGATCAAGGTAATATCATTACCAATAACAGAAAACACAAAAAAATGCACCTTGGTCGTGGAACCATAACATGCCGAAACAATGCACTATAAACATTCAAAATGAAAAATCATGAACTGAAAAATCGACCTTTAATCGGATAGCAGAATATCATAACAAAAGAAGATTTAAAAAAAAAAACAGCAACAATTAAACCCAACTTCCATACATAATACCGAATCACAGTTCATCAAATTTTCAACTTTAACAGTTTGGGAAATTCTTCTAACATAAATCCAAGCCACTTAATGACATAAAATAAAAAAGCTGTTGTCCAAAATCGAAAATAAAAACACACAAAAATCATGAAAGAAATGACGAGATGAACCTGGACGCCGCCGTCACCAGAATCAGTAGGAACGATAATTGGAGCGTGTTTATTTGGCCGATCAATGGTCACCTGTTCGGGCACGCTGAATCCTTTTCTGGGAAGTCCGCTTTGTTGCATATTAAACCGATTCCGGGATTGAGCATCGGCGTTGTCATTGTCTGCGTCTTCCTTGACATCATGGTTATCGTCCTTTACAAACCCTAACCTAACAATCCAGCAATCTTCCTAAACAACCCCACATATCCTATCGCTAAAGTGTACAGAATATAGACCAACCAAAAGGTGGATTGCCGCCGAAGCCGTCTGAAGTCGGCGACTACTATATATATATGTTTTCTCTCCTTTTCTTTTTTCCTATTATATATATATATTTGTTTATTCTCTCCGTTAAATAACGGGTCATTTTTTTCTTCTCTATACTCTCTCGATTACCATCTCAAAATATATTTTTTTCTCTTTCCTCATAATTTTTTTTTCTCTACTCTTTCAATTACCATCTCAATTTTTTCATTTTTTCCCTATTTTCTTTTAATTGCCAGTCCAATTTTTTTTCTCTCCTTATTTTAAAAAATAAGACAAAAATATATATTTTAACTATATAACTTTAAAGTACCGAATATAAAAATTATAAATTTTTAATAAATAAAATTTTGAGTGAATAAAAATAATTTATATTTATAAAATACAAAAATATATTTAATAATAAATATATAATTTATTATAACAAATTATTTATTAAAATTTTATTATAACATAATTACTAAATTAATAATTATTATCATTATAAAATAAATTATAAAAATTGGACTAATAATTATAATAATATTTTTACAGAAACTTTACGATATAATATTTTATGTTTGTATTGTATATTGGAAAAAGTTGGATAGAAAGTTTTCACATTTTTTTTAATAATTTAATTATTTTTAATATCATAATTATAATTAATAATATATTATTATATTATTTATAAATTATCAAAATACTTAGCATATCATTTTAAATATAGGTATAAATTTATATTTATTTTATTATAAAATAAATTATTTTTTATTTTTTAAAATAAAATTTTAATATATGATATAATAAAAGAGATTTATGTATTTAAAATTAATTATAAATTTATAAGATGTTGATGTTTTTTTATGTTTATAATAATTATGTTTTATAAAATGGAGGTAATATATCTTCTTTTTTTAAATAAAATTGATTAAAAACTTTGCTTTCAAGTTTAAGGTAAGATTTTATCTATTTTTAAACTAATTCACAATTAAACTTATTTTTAAACTATCATGTGAAAAATGTTAATTTAATGAAATAAAGAACATAACAATCTCATGAAAACTACATTCCTTCCCAATTTTATTTAATAGAATATCAATCATTTTTTTACATTGCAAGAGATATATCAATATATAGAATAGTTATGCGTAAGAAGACAACAATCTGACTTATTCTACTTTCCAGACCTAGCTTTCACTAATTATATGTTTATAATAAATAATAATGGTATACAATAGATCTTTTGTGTCACTTTAACACTCCCCCATCAAGTTGGTATATACGGATCTATCATGACCAACTTGCTTAGTATTCCATAGAATATCTTGCTTGAGGTTGCCTTAGTGAGAATGTGAGCAAGTTGTTCTTCTGACTTCACCTGTATTAGCTAGATTATCATTGCTTCAATATTTTCACGAATATAGTGTTTGTTAACCCCAACATGTGTTGGTCCGATCATATTGAACCAGGTTATGAGAGATATCTATTGCCGCTTTGTTATCACAAAACAAATCCATCTCCTTTATCGAAGGGAAACCAAGTTCTGACATTAGTTTCCTGAGCCATATTAGCTCACAAATCCCATTAACTACTCCTTTTAATTCGGACTCAGTACTGGACAAGGCAACAATTTTTTGCTTCTTACTTCTCCAAGTAACTAAGTTCCTTTCTACAAATGTGACAACATCTAAATGCCCATTCCTTAGGAATTGAATCTCTTTCCCTAGAGCTCCCTTCAAATACCTTATTATTCTTATGATGTCTTCCATGTGTTCTTTACTTGGGTTATGCATAAACTGACTTACCATGCTTACTACATAGGTATTGTCTGGTCTAGTGTGTGATAGATATATCAGTTTCCCTACTAACTTATGGTCTTTTTCTTTGTTCACGGGTGCTTGATGTGAATTCTTTTCCATCTTTAGATGTTGTACCATTGGTGTTTCTACTGGTTTATAGTCAAGCATCCCAACATCTGCTAGTAGATCTAGAATATACTTCCTTTGAGAGAAAGTAATACCTTCGCGACTAACCTTGTTTTATACCTTTCAACTTCACCATTAGCACCAAAATTTATTGTATAAACCCACTTACACCCAACAATTTTTTTCCTTTTAGTAACTCTACTAGGGACCAAGTTCTATTTTTGTTTAAAGCTTCCATTTCTATATCCATGGCATTCACCCATTTTGTATCTTTTAGAGCTTCTTCAACATTTTTTGGTACCTCTAAGGACAACATTTTTTCACTAAAGGTTCTTAAAAGTTTGATTAAATTCTTCGTGTTCACATAATTTACTATTAGGTAGTTAGCAACACTTGTTCCATCTTCTAGAACATATTGGGCTGGTGGTTTCCCCCTGTTATTTATTGGAGGTAAAGTATAGTTAGAGTTACTTACATGTGGATGATCCTTAGGAGATCCAGGCTCTTGTGGTATCTGATCCGTTTGTATCATTTCTTCGGTTGTGTTTACCCAAACTTGTTTGTGCTCACCTCTCCTAAACACTTATTGTTGCATACTTGGTTCAAGCCTGAGTGATTCTAGGTGATGTGGTTCTTCAAACTCAACCTGAATGGAACTCGGATCAGACCCGAGTGGTTCATAATGTATGGAACAAGAATTTGGATATTGTAAAACTTGCATAATTACATTCTCAGATTATTCGCTCTTATTAACTCTCTCCCCCTAAGGCGAATATGTAGAAAAAATGATTTTGTTTCAATAAAAGTCACATCCATGGTAACATACCATTTTTTTTCAACCAGGTCATAGCACTTATACCCTTTTTTTATGTAATCCAACGCCCAAAGAAACACACTTAATTGCATGAGGCTTGATTTTAGATCTTTAGTGTTTTGGAATATGGACAAAGGTAACACACCAGAATATCTTTAGAGGTAAGCTTTGAACAGAAGGTATTGAGACGAATGTTTCAAGAGTTTTTAATGGAGTTTGAAAGTTATTTGCTTTTGTGGGAAACCGATTAATCACATAGATAGCCAGACTAACAACGTTATCCTAAAACAATTGTGGTACATTATATTCAAACAAAAATGCCCTTGTTGTTTCAAGAATGTGTCTATTTTTTCTCTCCGCTACTCCATTTTGTTGTGGTGTTCCAACACAGGTTGTCTAATGAATTATTTATTTCTCAACAAAAAATTCTTTAAGAACCCCATTCACAAACTCACCCCATTATCACTTCTAAAAAATTTAATGCCTTTTCCAAATTGGTTCTGTATCATATTATAAAATTTGTTAAAGACCCTAGATACCTCACTTTTCTCCTTTAATAAATATACCCAAGTCATTCGAGTACAATCATCAATAAACAAAACAAACCATTTATACCCACAAACTGAGATTACTAGGGATGGTCTCCAAACATCAGAATGAATTAGATCAAAAGGAACAATACTTTTATTAATACTAGTTGGATACGAAACACGAGGACTTTTTGATTTTATGCAAGTTTCATATGAAAACATAGATCTCTCAAAGCTAGAAAAAAAGGGTAACCATTTTTTCATATAGTTAAAAGAAAGGTGCCCTAACCATCGATGCCATGTCCAAATTTGTGTTTCTGAACTTGACCCCCCAATTGCTACACTTGCCTTTCCAATCTTCAACTCTTCTAAATGATACAAACGACCTTTCTTAATACCACGACCAATGGTCTCCTTCGTGAGGATATCCTGAAATATGCAATAATTGGGAAACATGAGAACCACACAATTCAATTCCTCAGTTAACTAACCAACAAAAAGAAGCTTAGTAGACAAGGATGACACCAATAGTGTATTGTTAAGACTAATAGATTTTGACAAACACACATCTCTTGTGCTTTCCACTGGGTATTCCATTCCATTTGCATTTAGAATCCCATCTCGTATAGGTTTTCTTAAATTAGTTAGATTAGGTTTTGAAAATGTCATGTGATCAGTTGCTCCAGAACTGATAACCCAATTATTTAAATTATTACTAAAGAATAATTTCATACTTGGCCCACTTGTTTACGTGTTGTTTCAGTTTGTGACGCAAAGCCTGCAGTACCTGAGTTTTCTGCCTGAATTAGGTGTACTTGACCTAAACCAGAGTTGGATGCAGCCTTCTGGTTTGTGTGGCCTGTATACATTGATGGCAGAGAAACATGGGGTTCAGCCCAGTTACGACCTTGGTTGGAATTGGCAGAGAAGCCTGGATGACCCAAGTTGGAGCCTGGATGACCCGCGTTTGAATTGGTTGCTGCCCAGTTTACCTTTCCCTTCAGTTTTTCTCCTTACTGTTTTGCCCGCTTCTCTTGATACCAATCAGGGTATCCAATTATTTTGAAACATCCTTCCTTTAGGTGTCCCGTTCCACCACAATGATTGCATTTTAATTTTGCTTTTTCATGTTTAGATAGATATTTGTTTGGAGCAGAATTTACCTCAAAGTGTTTGTATCCTTGTGACACCATGGCCATGGAACTGCCAATTCCTTCATCTCCCTTTAGCATAACCCCTTATCGTGAGGTCTCTCTTCTGACTATTGTGTATGATTGTTCTACTGAAGGAAAATAGGTCATCTGCAAGACAACAACTCTCACCTTGTCTAACCGGTCATCTAGGTCATCTAAGAAAGTATAAACACAAGTTTCTTGAACAAACTCATTAAATTTTGTGATATCCTCTGCATGCACCATAGGATTAGGACGACGATAGTCAATCTCACACCATAACCCTTGCATTTCATGATAGTACTCCTCTACAGTTCTACCCGACTGTTTGAGCTGAGTTACTCTCTTGTTCAGGTTATATACTTGAGCCTTGTCATTTCCATCATAGAAAGTTGTGGCAACGGCATCCCATACTTCTTTTGTAGTTGGATATCGAATATCTAGAGAGTTAATTAACCACCCCTTTACTACAACATCATCAATATCTCATCTTTGAAATAGTAGCTCAGTCGAGAGTGGTGGAGGAGGATTTTCTAATGATGTGTTTCATTTTGTCACGACCTTTCACATACATTTACACTGCTTGGGACCAAAGGGTGTAGTTTGTGTCATCTAATTTGATGGAATCAGGGTTGGGTGTATTGGTGCTTCTACTATAGTTGCAGCAGGTGGTAGGGTATTAATCTGTGGTTGTTATAAGGCTATGATTTCATTTTGTTGCATGGCTACTAGTTGAGTTAATTTTTCCAAAAGTGCAACGATATTTGTTGCTTCTCCTGAAAGAAAAAAGAAAAAGAAATTGTTTGTTACCTCCATGATTGATCCTGGGCTTTGATACCATGTTAATTTAATGGAATAAAGAACACAACAATCCCATGAAAACTCTCTTCCCTCTTAATTTTATTTAATAAAATATCAATCTTTTTTTACATTATAAAAGATATATCAATATATAGAGGAATCATGTGTAATAAGACAACAATATGACTTATTTTACTTTTCAGACTTAGCTTTCACTAATTATATATTTACATAATATTATAATACAATAAATAATAATGGTATACAATAAAAATTTATCTACACATTACACTTCTATGTTTACAACAAATAATAATGGTATACAATAGATTTTTTTTATCACTTCAACAAAAAAATATTATTATAGAGAAAATCCCTTTCTTTATTATTATAGAGAAAATCCCTTTCTTTATTTCTCCTTTGGTAATTTATGTCATGAAAGTTTGTGATACCTGCAAACTGCAATTAGAATATCATTGATTATCCTTTTTGTTTGGGGGCCGTAGCTGCTTCTTATCTGCTTTCTTTATATTGGCAATGTCGCATTTTATAATGTGGTTTTAATTTTGTTTAAAATAATTTTAAAACTAATTATCAAAATGATAAATTATTAGAAGATTATTAACAATGTGAATGTCCTTCGGAAGAAAAAAAAAAGTGAATATGCAGTCGTTGAATGTCACATTCAGCGCAACTAACACCCCCATGTAACGGATTTACTCTCTAAACATGAATTGCTTAATGTTTGTTGATTTTAAACTTATTTGGAAGAAAAGTTCCTAAATTAGAACTATGCCTTAAAAAATAGATATATTGTATGGAAATAAAATTACAATATAAAATGCACTAGTACGAATAGAATAAGGTAAAGGGTTGCATTCATTATTTATCACTTAATTTAAATTTCAAAGAACAAACCTCCGTCTCACACAAAGATGGTACTTTGACATTTTTATTTTTTTTTAATTAAAAATAATAATTAATATGATTTAAATTTATGATTTAAAATTTAAAGAAGGGATGAATCTTAATTCCAGTGGATTAGAAAATTATTACCAATCAATTAAGATATATATTTACAAAGCTGCTTGATCATATAAATGGAATCTCAAAACAGTGTATTCTAAGATTTCACATAGGCTGCTGGAAATTAGAGTTTGTCAATGGGATAGCTGCATGTTACAATTCTTTAATTTTGTGAATTTATTTCATTTATCTTACTTATCTTTTTTTTTTTTGGTGAGTTGTAATAATAATGAAATAATATATCTTATTTATTTATAATTAATGCAATGATGAATAAAATTACAAAAAATATTAAAAATATATGTTTATTTATAATAAATATGAGATGATTAAGAATAATTTTAAATATTATAAGATAATATGTTATATATATTATGTGATTTAGATGAAATAAGATAAATTTAATCTATAAAATTATAAAAAACAAATAGAATGAAATAATCTATATACATTATTATTTTTAAAATGTATAATTTAATTCTCAATTTTTTTAAAACTTTATGTATAATTCTCTAAATTTTTAAATTCTATAATTTAATAAATTTTAAAAACTTTTGGTTGCTTAATTTGTTTATATTTGTTTGGTCAATAAGGAACAAACTGTCTGAAATTGTAATATTATGTTAAAAAAGTTACCATTTCATTATATCTAAATATGAACAAATTTCGAACTAAATTTAGAAGTGTTATTGATTGTTTTTGGAATATATTCTATTATCAATTAGATTGTTTTCTCTCCTATTTTTTATTTGATATTTAAAAAAAACAATAATCTTAAATTTCATTGACTCAAACAACACATTATCATGTATTTCAGAAAAATAAATAATTTACCCTTATCATTTAACTTTTAGTTTTTTTTTGCAATAACTAGGTGAATTAAGAAAATGCTAAAAGAATAAATTAAGCTTGAGATTCATAATGAGAATGAAAATCTGCAACTTCATGCCAAGAGCTTTTAACAATTCAATGAAAGGAAGCCAAAACAAGTTCCAAAATGTGATTTTAAGTTTCTTGCAAACCATAGGCCATATCTACTCTCGCTAAAGAGTTTCAGGCCCTTATATATACGAATACTGATACGAAAGTGTAAGTCTTATGTCAACGTTAAGTTACACATGACAGTAAACAAGTACATATTTATGAAATCACTTATACAAAAAAGCATAATTCAACTTAATTGACACACTTGGAAGATTTTTCATTAATTAAGCACTGTCATTCAAAGCATCCAACCAGGGATGAATACATTGCATTGTTGACCATTACTTGTGGAGGTCATATCTGAACCTCCAGCTGGATACCTGTATACAAATAAACATATACCCAAAAAAAAATCAAAAATCACCTAAAAGATTAAAAAAAAAACTTAAAAATTAACAAAAATATGGGTTATTATTTAAAAATATATTTTTTTAATACTTTTTTTCAATATTTACACATACAGGTTTTATAGTCTCTAAAAAAAATATTCGGTGAAAATGAAAAAAATTAAAAATCTGATTTTTAAAGTTTTATGAATCACATTATACTTCATTAATAATGTTTTAAAAAAATCAAAATCAAAATTTGATAAAAAAATTATTTAAAAAAATCAAAAATAAGAAATCAAAATCATTATCAAATACAAATTAATCTCTAAATTTTAAAAGAAAATTGAAACGGAAAAGTATATAAATTTTACCCAATTTGCAAGGAGGGGTTGCAATCCAAAGCCTGAAAGAATCCCTGAGATTGAGCATGTTGTGGAGCATAACCCATGTTTTGCGCCCCACCGTCCCATGTCTGTCGAAGCTGATGATTTCTTGAACTAAGCTCATCAAACTGCCCAACGAGATTGGATCAGTTATAAATAGTCTTTTTTTTTTTTTTTGAATAACTACACTACTTAGGGTAGTAAGTAAAATTAGAACTCCAACTTTACACATGCTAAAGTGATACTAGAAGTTTGTTGTCAATCTTGATTGGTCTTAAAAGCTATCACAATACTTTATTTTGGACCAATGCTTATAAATTCATAATATGTAGATTTTTGTCATCTAATGAGAGAAATGCATTAGATTTCAAAATAATTTGGAGACACTTTCTTTTTAAGCCAGATTACTTATTTGTATTAAATTAGTTTGTGAATTTCTACTTGGACAACATTACCTTTATTGTCAAGGCTCTGTTAGCTTCTATTAGCATTTGTTCCTGTTTTAACACAAGGACATAGTTACTAGAATTAGACAAAGAGATTTGAGTTCAAACTGTATAGGATATAGTAGTCAAATATTGTTTGTTACCTTGTTTTGAAGGTCAGTAAGCTGGTCGAGCATGTACTGAGTCTGCAAAAGCATGATGGATTAATTGCACTAGATATAGTCGTTTTTCTATAACACAAAATAAACTTTTGATATTCATAAATGAAAATGTGAACATGCTTTCAAAGATGTAAAAAGATATAAAAAAAATCTCTATTTGTTAAAATACAGGCCTCATTGTATTCAAAAGAGAGGCGGAAAAGAACAAAGATGAAGAGTTTTAATGATCCACTAATTATGGTTAAAGTGTACTAAAGTTCATTATGTTTTGTATGGTATATTACAAGTCCATTAGTTTTGAAAAATAGATTAAAAATTTTAAAAATATTATAAATAAAACACATGAATACATTTCTAAGTATCTTTTTGAGTTGTTATGTGTATTAAATAAATTGTTATGTATTCAAACATATTTAAATTCATATTTTTTGAGATGTAATTTATTTAGATAATATAATAACTCAAAAAAATACGCACATATATATTCACGTGTTTTATTATTGATATTTTTTTTCTAAGTTTTTGACTTGTGATCCATTTTTCAACAATCAATGAACTTGTAATGTATTGTCAAAAAATTATTAGAATACACTATGTTCATAGTTAATAGTTTAATGCTACCCTTTTTCCAAAGAAAAAGTGTTGAGACCAATTTTTAAGTTACCTTGGTTGATCTAACTTGCTTGAGTGATGCCTCAAGTTGACGCTCAAGCTGTTCAAGCTCTTTTGAGTTTAAAGGACCCAGTTCTTCTCCAAGGAGGTTTCTACACAATATACGTACCAATCAGGAGCTCCTTTGTTTGAGCACGTTGAAATGAAAAACTCACTTCCTATAAAATTATAGAGTTTACTTGGAGAGAAAATTTACCTCTGAGTTCTCTGTAGGGACTCACATCTGGTTTTCAATTTCAAATATTCACCGTAGCTGTTCTGCTATAGTAGACATTTTTAGGTCAATGATCAGATTCAATAGAATGAAAACCTAACAGAAATGTTTCTTTCCAAAACAAAGGTGATATGCAGACTAATATTACAATAAGATACACTATTAATTCTTCTTTAAACAAATATACATTGATTTAATGTTGTAAATAACGTCTTTAAACAAATATATATTGATTTAATGTTGTAAATAACGTTATGTGATTTAATTGATCGGATATAAATAGACACTCTCTTTATAATCGAGTCAAATTTAAATAACTGAATCTTTTTACGTATTTTTTTTTATTAAGAGTGTATTAAAGTCACTTATATAAATGAAAATGAGATTAAAACTTGGATAATAACGATGAATATGAGTCATATCATCTAAAGAATGTACTAATTTCAAATTAAAAATTATAAAAAATTAACAAACAAATAAAACAGTGAAATAGACATTAATTAGAAGCGTTAGTTAACATATACCTCAAGTTCTTTGGGTTGTTTGCTGACTTCCATTGCTCCATAACTACACTTTTGGTACCTTTCCAGTGTTTTAAGCATGCTACTTGAATGGTCAGACATACAGACATTCTCGTTAGGAATAAATAAATAAATCAGGCAAAAAATTCTTTTTCAATTTTTTCAACTTACAAAACATGAACCAAAATATAAGGATTGGGTAAAAAAACAATAAAAACAAAGCAAAGATCTAGCACTTATAATAAAATAAAAAAATATTTTTTATTATTAAAAAATAACGGTTCATTTTGATATTTTGATGGGATGATTCATTTTTTACTATATATGTATGCAATAATGTTATATATATATATATATAAATATGTATACATGTATGTATGTATATCTAGATAAATGAAACTCTTTGACATGGCAAAAAGAACAAAGTAGTTCAGACACAAGAGAGAGAGAGCCCAGTAGTTGCCATAAATTAAGAAAATTTCCAATATATATTATGGTATTGGCAATACAAATATCTTTGGTTTATAATACCAGCTTCTAATCATAACAAATTTATATAATTATAATTTTTTTCCCCCTTATCTTTAAAATTTTCTGCATTGTCTTCATAAATTTAAAAATCCTAACACCCCTTCTAGTCATTTCCTCTTCCCCCAACCCTTCCAACCACCCCACCCTCCACCTATCCATCTCTCTGCCTGTCACCCTCCACACGTTGGTCACCGCGCAGATTCATAAGGGTGCCCATCCCTATTGCTACCCTTGTTGCCGCTGTTGAATCTAGTCCCGCCATCAATTCCTTCTCCCTAAAGTAATCTAATGGACATTTGTTATTTTTTTGATATATTTAGTTTTGTTTTTTTGATAAGTCTGACATGAAGGGTGATGAAGATAATGATCCGGACCCGTTTATGATTTCTCTTTGAAGGATTGTAACACCCTCTTTTCTTATTTGTGGATTTGAATTTTAGGCTTTTTTTTTTTCAATTGTCTTTGTATTGTTTTGAGTGGGTTGAATGGTGTTTTTTTTTCTTGGTTAATTTTGGTGGTAGGTGAAGATTTTTGTTAGAGATTGCTATAAAGCTCCTTAATTTAAGGAAAAAATTAAGTAGCAAAACATATAGCAATTCATGGAGCAAAATAAATAGCAATTTAAGGAACTATTAATTTAAAGAGAAATTCAAGGAGTAAATTTTCCTATAAATAGATATGTAATTGTAATAAATTGATCATCCAAAGTGTTAATTCCAATTGAGAGAAAAGCTTTTGTGAGAAAAAATTGAAAATAATTTTCTTGGGTGTAATTGGGTTATGAGTTGTGAGTATTATAAACACCTTGTGTAATTTCTCCTCTTTCATTGAAAAGATCTGCAGCAGGTTCGGAGACGTAAGCAAGATTGACCGAACTCCGTTATCAAATTTGTGTTATTTTTTTATTCTTGCTTTCTCATAAGTCTAACTTATCGGGAATTTGCATAATTTCCCAACAACTAGTATCAGAGCTTTTGGTGGTGATTTCTGTCAATTTCCTGCAAGGTTACTATTCATGTGAATAGTAAATTATGTGAATAGTGAAATTTTGTTGACGGAGGTGTTCTAATATAGGGTGGTTTGCAAAAATAATCAGAAACGATCCGGAGGAAGTCAGATTTGAGTGGGAGTAATGGCCGCAGATGAAGGAAGGGTGAAACTCGAGAAATTTGATGGTACAGATTTCGGGTTTTGGAAAATGCAGATAGAGGATTATCTATATCAAAGAAATCTATATCAACCTCTATGAGGGAAAAAGCCAGAGGCTATGAAGAAAGAAGATTGGAATCTTCTAGACAGATAAGCCCTCAGAGTTATTCGATTGACGTTATCCTGTAATGTTGCTTTCAACATAACAAAGGAAAAGACCACGACGTGTCTCATGGAAGCTCTCTTCAATATGTATGAGAAGCCATCAGCCTCAAACAAAGTGCACTTGATGAAGCGTTTGTTCAATTTGCGAATGAATGAAGGCGCATCGGTAGCTCAACATCTCAATGAACTCAACACAGTCACAACCCAGTTGAGTTTAGTGGAAATTGAATTCGATGAAGAAGTACGAGCATTGATACTTTTGTCTTCTTTACTAGAAAGTTGGAATGCTACTATCACAGCTGTGAGTAGCTCGTCAGGAAGCAATAAGTTGAAATTTGATGATGTTCGTGATCTGGTTCTCAGTGAAGAGATCCGACGTAGAGAGTCAGGTGAATCATCAACCTCTTCAGTATTGCATACAGAATCAAGAGGAAGAGATTCATCTAGAGGGAATGGACATGGCAGAACAGACTACCGAGGTAGATCAAACGATAAGAGGTCCAAATCTAAGAATCCTAATAATTCCCATAGCTCGAAGACTATCGAGTGTTGGAATTGTGGGAGAATCGGGCACTATAAAAATCAGTGCAAAAGTGCACCGAAGGAAAAACAAGTGAAGGCAGAGGCAAATGTTACTTACATCTCAGGAGGAGATGAAGGAGATGATGCATTGATATGCTCTTTGGAGAGCAACGAATAATCTTGGGTGTTAAACTTTGGAGCATCGTTCTATTTTACTTCACATAAAGAATTCTTCGAAAAATATGTCCCCGGAAACCTTGGAAAGGTATATCTTGGTGATGATCAACCATGTACTATTATTGGCAAAGGTGTAGTGAAGATTAAGTTGAACGGGTCTGTTTGGGAACTAAAGGATGTTAGGCATATTCCCGGCCTAAGAAAGAACTTAATCTCAGTAGGGCAATTGGCTAGTGAAGGCTACACTACGATCTTACATGGTGATGATTGGAAGATTTCAAAGGGTGCAATGACGGTTGCTCGAGGTAAGAAGAGTGGCACTCTTTACATGACAACAGGGACACGTTGTTCAATCACAGTTACAGTAGGTAATGAAACACCAAAACTGTGGCATCAGAGACTAGGCCACATGAGTGAGAAGGGGATGGAGATTATGAACTCAAAGGGAAAACTTCTAGGTCTACAGTCTGCGGAGATAGACATATGCGAAGATTGCATACTTGGAAAGCAAAAGAGAGTCAGCTTTCAGACAAGTTGCAGAACCCCAAAGAAGGAAAGGCTAGAGCTTATTCACTCTGATGTTTGGGGACCAACGACTATCTCATCCATTGGTGGGAAACACTACTTCGTGACTTTTATTGATGATCACTCTCGAAAGGTATGAGTTTACTTTCTAAAGAATAAGTCTGAAGTATTTGAGGCTTTCAGAAGATGGAAAGCTATGGTGGAAAATGAGACGGGTTTGAAGATCAAAAAACTCAGAACAGATAATGGTGGTGAATATGAAGACACCAGATTCAAAAATTTCTGCTATGAGCATTGGATCAGAATGGAAAGAATTGTGTCAGGCACGCCCCAACACAATGGTGTAGTTGAGCATATGAACCGAACGTTGACAGAAAGAGCCAGAAACATTTGTATATAGTTAGGTCTACCAAAGAAGTTCTGGGCAGAAGTAGTCAACACGGCAGCTTACTTGATCAACCGAGGCCCATCTGTTCCATTAGAGCACAAAATACCAGAGGAGGTATGGAGCAAAAAGGAGGTGAAACTATCACATCTAAAAGTTTTTGGTTGTGTAGCATCTGTGCAGATAAGTGATCAAGGTAGGAATAAGCTTGATTCCAAATCCAAGAAATGCACATTCATCGGTTATGGTAAGTATGAGTTTGGCTACCGCATTTGGGATGACGAAAACAAGAAAGTGATACGTAGTATAGATGTGATTTTCAATGAAAGAGTGATGTATGAAGACATGCATAAAACAAACACCAACGACTCAAAGCAGAATGAGTCAATATTTGTATATGCAGATGATGTCACATATAGTTCCGTGAAGGAACAAATTGTAGCAAGTCCTTATCTAGAGGAACTCGTTGGACAGAGCAGTGCGCAACAATCTGAAACACCACAGCCTCCTACTACAACTCCTATATTGAGAAGGTCTTCTCGACCTCATGTGTCTAACAAGAGATACATGAACTATATGTTGCTAACTAATGAAGGAAAGTGCTATGATGAAGCTTGTCAAACTCGAGATGCCAGCAAGTGGGAGCTTGCCATGAAATTAAAGTTGTGCTCAACTTCAGTTGATCTGTTAGAGTAACAAGACTAGAAAAACTGCTGCATTGATCGAGGTGTGAAGATAGATTGAAATCAGTATTCAAGTGAGAGATTGTTGGAGATTGCTATAAAGTTTCTTAATTTAAGGAGTAAATTAAGGAGCAAAACATGGAGGAAAACAAGAAGCAAAACAATGAGCTTAATTCAAGGAGCAATTTAAGGAACCATTAATTTAAGGAGAAATTCAAGGAGTGAATTTTCCTATAAATAGATGTGTAATTGTAATGAATTGATCACCCAAAGTGTTCATTCCAATTGAGAGAAAAACTTAGAGAGAAAAGCTTTTGTGAGAAAAAATTGAGAGTAATTTTCTTGGGTATAATTGGGTTATGGGTTGTGAGTTCTGAGTGTTGTAAACATCTTGTGTAATTTCTTCTATTTCAGTAAAAAGATCTACAGCATGTCCGAAGACGTAAGCAAAATTGGCCGAACTCTGTTATCAAATTTATGTATTATTTTTCTATTCTTGTTTTCTCATAGATGTAACTTATCGAAAATTTGCGTAATTTTTCAACAAATTTTTCCGGTTATTAAGTCTACAATCTTTTTAGGCCATATGTATACGTGAGTTCATCTTAAAAATGCCGTGTTTGGCTTGGTATGTATAACTAGATCTGAGCTTTGAATAACAATTTCTATATTATAATTGCTATGTGTTTGTTCTAGTTTATGGTTAGTGTAAGAAGATGATATATTATTCCTAATTTTAAGTTTTTAATTTTGATGAAATAATAATTAAATTGTCTCTTTTTGAAAAGAAAGAAAAAAAGAAATTGGTTTATGCACGCTTGGAGCAGAATAATACGCCTCTAATGGAGGTTTGTTATGTAGTTAATAGCTAATGCTAGCAAAATAATTATTAGATTAATATTCTTGTCTTCTCCTTATAATTCCCTTCTTTTTCTTCTTTTACAATTCTCCAATAATCATAAATAAATTTGATTGTTCGTAGAAAGTAATATTATAATTTAAATTTAGTTCACGAATTAATGTTGATATTACAACGTATTATCCTATTATTCCATGTATTTTATTGACATGTGCTAGTGTATCACTTATCATTCAGTGTAATATTTTTCCTATAAATGAGGGTGAAGTGTCAAGAATCTCTAGGCTTATATGAGGTACAATTTAATATACTAATTATGAAAAATATTTTTTTTCTATCAATTTGGATAAAATAGATAGTCAAATGTTATTTTCAAAATACTAAGTTAGTTAGGAATAACACTTTTTATGGGAAAATTATAATTCATATTTTTTGGTCGTTAATTACCATGGAATAAGAAATATAAATGAATTAATTTTATTTATTTATTTTCAAAATACCCTTTATGTTTAACAATCTAAATATTTTTATTAGTGGTTGAGAGGTTTGTTTGGTAAAATTATATTACAATCCTATTTCTATTTGAGGAAAGAAATAACTATTCTTCAAAGAATACATATTTCCTATCTCAAGAGAATATGTATTCCAAAGAAATTATAATTCTTGATCTTAAAAGTTAAAATGAATAAAGAAATATAAATGTTTCATGAGTCTATTCCTATCATAGAACTAGAATTATCAATGGGTTAGGAATGACAGTTCTTGGGATAGAAAATTAGAAATACTTATTATAACTTATATTTCTTTGTTCGGCAGTTATCATTAAATAAAAAAAGAAATTAGTTATTTTATTTTATTTTCTTAAAATACCCTCTTCCACATTTAGCAACATAGATATTTTTATTACTAATTGAGAATTTTTTTTGTTTTGTTTTGTTAAGTATTTTGCAATCATAGTTAATTGAGAGAAGGAATAATAAACTTCACATCCAATGAAGAGTACATATTCCTTATCTAAAGGGAAATATGTATTCTAAAGAAATTTAAATTATTACTAACCTTAATAGATCAAAGGAACAAAGAAATAAGTTTATTCCTGCCATCAGAACATGTTCTTAGTGTATTGGAAATTTTATTGACTCTCATTTTATTTATTATTTTTAGACATAAGTCTAATAGAACTAATTGAGTATTAAGATCCTCATCCCCAGCTTACTTTTTCTTCAGTTTCTATCTCATAGGGGAGGGACCTCACCTCCCTTTAGGGAGAGCTCTCTCCAATGGGTATTTTCTTTTTCTAGTAGTTTTCTTGCTTAGCTCTCTTTTTAGTGGGGATTTTTGTTTCATAATCTATTGTCACTATTATAATGATTTTTTATTGAAAGATTTGACTCTATAAAGGTCAAATTTAATGTATATTCTTAACTCACTTTTGTTTAGTATGAAGTCTTTTATTAGTAAGGTGTTTGTATATTTATATAACTCTTAAATCTATAAATGCTTAGCAAGTTGCTTATATTTGTTTGAATATGAATTTCATTGATACATTTATTTAAGCATTGTAGAGTAGATACCTAAAGACAAGTAAGATAAATATGTTAATTTGTGGTATTTCATCGTTCTTTTCAATGTGTATTTTGTTATTTAATTTTTGAATATGTATTAGTAAGTTTCATCTTAATAAATAATATTCTTTTTTGTATTTTTCAAATGTAAAGTTAATGAAATATCTCACTTTCTTAAAAATAAAATGAGTATTAAGATACTAAAATTTCTCTAAAGAAAAGTCCTAAAATTTTAAATATATCATAATTCTGTGAGATCTTAGGTAACTTGTATTAAGCATGGCATTACGTGGCCTAACATAGGGGATTTTTGAATACTTTTTACTTCACCTTCAAAACCCATCCATTTAAGCCCTAACTAAATGAATTAGCTAATTACAGCTTGTAAACATTATATTGTTTGAAAAGTGTTCTTTAATATTGGTTCATACAGGTTTTTTTTTCAAACATAACTACTTTTGCTCTTGACAAAACCTTAATTTATGCTATTTTATTCTTCTTCACTTCCCTTAAATGATAAAGTTGTGAGTAAAATAATTGGAGGAAGAAGGGTTTGAGAAGGAAAATGAAAAATACAACCAAAATGTAAAAGCTTATGAATTAAAGTGAAAAGTTGAAAGATGATAATTCCTGAATGTTGTATATATTCGTGTTTTTCAAGTCAATTTCACATAATTTTTTTCATATTATGGAAAATTTAAATTATTTTAAATTAATTAATTAATTTATAATGTTAATATAATCTAATATATTTACCGACATAAAAAAATAATTTATACGGTATCATTTTAAATTTGTGTTATGAATTTTAGCTTGAATTTACGCCCTATTTGAAATGCTATAAACAATTAATAAACTAAGTAATTTGTATTATGTAATTCTTGAGGTTTGATTCATAATCAGTATTAAGACATGACTGAAATGAAATCCATCAAAAGGTCTAAGTGATTGATACCAGAAGTGACAACGTTGTTATGCATGTTGTATAATAATGGGAATTGCTGCTTTGAAACATGTGATAATTAAATAACAATTTCAGAATCTCAGAAAAAGAAAATACGGAGTTCAGAAGAAGCAGATGAACTTTCTTTAGCTAGCTAGCTAGCCATGCCAATGGAGGTTTGGTCAGACCCCAGAAAAAAAAAATTCAAGAAGCCATTTTAATTTTTTCCCTCAATTATAAACCAAGATCACCTTTTTGCACATAGGTTATTACCATGAACCTTACTATGATTTTATTTCTATGAATATAATAGAACCTTATCTATCATCTGCTATTTTTTCAAAACCAAAAAGGATCTATAGAAGATATAATAAACAATTAATTAATATATATCAGATAGACTAACTTTATAATTGGATTTAATTGGAGGAACAAAATTGAAAATTCTATATATTTATGAACTGTGAAAGAAAAATCTTCATATTTGTATTTTTAAGCTTGAAATATACATATTGCAAGGCAAATAAATAAAATTAAACAATATGCATACGATCATACTCATTGATCTAAGCTTGAACATAAAAGTAAAGCTAATTAATCTTGATGATAATAATAATAATAATAATAATAATAATAATAATAATAATAATAATAATAATAATAATAATAAAGGTCTTATAAAATAAGATCCGGAAAAATGGTTCAAAAAGAGAGAATTAAACAGCTTATAAAGAAGAAGATATCAGATCAAAAGGTATCATCATCATCATCAGCTAGTACAAATCGAATACAAGAAATTAAAAATGCACTGAGAGATTATATAAGTTTGATTTCAGGAAAGAAAGATCAAAATTAGGATGAAATAGAAATAGTTGAATTTAAAAATAACATATATAAACAGATCCAGACACATTAAGAGAGAAAAAGACAAGAGAATACTGAGATAATGAAAAGGAATAAATAAATTCTGGATAATAATAATAATAAAAGCATATATTAAAAGAGAATTAAGAAGGGCTAGGAACTATTGGTACCTAGAGCTGCTACAAAACTCATAAAGCTTGCCACGGTTAGAGAAGATGATGAGAGCAACCTCAGCATCACAGAGCACAGAAAGCTCATAAGCTTTCTTAAGAAGCCCATTTCTTCTCTTTGCAAAAGTAACTTGTCTGTTTATCTTGTTCTCTATCCTCTTCAACTCTACTCTTCCTCTACCCATTTCTGTCTTATCTCTAAACACCTTTTATTTATTTTTTTCCAATTAATTTTAATTTCTTTCCCTTTTTTCCCCACTAAAATTTTCTTATCTCAATAAGAAAATAATAAGATCTTGACCTCTGTGATTGTTCTCTGGCTCTACTCTCTTGGGTATCAAGATCCTCCTTTTCTGGGCAAGTACCAAACTTGTAACCAAATTTGTGAAATACAAAAGAGAGTGTAAAATTTATTCTCTCTCTAGAAAACCCTAGAGAAAAGGGAATAAGAAAAAAAGATAGGAAAATCAAGTTATGTTCTTGGTTGTCATTTAGCTTTGCTTTGGGCTCTCCAACTTGGGTTTTTAACCTCAGGTTTGCAGTCTACACCCAGAAAATGAAACCAGGCTTAGGGTTGGTGTTCTTTCTTGTTTCATATAAAACCCTTTTTTTCTTTGTTCATTTTCTTGTCAATGTTTCTCTCTAACATAAATTTTACCAATCGCATTCAAAAGGACGTGTAATGTACTCCCTCCTCTTTTGAGTGTCAAACTCTGATTAGTATAATTTCGTGTTTTTGACTCTACAATTAGCGCGTGGTACAAATGGAGCTAATGTTTTGTACATTTACTTTTTTCCTTTTTGGCAGATAGATTTATGTATCTATGATTTTCGACCAATAACACGGGCATTTTTAACTCAGTGGCATCTTAATAGACATATAAATTTAAGTGCAGGAGTTAATCTTCAGTTTTATATTGTTATTTAAAAAAAGCAATAATACTTTGTTTTTAGAAATTAAAATTTGCATTAATTTATTAGAATTATAGTTAATAAATAAATCAATTACAAGATACAAATAAATAAAAATTAACAAATATATTAATGCACCAACATCTTTGTCCATTGTTCTCGTTATAGCAATACCTTACAATAACAAGAATAATATATATAATATCTTGGGTTATTTCTTACATAAGACTCATCTATTCTTGTTTTAAATTATAGATTCAAACCACACACAATACCTTTTGCTTAAAAAAAAAAGAAAAAAATTAATATAGTAAATTTATTAGATATAATTTTGTGCCACACATACAACTCTATACTTTTGTGAATTTTAAATTTATTTGACGAATTAATCTTATTTATTGTATTAATTTAAAAAATAAAAATATTATTTTGATGACAAATCAATAAATTATTTCAAATTACAAATTATATATTGTTCAATGGTTATTAAATTAATTTTTTTTCTCAAATTAAATTTGTATGGCTAATATTGACTTAGAAAATAAAATAGATGAAATTAATTTACAGGAAGCACCTTATATCTTTGTAAATTAAAATTACTCATGGCTAGTGATAGAAAAGTAATTTTGTCTCGATTTTAAATAAATTTTCAACTGAGAGAGTCTAAGATGACGTAATTAATATAACGGGCTAAAATAGTTTATGTAATCCAACATACAAAAATGATGTAGTTAAAATTTTCCTTATTTTTCTACCGTCCCGGTAAAGCTTCAGACCAATGTCACCAACTCATGAACTTTAAATAGGATCTCCAATGTCCTTTGGTCACAGCTTGCTTCAAATCTGTTTCATGGTAAAATATTCTCTTAAAAATCTAACCTTTTTATTATGAATAAAGAAAATAGAAAAAAAAAAATTAAGATGACGAGGAAATATTCTATGACTACAACGTATCCTCTCTTAATTTTTACAAATGTATATTTTGCTTATAATATTTGTTTGTTTTTAATATTATTCTTGCATATAGTTTCATTTGTGCACTCTTTAAAAAATTATTTTCCTTTCAAATATGTGATATATTTTAAGTTTTGACAAATTCTATAAATAAAATTACTGTATTTTCTTTTTTTATTCTTATATAGAAAATTTTATTTTTAAATGTTTATATTTTAAATTCTTTAACAATTAAAATATATCAATTTTACTTAGTTTCTTATCATAAAATAACCTAATTTAAATCATTTTTGCAAAGTATCGTTTGATAAAAGGAATGCTTAAAGCAACAATTAAAAAAAACACTTCATTGTTTAATATATTGTATTATCATTCAATTTTGTGACCTATTTAATAGTTAATCTATGAAAAAATTAATTTTGGATCTTTACTCATATATTTGTTCATAAATTTTTTGGGTAAATGTTTCTTTCTTTTTTTATCTTTAACAAATATGCACATTTAACTTTTAATTCCTTTTATATCTCTTTTTTATAATTATTATACTATTTACCTACTCGTAAATGTAACTCAAATATTAGATCTCTTATTTTCCAAATAGTCTTTATATCATTAAGTGACAACTCATTAATTAAATAATTACAAATAAAAATTGCTCCTAGCTCTTCCAAACGGACTTTCTAACTACGTCACTGCCAATGACCATGAGAAATAATACTAAGACCTTAAAAATGCTAATCTCAGTACGGAAACTCATGTAATTATTTGGTTTTAAAAATTTTGACTTGCTGCTATTGCAAGTCCAGCATCAATATTATTATTATTATTATTATTATTATTATTATTATTATTATTATTATTATTATTATTATTATTATTATTATTATGCATAAAAGACTAACCAACAAGCTCTAGTTAATGACATGAAGTTAACTTGAACTGCGTTGAAAGTTTGAGTATGAATCTCTATTACATAGGTGAGTTTATGTTGTATTAAGAAAAAAGCTAAAGAATGATGTGTTTCGGATGAATGCTATAAGAACTGCCTTTTAACAATGAAGTGGTTTTGTTTTTTATAAAAGAAAAAAAGAAGAAGCTAAAGAATATAAAATTAGAAAAATCTTAAATTAAAAATAAGTATAATATAAAGTTGGCAACTTATCCATTAACACGGTACATAAAAATTTATTTTATAGACATACTTGTTCAATAACTATTTTATGTTATTAAAGTTCTTTATATGCTATACTAACGCTACTACAAAAAGTTATTAAAATTGATTAAAAATTGACTTTAAATAAAATATTTAAAATTTAAAATCGGTTCACGTGGTGAAACAACTATAAATTTTTTTTTTACAAAATTTACTTATTTTCTATTATATTTAAATTAAAACCCTATTCGATCACTAAATAATAGCAGAAAAAATCAGTTTAATAAATAGTTTAAATAATACAAATAATTAAAAAATAAAATATTAATTAATAGCATAAAAATTACAATGTTGTTGTTCTATATTATTCAAGATCATCATATTCTTCTCCTTATGTTATAATACAAACCTACATATATAATACAAAAATCTATACACATAAATAATAACACATAATAACAGAAAAATATGAATAATAAGTGTGTAGTATTAATAAAAATACTTATAAGAGTAAATGAAGTGACAAAATGAAGGAAATAAAGAAAAAAAATTGTGTTTTTAAGTGAGAAATGAGTATAATTTTTTTTTTTTGAATATTTTGTTCAAAAAATAGGAGATCTAAAATATTAGTTAAAGAGTAAGAAAACACACTAACCGGTGTTGAAATTGGTAGTCGTAGGTGGCCGAAAAATGAGAAAGAGTGGAAGAGGTTTTGGGTTTTTAAGAGTTATACAACAGTTAGAATAGTTTGTGTCTGGGGAAGAAATGAGAGAAAATAATTTATCCACGTATGTAGCGTCGGTTGACGTGTCAAACCGACTTTAAATTCAATAAAAGTTAATTTTTTTTCCAAAAATTAACTTTACATATAGACTTAAATACCTCTTTTATAGTAGTATAATACAGATAAAATAATTAAAATATATATTTTTTATTTGTCAACAAATAACACAATAATTTAATATAATAATCTAATAATTTACTCTTTAATAGACCCTGATACCACAAATATATGATGAATATAAAATTAAGTCTTGAAAAATTACACAAATTTATGATAAATAAGGTTTATAAGAAAACAATAATAAATAAAATAATGTACAAATTTAATAACAAAGTTCAACCAATTTTGCCTTCGTCTTCGAACCTACTGCAAATATTTTTACTAAAAAAGAGAGAAATTATGAAAAGTATTTACAACATTCACAATTCATAATTACACTCAAAAGAATTGTTCTTAATTTTATTTCACTGAATCCTTTTTTTAAGTTTTTCTCTTAATTAAATAATTCAAATTACATATTGGGGTGCTCTATTTATAGATATAGAATTCACCCTTTTACATGTTTTGTCAATAATTTTTAATTTATTTTCAATTTTTTCAACAAAAGAATGCACCGTTAATTAAATTTTCTTAAATTGTTAGTTTAACAACTATTTTTTTATTTTATTTTCATTATTTTACTGTTTATTGCATGTAATTTTGATAAACACATTAGACTCAAGATCAAAAGGATAGAATTTGTTATTATTGAATATGAAAGATTCATTAATCAATCAAATACAACTTATAAAGAAATCACAAAATATGTACTCTATTAGAATTTTGAATAACGCAGTTAAGTAGAGTCAAATTTGGTTCCGCCCAAATTTGAAATATTTTCCTAATAAATTTTTAATTTATAGCTTTTAGTAGATTTATATTTCCTCAAGTATATTTCCATATATTTGCAATTTCCTTATAAGACTAGTGATTAAGTCCTGTAAGCTCTAATTCTTGTAAAGATCGATTATTGTTAAATGAAAATTATCTAGTTATTAACTCTAGTTTTCAATTGTTCCATATTCTCGAGGGAATTAACAGACTTTTGTTGCCTTAATTAATTGACAAGGAATTGTAAGCGTTTTAAAGGCGATAAGGAAGGTTTTTTCTATTATGATGTAATGTCGTCTTTTTCATACACTTCCCTGCATCAATATATTACGTGAGTAGAATAATTTAGGAACATATTGTTAACAAAGAAAAAAGAAAAAAGAAAAAAGAAAAAAGAAAAAAGAAAAAAGAAAAAAGAAAAAAGAAAAAAGAAAAAAGAAAAAAGAAAAAAGAAAAAAGAAAAAAGAAAAAAGAAAAAAGAAAAAAGAAAAAAGAAAAAAGAAAAAAAGAAAAAAGAAAAAAGAAAAAAGAAAAAAAGAAAAAAAGAAAAAAAGAAGAGAATTTAAAGATAATATAAATAGTATAACTACTAAAAGCACTTGGAAAAAATATAGACGTGGTCCTTCTTAAATCCGCCCTGGAAATAACACAGTGGAATCTGACTAAATATCAAATTTCTTTTAAAAAAAAAACTAAAAAACATACATGGATTAAATTTCTATATATCTTCCGTCAATGTACGATTATTATTATTTTTAAGTTAAAATTAAATAATAAAATTACATGAAATATCTATTTTATTTATAATATTAATTATATTTTAATTTTATTGTTATTGATAAAATTATCGATAATAAAATATTTTTGTGACAATAAAAATTTACTTTAAGGTTATAATATCAAGTGTTGGTGTTGCTTCAATATTCAACAAGTGCGTTGATGAGTTCCCTTAATAGTTATCTACTCAATTAATTGCTATTAAGACTTAAGTGTTGTGATGCTTTAATATTCAAACACTTCTGTGATAGTTTGTGAGTTGAATGGTGATTTTCTTGCACGTCTCATTTATGTCAATGATATTTTAGTTACAAGTAACAACTCTCCATTTATTTAGTCAATTTTAGATCATCTATATATTGTGTCGCACTTAAGGATCTTAGTGAGATGGATTATTTTTTGGAATTCAAAGTCACATGAACTCCTAATGCTTTTCATTCACTACTACAATATGTACCTATGGCCTCGGTTATTAACCGTGAACATAAATCTATGGCCACGGTTATAAGAACCGAGGCGTAAGTGAGAGATACCATAGGTAACAACCTATAGTCTCAGTTTTTTAACCGAGGTCATAGGGTATACCTATAACCTCGATTTCTTATTAACCGAGGCCATAGGTAACAACCTATGGCCACGGTTTTGATTAGAACCGAGGCCTAAGTGAGTGACATATGATTTCGGTTTTATAATAACCGAGGCGATAAGTTGTTACCTATGACCTCGGTTTTTCTAATAACCGAGGCCATAGGGGGTAACTATGGTCACGGTGGTTTAATAACCGTGGCCATAGGTATACCTTATGGCCACAGTTGTTAATAACCGAGTTCATAGGCTTGAAATCAAAATTATATATATATTATTTTAGTTACAATATTTAAATCGTGATTATATAAATATCAATTAAGCTAAATTTTAAATATAAATTAAAAAAACTAAATTAATTATATTACATTTAAAAGAGATATTACACTAAGAGTTTAATAGTTCGATACAATAAAACATATATAATAAAAACTAGTTAATTAAAGTGTTCAAAAAATATAAAAATATACATTAAAAAACTTTAATGCTACTAACTAATCAAATTATCTACGATGTAAATCAATCTAAAAATATTTTGTCCCATTGTAATGTTGTTCTTCAAAATCTTTGTCCTTGACAGAATGCATTAATTTTCTCATAAAAAAACATCCTCTAGTATGATCGAGCACACCAACATCTAGATTCCATTAATATAATCCTGCATATAGAACACAAGAGTTCTCTCTAGTTATTTATTCTTAATATATAGGTTACATCATAATTATATTGTCATAAAAATATCTATAATAAATGACACCATGTGATAATATCTATGAATATAAACATCTAATATATATGAACATACTAATTATATCCAGATTACATAAATATAAGTAATACCTCATATTTTCACAATAAGTTATTCAATCTGCATATATCTGTTACTACATAAACAACAAATGGTCCATAATTCAATGAAATCAGTACTACCTGGCCATATCAATAATAATAACAACATTATTATTTAGTACTACCGATATCAATAACAACAACATTATTATTTAGTATTATCCATATCAATGACAATAACATTATTATTTAGTATTATCCATATCAATTACGCACAACAGAGTGACACAGAAAAAATCCTTGCAACGTTGGACAATACCTGTGAATATAAGAATATACTATATATGAGCATACCAACATCCAGATTATATGAATATAGCATGCATATACAACATCCAGAACACATAAGAGTCTTCTTTACGTGTTCTAAAAATGAAAAAGAAATTCCAAATTTTCGTTTAAAAAACCAATCATGAACATCCCACATCATTCACCTTAGCGTTTTATTTGACTATATGGTGAGTTATAACTGTAAGAATCGATTTGTGAATTCTGCCCACTCATCAACTTCAGTATCGGTGTAAGTTCCTTCATGATTAAGTTGTAATGTACACACATTTTAACATATTGTTAGATAATTCACCACCTATTTTGATTAATTAATTGAAATCATGAATAAAATAAGAAATGAAAATGCACAAAATTACTTAAATTATTACCAAGTCAATAATAGAAACAAGTGGATTGGCAATAATTATCCTCATAAACATAAGGACATAATACCCACATGTTACCAAATCATCTTGCTTAGGACACTGTACATTAGAACGAAAATTGAGTTGTAAGCTTAATATATATTATCTAATTAAAAATATATTAATTTATTAAACCATGCATTTATAACTTACTCTCATTCTATACCATATTGGTAAACCTTGAGACCTTCGATTTTGATGACTATTGAACATAATATGAACTCTATATAAAGAAGGAAAAATAAGTAAGAGTTACTTGTGAAGATACATAAGAAAAATAAATAAGAGTTACTTGTGAAGATACATTGAACTTAATGTTTACAAGAACATCAAATTTTATTTTGAAAATAGAACTTGCTCATTCATGATGTTTTCAATATCAGAGAACACTTCACCCCACATTGAATCCAAATAATAAATGGTATTTATGAATAGCTCGTACACAATTAAGACTCAATGGTACCTACATCAATTTATAGTAAGACATATATTGGTAAATGCATTTGATTACATAACATAATTTTTCGTAAATGTTATACAACTAATATCCACTTACCCTCCACTATATGGAATAATCCAAGACTTATCCATTCTAAATGACACAACACATGTATTGGTTAGAAAAACATATTAGAAGGAAAAAATACAAGTATAACTTGGATTGAAAAGATTATGGCAATCAAATAAATTTTTTATGCATCTCAATATGCTACCCTACCTTAACAGCTTGAAAACTTTGAAATTACAAGCAATCACAACCTAATTAAATAATTAATAACAATAATTGCTAGTTTTGCACATCTTATATGTGTGTGTGTATATATATATAATTTTTAAAATCAATTATGTAGATGAGATTGCTTTAAAAAATCTAATGGTTGATAAGTGTTAGATGTATATTATAGGAGGTGTATGATGGAATCTATTAAACTAAATATGATATTGGTCTTTTAGTGCCCTGTTTTAGAACTTTTTTCTTTTTCCATTTTTTTGGTTTCGTTTCTTCTTTCCAAGAAACATGAAAACAGAGAAAGCATATATCAAGTAGCTCAAACCTAAACAAAGAAATAATTAAAAAAATGAATTACTGGAGCTTTTTAAAATAATATATACACACTTACACTCACACAAACACACATATAGTTTAAACCCAAATCTATATATATCATTATACTTTAAGATAATTGACAAAAAAAAATAAAAAAACTGTATTTTATAAGAAAAAAATGAACATTAAAATAGACAAAAGTTGTATTTATTATTGAACAAAAATAAAATTTAGCGATATACAAATTTCTTGTCATTTGTAACTATGAAGAATTGTTAGGTATATAATGTGTGCCAAATAAAGAGATGAACTTTTCCTTTACTCTTATAATATGTATTTTAGCATTTTTTTTGTTTTGCCACTGAGATAACTTTTTAATGAAAATCATCACAAGGTATTCGTAGTTTCTTATTAATTTGAACATGGAATTCAATTTAGCGATATACAAATTTCTTGTCATTTCTTATATAACAAATACTTTTTTTCAACAATTCTGCTTGTCAGGACCAAATTAAAGCAAAAAATTATATTTGATAACACAATTGAAGAGACTAAACAGAGGAGGCATTGGATTGAAAGTGATAGACAAATTAAAAATAAAGAAAATATAAAAATCTGAATTTAGCAGATGATGAATATTGTTTGTTTGGTTTAGCTAATTTTAATCGTTGTAAGCCATCACAATCTAGCTATCACTTTCTTCTGAATGCATAGAGACACTTGAAAGTTAGGAGTTAGGACCACAGCTTAATCCATATTAATCGGTGAAAAGGTTCTTTTCAAGCTTCATTAATATATATATATATATATATATATATATATATATATATGATTTTATATAGTAATAAAACAGGGTATTATACTTACCTGAAGCTGAGTCGCCAACAACGACAGGGTCGGGCGTTGAGTTGCGAAGAGGAGAATATGAACAGAAACAAGTCAGAGAGAAAAAAAGAAGAGAGGTTAGAGAAGTTCGTCGACAATATCTTGAGACGCAGTGTGGCGTGGGTTGCTCGGAGAGAAATCAATTAACGCGAGTTGGATCTGGATCTGAGACGCCGATTTAGAAAAATGATTCTGGAAGATTAGGGCTCGGGAAATTGCCTGAGAAGGTAATATATTAACTAATATTATATATATATATATATATATATATTATAACTTAACGCAGCTGGCAATATTATATATACATATATATATTACTATATTATATATACATATATATATTACTTAATGCGAGTAATTAATAATATATATATATATATATTAGCTGGGGAATTTTATTAATATTATATATATATATTTTAAGTCGGTAATTAATATTATATATATATATATATTACTTATATATTAGCTGGAGAATTAATGTTATTAATATTATATATATATATATATATATTACTTAATTAGTGTACTATTAAAATTAGAAAAAAAAATGTAACAAAAAAAGATAGGAAAAAAGAAAGAGAGTAAAAAAATAAAGAGTGCAAAAAATTTTGATGTAAAAATTTAATATATATATATATGTATGATAAAAGAAAAAAAATTAATAATAGAGAAAAATAAAAAAATTATAAAATAATTTTTGTATTTTTTTAAATGAATGACATAGTATTTTAATATTGAAAACTCTATATTATTTTAAATTTAATCATAGTTATTTAATAATTTTGCTATATAAATGTTTTTATATATATTTAAATATATTTTTTGTAAATTAACTTATAGCCACTGTTATTGATAAAACCGAGGCTATATGTATACACTATAGCCTCGGTTTTTATCAAACCGTGGCCAAAACCCTATGACCTCGGTTTTTAAAATAACCGAGGCTAAAATTCCGAGACCAAAAGTATACATTGTAGTAGTGATTTGTGTCAAAAGAAATATGTCTTTGATTTGATTGAAAGAGTTTAATTATATAAAATAAGATCATACTCTACACCTATGCCAATTGAAATTTTTGTATCAAACTAGGAAGATATTGGAGGATGTTATTTGATATAGAACTGTGATTAGTTACACAATCAATAAATTATGTCAATTTTTTCACTCGTCAACAAATTCTTATTGGAGTACTACATAGAGATTTCTTCATTATCTCATAGTTACACAAGATCTTGGCTTAATTTTTCATAAATCTAATAATCTTCTTCTTGAAACCTTCATAGATGACTACTAATTCTAACGATAAGACGAGTATTAGAGGGTTTTGTATTTTCTTAGACACACTTTAGTGTCTTGGAAGTTAGGAAAGTAAAAAGTAATCTCTAGATCAAGTATTGAGGTTGAGTTGCATGCCTTGGCATAAGCCATTAATGAGGTTACGTGCGTTCAAAAGCTTTTAGATGAATTGAATATAGAACTGTCAAGAGCAATAGTAGTTTTTTAAAATAATATTATTGTATGATACTTAGCAAAAAAATCAAATTTTGCACTCACACAAACATATAGACATTGACTTTCACTTTTTAAGGAAAAAGGTTATTAAAGGTAATGTTGTTGTAGAGTATACGCCTACTCAAAGCATTTTGTTGATATCATGACAAAATCATTAGACATTTATTGTTTCCAACAATTGCATACTATGCCCAATATCTTGAGTAGCCATAAGTTAAGGGTGAATGTTAGCATAAATCGGTATGAGTCATTACAAGCACTCTTCTAGCATATTCTAATCAAGAAGAGCAGTGAAAGTTTGTTGAACTTATTAGGCCCATGTGTTACTTGTTAAAGACATTTAGTTATGTCTAACGTGGACTGTGCACGTGGAGTTTGTTATGCTCAAGTTTATCATTGAGGAACAAAAACACTAAAATAGTACAACATCATATATACTTGTAGTATATGGTGCATACATCTATGTATATATACTACAAGAACTAACGAGAAATCTATCCATCATTTTCAGTATTTTCTTCCATCTTCTTTCAATAACCATTATAGTTAATGATTTGCATGAAAACAAATAAAAAATGTCTTACAAATTATTGGATAATTCTTTTTTATGATTTTTTTTTAAAAACTTAAAAATTGCTTATTATTTTCAAACTTGATATTTTTAAATTTTAAATTTATAATCATTTTATTCAAATATTTATAAATATAAAATTTATACGATTTAATTTACTTAATAGCAAAATATTTGAAAAAAATTAAAAATTAAAAATCTTATTAAAAATTATATTTTTATAAATTTATGAATCATGCATATTTTAGCAATTATTCTTTAAAAAATAAAAAAATAAAAAAAATATTATTATATATCTTATTAAAAAACCATTTTTGAAAATAAAAATAAAAAATAAAAATCTATTTTAAATAAATCATGATGACGTTTTCAAACATCTTTATCGGCATGATAATAAAGTAGACACATCAGTATCATTGATTTTTCTTTTTTTCTTAATTAGACGATATACACATCTAATCATAACCGTAATTAAGATAGATAGAAGTGAGAAAAGGGTGTGTTTTACACAAAACAAAAGCAAATGTAAGAGCAGTTAAACATTTGTTTTCTTCGGAATCTATTACAAGGTATCTCATTGGTGTGTTACTGCTAATTAACGTACACTATTGTCAGTACACCACTTTCCAAGAGCACTTCCAGTGTTGTGGTGTCAAACCAAACATCTCTTTGTACCACGTGTCGGCAGGAAAATGGAAGATATATACAGTCCCAGGTGATGGTAAAATTTTACGCAACCATCGTACCGTCGGCTTCGTCTTGTGTGAAAGTCAAAAACTGAATTTGTGAAGTTCCGCTAGACTACGTGTCGGGTAGAGAACTGGAGAGCACAGAGACTATGTAGATTTTGCTGTCCGAGTCCGACGCGTGCGTGGTAACTACTAAATAAAATCTTTAATACTATACCCTCTTAATTTAAAAAAATAAAAAAATAAAATCCTTAGTTTATCTTTAAACTTCAAAAAAATCAATATATATATATATATATATATATATATCTCCAATTTTTAAAATTTTACACATAAATCTTAAATATTTTATTAATAAATATTTATTTTAATAGTTAAATTAAAACTTATGTGTCAAATTTTAAAAATTTAGATACTAAATAATAGGATTTAAAAATTTAAAACTTATGTATAAATTTAGTTAAATTTTAGGGACTAATAATATACTTTAATCTTTAAAAAACATATTTTTAGTGTTATAAATTTTAATATATTATTTAAAGTAAATTTTTCATAAAAAATATATGATATGTTTCATGTCTAAATAATTTTAATAAATTATAAGATTTAAAATTTAAAACTTATGTATAAGTTTAATTAAATTTCAGGGACTAATGTTGTACTTTAATATTTTAAAAACATGTTTTTAATGCCATAAATTTTAAAATGTTATTTAAAGTAAATTTTTCATTCAAATATATATGATATGTCACATGTCTAAATAATTTTAAAATTTTAAAACATTAGTTTTTTTGAATTTTTTTAATCGCATATTATATATATATATATATATATATATACATATAATTGATATATTTAAAGTATTATGGTTACGTTTGATTCACAAAATAAAAAATAAATGGAAATGGAAATAGTATTAATATCACATTATTTGGTTTGATCATTATAATCAAAGAAAAAATCATTATTAGGTGGCGTTTGGTTCGTGGAATGAAATCAGAATCGGAATCGAAACTGGAATGGAAAGGAAAGGAAAGGAAACAATATTGTTTGGTTTGACCACTGGAATCAAGCTCAGAATCAGGATTATATTGTTTGGTTTGCCACTGGAATGGAATGAAAAAAACTGTAAAACAGGGTTTAGGGTTTTGAGATTTGGGATGTGGGATTTAGGGTTTAGGGATTTAGGATTTGGGGTTATATTTGTGGGTTAAGGTTTAGGGTTAAAATTATTATTTTTCTAAAAAGGGTTTAGGGTTTTAGAATTTGGGATTTTGGATTTAGTGTTTAGGGTTTAGGGTTTTAGGATTTGGAATTTGGGGTTTTGGGTTTTGGGATTTATGTTTTAGGGTTTAAGGTTTTGGGATTTATGTTTTAGGGTTTTGGGTTTTAGGATTTAGGTTTTAGGGTTTAGGGTTTAGGGTTTAGGGTTTAGAGATTTTGGGGTTTAGGGATTAGGGTTTTGGGATTTATGTTTTAGGGTTTAGGGTTTTGGAATTTTGGGTTTAGGGTTTTGGAATTTTGGGTTTGAGAATTTGGGATTTGAATTTAAGATTATATTTTAAGTGAGGGTAAAATTGGAAAAAAAAAGTTTAGATGAGAATGAAATTATGATTACCAAAGGGGGGAGAAGAAATTGTGATTCCTTCTCTTTTAGTAATCGATTTCATTCCGTCCGTCTATTCCGTTCAATCAAACACACAAAATGGAAGGAATCAATTCTGATTCCTTTCCATTCCCTCCAACCAAACATGGGGTTATAGTGTTTACTTTACAAATAGAATGAAAAATATTATATATTATCTCAATATTCATATATTCAGTAAAATTTAAATAATTTCATTTAATTATTTATTTTTATCAAAAAAATATTTTATTGAAATAATTACTTTTCAAATAGAGTTTAGGGTTTTAGGTTTTGGAATTAGGATATAGGGTTTTGGGGTTTAGAGTTATATTTATGGGTTAGGATAAAATTAAAACCAAAAACTAGCATGTGAATGGAATCATAATTTCTAAGAGGAAATGATTAAATTCTTAATGATTCTATTTTAAAAATTAATTATATTTTATTCACAAAATTTATAATATAACTAAACATAAAATTATAAGGAATCATTTTTATTTCTATTCTAATTCGTACCTACCAAGCAAACATGGCATATATTTCTATTTTGGTACTTTTTTACTTTTAATCTCAATTAATATTTTTAGTGCAACTTATTTATGTTACTAATATCTATTTTTTGAATGTTAATAATAGTTTCAATGAATTAAAGTATTTTAGGATATCATTGTTATTAAAACTTATCAAAATAATTATTAATAATTTAAATAAATATACTCTAAAAATATCGGATAAAAATAAATATAAAATAACAATAGGTATATAAAAATACCAACCCCTCATTTTTATGCCTAAGAATATAATTTCACAGGCAATTCTGTGATTTGTAGTAATATCATGACTTTTATGCTTTTGTTTTTGGTTGTAGGTGACCGACACGTTCTGATTTTTTTTATAGTAAAGTCGTGACAAAATCTTTATTGTACTATTTAGTTAGTAAATAAATTTTATTTTTTTGAATTATTTATATTTTATTACCTTATTTAAAATATTATATTATATTAATATATAAAGAAATTCTCTTTTTTAAGCTTCTACTTTGATTCTCGTGGCAGATAAAAGTTTATCCAAAAAAAATATTGTGGAAAAAATAATATTTTTTATATTTTATTTATTTATTTTTACTATTAAAAAATATAACATATCATTTTACATTACACAACACATAATTAAATTATTTAAATTAAACTATGATTATTTTTCAATATTAAATGTGATAAAATTAAATATTATTTATGGTTATTAGGATTTTGTTTTAATTTTATTATTATAAATTTTATAAATATTATCTTTTTAATTTTTCAAAATATTTTGCACTAAGATTTTATATAGAAAGTGTTTTTGTATGCTACTCCATTTTGACTCAAATATATATATATATATATATATATATATATATATATATATTACGTTCTTTTACCTGATTTTAATAAGTAAGATCGAGTAGTATTTTACTTAAAAATAAAGGATATAAATCTTTTAAATTATGTTAAGATCTCAATTTAATTTATTATTTTTATATTTTTTAATAATTTAATAATTTAATTTTGAAAAAATAAACACAAAAATAAACGATAAAATTTTTACTTTATTTTTTATATTTTTAATAGTTATTAACATATCGATATCAAGGATTATATTTAATAATAGAAAATAGTGATTATAAAATTGATAAAAAAATAAAATAAATTTTAGTATTTGTTAGTTTGTTATCATTTTTCGTAACAAAATGATTAAACTACTATAAAAAATAACAAAGTGATTAAATTATTTTAATTAACATAACTAAAAAATTATGTGTATATTTTTCTCAAAAATAAATTAGGGAGGGGAAAAAACAAATCGTCGCTTTTTCCTTCTCTCTATGTAAAATGATTTTTTATCAAAAGAAATTGTTATAATTTAACTTGTGACTTGAAATTAATAAGATATGAGTGAGTATTACAATAAAGTTATGAATATATAAAATAATTGTTAGAAGAATATAATGCTACTTACACTTAGATTTATACTTATACAAATTATTACATATCATAATATATTATTTGTGTATTTGTTCGAGTTTAAATTTAAACACTAACACTCAGATTTATACTTATACAAATTATTACATATCATAATATATTATTTGTGTATTTGTTCGACCTTAAATTTAAACACTAATAGAATGAAAATATATTGATAAAATTCATATTGCTTCATTGGCTGGGGCTAAGTTTTTGGTGTTGGGGGTAGATTCATATGTTTTTATGATATAACTCAATATGAGAGGAGGTTGAATTATTGTACCATTATTAGTTTAGACGAGTAATGCAAACATCACCTAAATTTACGAATATATTAATCATTACCTTAAATATTATACTTGAAAGTCATTCTTTTAACTTTCCAAGAAATGATGCTCACGTATCATGTGTATATTTCCATCAATTCAATTTTGGCCACAAGTTTTATTGTTAAATAAAAAATTTAGAAGAAATTTATTTATTACAAAGTTTATAATAAATTATAATTGTGTGATAAAATATTATTGATAAATATAATTATATCTAATAAAAAATTAATATATATTTAATATAATTATAATATATAAAAATGTAAGAAAATTTAAAAAGAGAAATAGCAATTACAACAATAATTATAAGGTGGATATCATACAATACTTGTATGCACCATGTAAACCACAAACATAGTTATCAGTTATCTTACGTTCATAAATTTGATCAAAGATATTAGCTGCTTCCAAATTGTATGCATCAAGAACGGGTATATCATTTGATGTGGTTCACTAAAGTTTACAAGAACATATCTTAATGAAACTTGTCCTGTCCAACTCCGACTATGGAGACACATATCCCCACTGCTATTAGGATTACCATTCGCACTACTCACAAGTCACAAAACTATTATGTACTTTCAACGTTCAACCAACTACTCGCAAGTGGGTCACCAGTAAAATAATAATTAAGAGGGTCATAAATTTCATTAACTTCAACCTTATCGAACTTATTTTAAAAAACATCTAGTGCAAAATTGAAAAATGGGCCAACTTTGAACTATATATATATATAAATCATAATAACATATATAATGCTGATTTTTATAAAAAAAAAATATAATTTTATTACATTTTTTTTATTGTTTGGCCAATTTTTTAATTTCAGAATAACTAAAAATCACAACTTTAAAACATGCAATAGGACAAATTGACCAATTGCATAAACAAATTTACTATTTGACACTTTAAAATGAAAAATAAAAAGGGTGAATGGCAGGCACCATCTTATATTTTTGACAAAATAGTGTAAAAATATTGTAATTTTCAAATGGTTTGGATAAATACTGTAACTTAAAAAAAAACACAAAAAATATACGTTGATCGTTGACCTTTTTTTAAGGCGATTTCGGTTTAAAAAATAAAATTACAACAGATAATTCTTCTTCCCTTTTACAACGTTCAACTGCATCCCACAATTAATTAAGATAATAATTAATCAATTAATTAATATATAACTAGATAATTGATTAAGTAATATATGAGGGAGTGGCATACATCGGACAATTGAAGACTCGCGGGTTTGTTGTAGAAGTAGAACATGAAAGGGCTAAGAAACTCCTTACGCTTGGCCAAGATATCGAAGGCCTTGGATCCTATGTATGGCAATGGAGAGTAGTCGAAGAGGGAAATTTTGGAACATTTACGATGTCCCCATTGTTAGCTCACATCTCTTCAGTCCTAAAAAAGTACTCAACGGTTAACGTATAACTTCTGTGTTATTTTTTTTTTTTAAATTATAGGACTTATTTTGAATCACTTGAAAATTAAAGAACTTTTGTGCTTCTCTGTCAAAAACTACAAGATCGTGGAAGCCCTTCACTCATAGAAAAACTACATGTTAAATTCCCAAAAGGCCAAAGCTTGCATAAACATTGAATAGTTATATATAGTTATAGATTGTGAAATGAATATTCACTTGTACATAAATCACTTACTTGTCTATATGTAGATTTCAAACCGTGACTTCATGCATGTGGAAGAAATTAGTTGCACACGCTTGACGCCTCTATATAAAGACATGTTTTTAAGCACCTCTAATAATTGCTACAAAAGGAGCTATATATGGAGATGTAGGCAAGTAACCCACTGGCATTGCTTCTCCGGGTACATGAAAGTAGCTAATTAAAGATGTCATACATATACTACGAGTATGGTTAGACTGATCACATAAGGCAAAATTAAGGGGGAAATATCACATACATTATACTTAAAGTTAGTGAGGATATATATGGTAAGTTTAAAATTTGCATGTTTTGTATGAGAAGTATGAAATTGGATCCTAACATGTTTTTAAGAAAACAAGCAGCTAAATTAAGCATCCTAGAAATTTATCACTCGCAAAAGAAACCATCCCATTTTCGACAACTATATACTTAACTACTGTATAACTTCTGAAACTTTATTATTAAAGATTTATTGCATGCTTAGAGGGGATGATATTTATAGAACATATTCGGCCCCCACTTCGCCACCAATCACTTTCACTATGTGACTTTTCTCAAAATATCATAAAAAAAAATTAAAATTTTCATTTTTTGAAAAATACTATATTTTTTATCCATAATTCATTGGCATAAGTGTTTTGATCTATATTCAATTACATGAATTACACTAAATATATATTCAATAAATAAAATCTATTTCATCTATATTCAATCCAGATAAAAAAATTATAATTATATTCAACTAAATAAATTTCACTCTATCTCGTTATCATTGATAATCATCAATTAAGAGCCTTGGTCAAAATCTAATTAATGGTTGGTCAAGTGAAATAGAAAAATTGTTATTAATCAATCAACATTCAACTTGTTAAGGTTAGAAGAGAATAAATAAAATTTATATATCATTTGAATTATAAAATATGTTATTTTGAAATAAGAAAACATCTTTTTACTATTATGTGATATTTAACTTGAGTAGTTTAACACTTTAGTTACTTTACTTTTATAAATTATATACATTAATTATTTTTTAAAAAAAATTATGCAATTTAATCACCTTATTTTTGCACAAGTTTTTAGATATTTTATTTATTTATTGTCAATTTTGATTTTTTGATTAAAAAAATTTAAATTTAATCGAATTAAACCTTCTTAGTAAGGGTTGATAGATGTTTGAATAAAAAAATGTCTTAAAATTGAAAAAAAGAAGTGAAAAAAGAATAAGATTAAAGTTATCAAATTTGATCTAAAATTATTAAAATGTTAAAAAATATAATAATAAGGTGAATAAAATGAATGATTTAAAATAAACAATGCTTTCTATTTGTAAAATTAACATCAATCTTGGTAAAAGTGTTTCCTTTTAATTTGCTATATATTTGCTTTCACTATTGATGTTTCATCATTTCTTTTCTATCCAATTTACAGTAAATTCTTATTGCACACTCTATTTTGTGAAGTCTTTTGTGCACTATATAACTATTTATTTTATTTTATTTTAAGATAATCATCTAATATAAGAATGAGTTTTTATAAAAAATTAATATGTAATTTAAGTTAGGTCTATTTCATAAATTTATCAAATCATACACTTATCAAATCATACAAACATGTAATGTGGTTAATAAATAATTTAAAAAATATTTATTATAAAATATGTCTAATTTAAATTAGTTTGTGAATTTTCACAAATTTGTGCACTTTATTTTAGTGTGCACTATATAACTATGAGTCTATGAGTATAGAGGAAAAGGAAAGTTTCAGGGTCACTCGTTTTGTTCTGGCGAAATTTGGAGAAAATAAAAGCATCTTCCTTTGCACCACCGACTAACCACTATCAAGTTGTAATTCTGGTATGTATTTAGTAATTCTGGTCTCTCACGCATGACTTTCTTGGCCACACACATCAAATCAGCTACAGCCTACACATAAAAGATATGTTCCTTACTGAAAAAAGAAAAGGAAAACGCTTCCTGTCACTTAGTCAAAGAAAGCATTCATTCGAACCTTGAAAATAATATTCTTAACAAAGATAACCCACCTAAACTCTACAGTAGTTAATCTAAACCCTAGTTGTGGATAGAAATTTCAATATTTTCATAAACATCACGATAAAAATCCGAAATTTGTTTGAATCTCCTGTGATGATATATAAGAGCATATAACTGATAGAAAATCTGACAATATTTCATAGTGACATACGATAGAAGAACTAACAAGTCAACTAATATTCCTGCAAAATACTTAATAAGAACCAGATTTTGTTTTTTACTTAAATCATGTATGAGATTTAGAGTTTTACAATTAATTAGATCAAATTAATAAGTGACACATATAAGTTAATGGAAAAGAAAAAGTATTATAGTATGAAAAGAATGTTCCATGTTGTTTACTAATTTCAGTTTTATAAGTAAACATAAGCATAATTATCATTAGAGTTAACTTTTTGAGATTTAAAGACTCATAATTCTTAAATATTTTGACAAAAATGAATAGTACCTAGAGCATGTCAAACTGACTATGCTTTAAAGCAAATAGACAGAGTATAAATGACTGCTACAGGTCACCTGCAAGATAAAACCAGACGGTTCACCTTCTCTGAAAAATCCAACTCCTTTACATTTTGAGTATGATATCATTCTCAGATTGCCACATCTATAACATATGCTCAAAGAACTGAACAGAGGGACATATGAACAGCAGCATATAATAATAATCTGTTATATCATCTTTTTTCATTTGAAACTATACATGCAACTTAAAACGTCTGCATTTCAACCCCTCGCTAACAAAAATAAAAACCAAGATGTAGATTTTTGTAAAATCCTTAACAACCATGGACCTCCAATCCAAAAAGTTAATCAAATTAATAAAGAGACTCATAATTCTTATAAAGTTACCATAATAATGTTTTTTTATAATGTAGGACTTATATTTTTTATCACTAACACAACATGCAATTCATAAACTACAAATTCTGAGAGCATCTCCTACATTGATAAAAAAACAAATAGGGCAAACCAGTAACTATCCTATAAAATGAACATATAACTTCGTTTTTTTTTTTGGCATTTTTAAACGAATCATATAGGATGTTAAGTAACCGTTCTAACCATCATATAAATTTATTTTTATTTTTAATATTTAATATTGGACATTTCTTATATATTAATTCATATATATAGGATAGTTTATATTTGTTTTAATATTTAATATTGAGCATTTTGTATATTATTAATACTTGTACAAACAAAAACTCATACCACAAATATTCAGAAATAATTACCATTCAAATTCTTAACATAAGTTCGTATCATTCATATAATTAATAATTAAAATCTTAACTGAAAACATATTTGCAGCATACACATTACATAGTGTACATCTTGTTTTGCTCAAAATCATATATCCACAGGCACAAGTGCTGTAACTACTAATTAGTGTACATGTACCAATAATAAACATCTTCTTTTGCTCAAGTAAATCATCAATGAATAGAAAAATAATTAAGGATATACATGCACCACTCTTAATACAACTCAAAAATTCAGCTCTTTGATGAAAATCAGTTCAAAACCTTTTACAATAGTTGATAAATATATCAGTCATGTTTAAGTTCATGTGCTTTCTTTGCGTTTGTCCTCATATTTCTCTACCATTCTTCTTCCTTTCATTGCATAACTTCAAAGCTTGCACTTCTGTTCAGAAACATACATTTTTGCAACAGAACAAGTTATTGACAAATAAACTACACAATCAGTTTTTTTCCATATTGAACTACACAATTAGTTTAAACATTTAAGTAATTCAAAGTTCTGTACATCATAAGAATGAAATTTAAATTAACAACTTCATAAAAACAAATAAATTAAAACTAAAACGAACAGGGGAAAAAAAATCCTAACTTTAACACTTTCGAAATTGTCTCTATATATTCACTCCAACCATTGAACGCAAGCAGATTCAAGATAACATTAAAAGCCAAGAAATTTTCATACCTTTCTGACAGGATTTCCATTTCCTGTTACTGCTTACAAGATAATTCTGCAAGAGTAATAGAGTTTTTAGATTCCAATTAAAAAAAACGTTCCTAACTTTTGCTTGGGATAATTTGTACCTGTAAATCGAGGTAAATAGATGAACACTCGTTGAGCTGTTTGACATTTTCATCGTCTTCGTCTGCATCCGTTTGATGACGAGGAGGTGGTGTTGATTGATCGCTACGTAGGGCCATTTTTAGCAGCTTTGTGTTTGCGGTTTCGACGCGCGCACTAGGGCTTGGGGCTGGCGAACAGAATGGTGAAGGCTGGTGGGACAGACGGTGGCTGACTAAGACTGGATGACGACTGAGATAGAAATGATATAGGAAACACGCAAGCCCCGCATACCGTGCATTAAAAAAATCTTCTAAATAGGACGAAGTAGGTCTAAAATTTTACTTAATATTTTTCGTAATAATCGTTCTAGATACATAATACTTCTATTTACTTGTAATTATATTTTTTTTGTCTCTCACTCTAACACATAACAGTTCTATATATCTTTTATTATCATATTGTTTTCTCTTTTCTTAGAGTGTGAACATGCCCCAAAATACAATTCAACCACTATCATTACAAGTAGAGGGGGCTCAAGCTACTGAATAGTCATGCGCATGCAAAATCACACAAGTTGTACTCTCTACCAGTTTTGACCTGTGACCTAAAGGTTACAAAGCAATCAAAGGTCAACCACGCACAGTTTCTGAAATGAAACATATGGTAATGAATTCATTAAATAAATTTGAAAATTAAAGAAAGTGAGCAAACCAAACTCTCAAAGCAAGAAAAAATAAACTAGATTTGTGGTGATTGAAAGAAACTAACGCCCAAAGGACTGAGAATATTGGCAATATATTAACAAGGGTCAAGGGTAGTCCTCAATTTCTTAATTTGACATACGATGGCCATTTCATCTGCAGCACACGTTGTCAATAGTATGAATGGCGTATTAACCTTGTTAATCATACCTTGAGAGCTTAGACTAGACCTCTAAAAGGCAGAGTATGACTCTTGACAAAGATCATAGTCTACATTTACCAAAACACAAACAAATAGGAGTGCATAAGTTTTATAAGGAACTGAAGCCTCTGATTAGAATCATCGTTATATCAATTATTCTCTCTAACACCAGTAACACTGGATAAGTGATAACCATAATTCCAAATAATTAGGTTTCACTTTATAAGAGAACTTTTTTCTCCTTTGCTTAGTACTACTCTGTTTAGTCCTGTATAAGTTTATGTTCATGACTTTACCCTATAATTCATCTCTTTAGTTATCCATAACATTTCCATTTGTTGCATTTTGGCCCCACTTTAAACCCTTTCCGAAAGGTTTATGTTTGAAATCTTGCTTTTATATTTGTTAGATATATTGTTTTCAGTGACTCTTTTAATTGGGAAATTGGGTTGAGAGGCTCTTAAGGAATATTGAGAGGAAGAAAAGGATTTGAGTTGTAATTGATGGTTCAGTGTACCCAGAAACCAACTAAACATGGAAGCAATTTTCCACATATAATAAGACATATACCCATGAACTCAAACAGATAAAATTAAGGAAACAAAACCAAATTGGATTTCTTAGCAACGCTCTAGATGGTCACGGTAGCGAAAGAAATGTCAAATTGACATCAAACATCAAAAAGTAAGATTTATATATATAAGAAGCTACAATGAAAATTAGTTACCTGCTTTATGGGGTAGCGTCGAACTTTGGGACAGCAATGGTGTCATACAACAGCAGCAGAGTCTCAACTCCTAAACCTACTACCAGTTCGTTGGCAGCGTTGTCTATTTTCTTGCTGCTTGTTTTCGGCTTATTTTCTGATAGAGAAACAATTATTAATTAGTCATAATAATTCTTGAAAAATGTATGTTGGCCTATTAGCTCAGTTGGTTAGAGCGTCGTGCTAATAACGCGAAGGTCGCAGGTTCGAAACCTGCATGGGCCATTGTTTTTCTTACGTTGGCTTCAATTTTGGACGATAAAAAGATGAGTCCGAATTTTTGTTTCTGACGAACAATTTTGTGTTGAATTTCGGACTTTAATGGGCATTATGAAAAAAACAATCTGGGCCTCTTTTTTTTTTGTCTCATATACAAGGAAAAAAAGCAAATGCACTTCGCCCACAGACAATGTTGTAAAATAAAGCTAATTAAGTTATACTAACTTTTAAATTTTACATAGATCATAAATCATACCAAAAGAACTCAAGATTTTATTATAGTTTTCCTCATGAATCCTAAGGGAATTAGTTAAGCTTCCCAGAAAATCAACGTGGTAGTCCATTATAGGAGTTACCAAATTAAGATATGATCCTCTGATCCCCTTCAAAAAAGCGTTAACTTTTCCTTGGTTGTTTAATTAATAATTCCCCTAGCTAGTTAGCGACCATGTGAATGATCATCTAGATTCTAGTTCCAAAGGCTGTCCCATAACACATCTTCTTCTTCACGATGATGATGTTGATGATCAATATCAATATTATAGTCTGCAATTTGATCTTGATCAATATTGCACATCTCAGGAAAGTAATATTGGTGGTCCTCCAATGAGAGGTTTGTCATATTCCCGTTCATATCTTGTTTTAATTGATCTTCAACTTCATTACCACCTATTTCTTTTCTTTCTTCCCGATCATAATCAATATGAGTTGATGATGAGTCTTGTTTCTTATTCATCATTCTTTCTAATTCAGCTGGTTGTTGCATATCAATATTGAAGTTATAGTTTTGTTGTTTTGAAATTTGAGATTTCCTCTTATGTTGTTTTTTCAGATCACGAGTACTGGAGCTAATTTCTTTCTTCTTGAAATGAGTTCTCCAATAATTCTTAATCTCATTGTCTGTTCTTCCAGGTAAGTATCTTGCAATGGTTGACCATCTGAGAATCAAATTATAAAACTAATTATAACTGACATGAAGAGTGCGTACCCTAATTAAATTAATTAATTAATATAATTAAGAGAACAAGAAGATCATTAGCGTTAAGGGAATAAGGGTATAATAGTGCTTACTTGTTACCCCATAAAGCATGCAGCTCAATAATGATGGATTCCTCTTGTGGTGTTAGTTGTCCCTTTTTAAGACCTGGCCTCAGATAATTAACCCATCTTAGTCTGCAGCTTTTTCCACTCCTATTCAATCCTGATCATGCATCAAATTAATTAATTAAATCACCAGATATATAATCCTTTTTTTGGAAACTTGAACAAGTTCTTGATGAACACACTTGAAGCTAAAATATATAATTCTTAATTGAAAGAATAATGTGGTAAATTAACTAATTAATTACCTGAACACCGAGACACGGAACTCCAATTACCCTCTCCATGCAAATTGAGATATTGAGAAAGAAGTTTGTCCTCTTCAGGAGTCCAAGGACCTTTTCTCCAACCACCTTTCTCTGAAAATAAGACACCAGTACCCATCATTCAATTTCTTGCTAATATATACCTCTTTTAATAATGACACTGGTTTTATACTCTAAAGCTCTGTCATTACAGCTTTATATATATATACATCATGTAAACAATCATATGAGGATTAGACTATATACATGATCCACCTCATCATCAATATGAGTCACTTTCAATGTTTTTTTTTATTTTTAATCTCATTAGGACTAGGTAATTAAGATCTCAAAGTTTGAATAGATTTTCTGTGTGGGATTTAGAGCTTAACTATATATATTATGTCACCTTTTAGTTTGAATAACCAAGCGTTAATTATTAACCAGCTCAATTATTTTAGCCATCCATTGCAAAACAAGTGTGTATATTTTTGTGTCTAAACTACAAATCAAAAGCTGTACTACATGAAAAATAATAATTTTCTATATGTCTTGGTTAAAATTGAAGAAAGCAAAATTCTTTGATTCAGTCGAAAAAAGATAGTGGGGTTGTTGGTGTCTCCTGGAAAACGGCTTCTGCTCCAATAATTAGCAACGTATGTATATACAAGTAATCTTAAAATGCATGCTTTAGATACATGCATGTATATATCTTATTGCTAGTGAGCTGTATTTTTTTAATAATAAAGAAGCTTCTAGGATACTAATTTGGGTAATGGAGGATTAATTTTTTTAAAAGCAGAGATGACATTGATGAGTCATCTGTACTACTACAAATGGCTTTTGGATTGAACATTAATAGCATATTTGGAAAGTAATTAGGACATTAATTAATTGATTTACTTTTAATTTCTACTTTGTCTTATTGGGGGAACATTGCCTATATATTGGCAGTGATGGTAACTGAAGCAATTCAATAATCTAAAGCACATGAAATGCAAGATTCGCTTAACTAAGAGAGAGAGAGTTTAAGATGATTTAAAAGTTGTAACAAAATCTTACTTACGGTCATATAATTAATGCTTGACTACTGGAAAGTGTTTAAGAGAGAAGATCTTAGAAGGCTTTTTGGGTGCAGTGACACCAAAATCTCTTTGTAAGGCGTACAAAACAGATGTTAGGGTTCAATCCTTAATGTATGTAAATTAGACCTGAGCTATCTGCAGCATCGTGAAATCATTTGCCCATTTACACAAACTAAGTTACTTATATCTGTATGTATGTAATTTGCCCATTTGCCGTATTTAGTGCGTAGTTATTTAATTACTAATTTTTGTAACAACTTTTTAAAGGCTAATTTTATTGCAGTGTTCGTTAATGCCATAGTAAAGTTTGTATTTTTAAAAACATTTGAATATTAAATTATATAAAAAAAAACTTTAAATTGATATGAAATTAGTTTTTCTTCTCTAAAATTAGTAATTCCCCCTTTTAAATGATTTAGATTTGTTTGAATATATCCAAAAGTTGAAAATTAAGTATATATCTGATCATGAATTGCAGATGACACTTTAAGCTAATTAATTAATTTAGGTGGCATTTAGATTTGCGTTAGAAACGTGAATGTCTTAGTTATTGTGTGGTTTTACCTGAGCAATATTGTAAGGCTTGAAGTTTGCTTAAACTTTGACTGAGAAGACTAATCATTGTAACTTAGAAAATTCTTTTTATCTCAAAACGATTGTGCCTAACACAAATATTCTAAATTAATCCAATTCAAAAAAGAAAAAAAAAATTCTATATGACACGTCCGTAGTACTTCATGAGATAAAATTAAATTTGTCATACAACACTTTTTTATCTTAATTAATTTATATTTATTATATTTTTTTTACTTTAAATAATTATGCTTAATTCATACACATTCAATTATTTTTTCACAACTATCTTAATTATAATTTTTTTTATTATATAATTATAATAAATTATGTACTTATTTTCATATATAAAATGAATTTTTATATGCATATAAATTTAAAATTACATGCTCAAAAATTAGTTATTTATATTATATGAAATAGTTATTTCCTATGGTAGCTAGATAGATTCTCTTAAATAATATTGTATTTTCTTTTGTATAATTTAATAACTTAAATTTGTTAATCTTAAAAAAATGTACTTAGTGTTTCAAAACCAATGAATTCATATTTTTAACGTCATTTTAAATTTTTTTAGCTACTTATACTATATAAAAAATCTCTTCTACCGTATCTATAAAATAAATTGTATCAATCATCTTAAATTTATTAATTTGTAGAATAACTTACTTAGTAAGATTTTTGTCCTAATTAATAGAAAATATTAGACATTATTTATTATAATAATATTTTTTAAATAAATTAATAATAATTAATAACTAAGTGCGTTTTATATTTTTGTTATACTATATTATATTATATTATATTTTTAATTATTAAAATTTAAAATTTAAATAAAAACTATTAAATAACATATAAAGTCTTATAATAAGCGTAGTTTAGGACCCTGCAATTAGTTGGGTCATCCCTGTTTGCGATAATTAGGCAATATATAATTTGCACATGATTTATAGTCATCACTATATTTTCTCGAAAAAAATAAAAAATCACACATTGTTTATTGCTAATAAAGAGTCAATCTTCAAAGATACTTCAATCCGAGGACTCGCACGCATTAATAATAGAACTCTATTTACATTTCCAATGGTTTTTAAGAAACCATCAGAGTTTGATTAAGTAAGAGAATACATGCATTGTTGGTTTAATTGCATGGAGTTTTCTTGCACATATGTTAATATATATTTAAAAATATGATATATATTTAAAATTAAAAATTAAAATAGTTAAATAACTATTTAAGCATTAAAAACCAGAGCATACATTGTTTTAATTAGTTTATAAGGATTGGTTGGGTAAAACCCCCTATATAGCAAGCTAGCTATATTGGCTACTTTAATTGTGATTTTACAGTTCTAGCTCCACTCAATTGATTTTTTTCTTTAAAAAGTCTTCGTGATCTTTGACTATCAATGTAATATTTGTTGGTTGTAATTGTTAAAAAATTACACAAATTTTTGATAAATTAGATTTATAAGAAAATAAAATAAATAAAATAATACATAAAATTAATATAATTACAAAAATTTTTGATAAATCAGATTTATATAATATTTTTACAACACTTACAACTCATAACACAATTACAACCAAAAAAAATTACTCTTAATTGGAATAAACATTTGGTTGATTAATTTATTACAATTACACATCTATTTATAGAAAAATTCACTACTTAAATTACTCTTTAAATTAATGATTCTTTGAATTAAATTTCATATTTTATTCCATGTTTTGCTCATTAATTTATTCCTTAAATTAAAGAGTTTTATAATAATTTTCGAGAGTGATCTCATTTCATGTGTTAGTTTTTGGTGTTCGAGAAAAAGTGGTAGATTAACATGCTTTTTAAAAACGAATTTAATTTTTTTTTTTACGAAGAGTATTTTTAAGTGAAAAATAATAATATTAATAGTATTATTTTGAAGACTATTTTGGTAAATTTATTTAATCCTATTATAAAAAAAATATTTAAGTGGAGAGTAAATTGAGGTGTGTGATTAACGTTATTCTTATATTAATTGAAAATTGTTAGAGAATTTAAAATTAATTTAATTTAATAAAATTTTATTGAATTAAATGTTCTATAAATTTATAAATACAACAAAAAATTAATGTTTGATTAATATAGGACTTAAGGTTACTTAAGAACCCTCTTATACATAGACATAAAGTGGTGTTATAATTTGAACTAAGATGATACCACTACTACAAAAAGGGGTATATAAGTCGATGTGTAAAGTCGGTTTTTGAAAAAAACCGACTTTTAATGAATTTAAAGTCGGTTATCCACGTCAACCGACGCTATGTCACATAGATAAACCGATGCTATACACGTGGATAACTGATGTTATCCACGTGGATAACCGACGCTATCCACGTAATATATTCCCTCTCGGCTCATTTTGTACGTAAATTCCAATTTTCTTCCTCTCTCTTTTCCTCACTCAGAATCATTTTCTCCCAAAATCTTAACCGTGCGCCACCTTCGTTCTATATTTCCGGCCACCTCCGACCACCATTTGAACGTCCGTTTGTAAGTTATATTTCTCTTCTCACATTATCTATCAATTCTTCTTTTTTTAGCAAAATATTAAAATTTGTTTATGGGTATTTTCTGTTGTTGCTTAGCCAAAATCAATCTGAATCTGTGCTAATTTTATCAACGTGTAATTGTAATTCGTTAATTAGGAACAGCCTCTCAAATTGCGAATTTTTATTCGTTAATTAAAAACCTAAGATCTCGTCAACTAAATATTTGCAACATGCTTGGGCAGTTTCTTTGTGAAAATGTATGGATAGCCAAAAACGGACAACACCTAAAAAATATGTTTGACTTAGTTTATGCAGAATGCATCTAGCTTATTATTCGATCAATTTGTTTTATATTTTGTATAAATTTTGATTTAGTTATGTTTTTTTGTTTGCTTGTAATAATAATGTTTGACTTATTAATTGTATGTATTCAATAATATCTGAAATGTTGTGTGGGTTTGCGTGGATGATGATGATTCTTCGAATATGAAAATTCATGTATACATGCACTTTTTTTTGTAGGTTCCACAACAAAATAATGGAGTCATGTGTGGTTATTATGTCATGAAGTTTATGAGCGAAATCATCACAAATATCAAAATTTCAATTGATGATGTGGTAATATATTTTACCCATATACATACAAGTTTTTAACATATTTGAGTTTGTTTTTGTAAATAAATGAAATCATATTCTTATTTTGATTTTGAATACATGTAGTTCTTTGGTTGGAACAAGATGGGTTACGACTAACAATTTTTTGATGATTTACGAGAGGAATGGGTAGAACACATGATTCAAATTATATCATCACAAGAAGAATCAGAAGAAGATTCTGATGATCTTGAATAGCATATGACAACATAACAGTAATTTTTTTAATGATTTGGCCTTCTCTATCTATTCCTGTGTCTGAAATCACTTGTTTGATGATGATTAATCATATATATGCTCATGTATTTAGGGGAATGCATTATTTATAAATATGAATTTATCTGGAATCTCTGCTAGTATTTTTAATGATATAATGAGTTCTAAATGTACAAATCAAGTGTATGACGTAGGTCCGATTTGTTTCTTGGTTTGTATGAGTTTTGGTGCACATGAACGTGTTCCATATGTTTAAGGGCACCAAAACTCACACAAGCTTAGCCAAGTAAGAAATCGAAGTTACAATTGATTTCGTATTTAGAGTTCATTATATATAGCATTAAAAAATAGTAGTAGAGATTCCAGATAACTTTATATATATAGACAAATGATTAATAATACTAATATGAGTTCGTCGAATGTCGTTGTACGTGGTAATCTCTTTTTTATGGTAATATTTATAATGATTTAATTTTTTCATTCGTACGTCTGAAGTTTAGACTACTTTTTTTATGGATGTTTTACGTGCTCATGTATATAGGAAAATATTTGTTATATGGATCAGTTATTTTTTTGTCATATTAATGCTTGTGAAGGCCAATCAAGATTCTAAGCCAACCAAGCTTACTCGATCGCATAATTTGACGATATTATTTTATTTGTAATTTAAGTTAACTATATGTATTATTTATACATTATTTGTTTTTGTAATAAATTTAATTATCAAGTAATTAAATATATTTAAATTGTTAATTATTTGTTGTATTATTATTTATATTTTAATTTTTTTATGTTATTTATATATATACTGAATAATACGAAAAATAAAAATAAAAATAAAAATAAATACGTGTAGAGTCGGTTCACGGCGTGAACCGACTTTAAATTTGTTTAAAGTCGATTTTTAATCGACTTTAATACATATTTATGTAGTAGTGTACCCTTAAAGAGAGATATAATCAATGAATATGTGCATTAATTAGGTCACCTAAGTCACCAACCCCGTATGTGTGATGTGGGTGTAAAAATTCCAACATTTTTATAATCTAGTTTATAAATATGTGATGAATTACTTGGACAAAAATTTAAGTTTCAAATACTAATAACTACTTATCATACTCAAAAAGAGTGTTTATCACACGGCTTCACAATGTGGTTAGCCAATACATTTAATAAATAATAAAGTACACAGCCCTATAAATAAATTACTATTTCACTTTTCTGTGATTGCTCCGTCGCATTTCTTTGATATTGTTTTTTTTTTCCTCCTTGGAGCATTTCTTTGGCATTGATTTCACAAAGTGAGCTAGTAGGAAACATCTCACGTTTCTTGTCATTTGTCAATGGTTTTATCTTTATTTGCCTTGGGGTTAAGTTGCCATAAGCTGCGAAGCTTTAGATGATATCAATAAAAGCATAGAGTAAGCGGATTTTGCTATTTTTTCTTTTGTTCTCTACTTCGGAAACGTTTATGGAAAAAATCAGAGCAGAAAAGACTAAACAAAATTGTTCCCTCTCTCTAGTCTTTAATGAATGCAAATGTATAAACGCTTTTTATATTCTTCTCTCTTCTTTAGGGCATATTTTCTTTTGAATGATAAAATATAAAATAAATATTGTTAATTTATGAAATAGAGATATGATATTTTATTAATGTATTTATTAAATAAAAATTACATAATTTAGACTCATATTATTAAACTATTATATTAATAGTCTCTTCATTTAACAAAAAATATAACAATTGTAAAATTTTGAAAAGAAAAAAACTTAATTTATTAGAGGATAATTTTGTTATTATAAAAATATTTATAATTTTATATATTTTTTCATTTTTTTTAAATTTTAAAAATATCTCCTACAATCTTTTACGATTGAATTTGAAAATCACTTTATACTAATTTGATAAAATAGATTCAAGAGTGTATCTTTTCTTTAATAAAGATATCACTAAATAATAAAATTCACCTAACAAAGTCATAATTATACTAACAAAAATGCATTAATTATTTATTTTATATATATTATTAATTAAATTTTATTATAATTTTTATTGAATAAATTTTTTATTAATAAATTATTGTTATAATAAGTAAAAATGTCATTCTTAAATGACAAAATTAATGGATTAATTTTTTTTTTTTAAAAAAAAAAATGAAAGCAATGTTTGGATTTGCCACGGTGGAAGAACCGATAAAGACAAAAATAAAATGACGATTCCCTCTTACTAGTCGAAAAATAGTGTTTAATACGTGCAAAGTTTAAAACATTCCACCTTGGGATATCCAACTTTGTAAGAAAAACCCAAAATATGCTGTCATTTGAAGTTTAAATATCATAACTATAATGTATTTATTTAAAGTAAAAAAAACAAATACCTAAAATACTTTGGTAAACTTTACCCCAAAAACAAAATTATTCAAAAAAAAAAAAAAAAACTTTTTGACCTCTTTCATTTGTAACTATTCGTGCATTTAAATCCAATATCCAAATTAAACAATCGGATCATCTCAATCCACACCTGCTCCTTCACCAAAACTGATTCCACCACTACCAATTTAAAAATCCTCCTTAATTCCTTCCCTAACTTTTATCAAATCAAAATAATTTATTCTCTTAAATAGCTTCTTAATTAGTAGAAGATATATAGCCAAACACTCCTTAATTAAGCTTCCGACCACATGAATTCATCATCTCTGTCGATAAAACCCGACGTTACACTATCTCTTACCTTACCAACAACATCACCCAAAATCAAAGTCCAAGAATTGGAGGTACAAGAAAGAAACATAAATTTAATCCAACAGCTCATCACCTGTGTTAAACATGTAGGAACAGGTAATCTTCGTCATGCAGATTCATGTCTTACACAAATATCCCAAATTGCTTCTATTCATGGCGATTCCTTCCAAAGAGTTGCTGCTCAATTTGCCTACGCACTTTCAATTCGCCTTGTCAAACGTTGGTCTGGCCTCTATAAGGTCATAGAGTCCAATAAGTGGCCCATAACAGAGCTTGGGATTCTTAATAAATCAAGTTTCCCTTTTCTTGGGCTTGCCTACACTGTAATAGTTCAGACTTTAGTCCAATCTTTAGCTTATGATAATATGATCCACTTGATAGATTTGGGATCTGGTGATCCAAAATTTTGGGTCTCTTTTATGAGAAGCTTAGCGAGTATGTCTCGTGGTGGATCTCTTCATTTGAAGATCACTTGTGTTCATAGAAGCAAAGTTGTTTTGGACATATTGGGCAAAAAACTCGTTAAAGAGGCTCAAAGTTTACACTTGTCTTTTGAATATAACCCTTTAAATGTTGGATTGGGAGAATTGAATATTATGGAAATGATTGAAGTTAGATCAGGTGAAGCTCTAGCTTTTGTTTCAATTCTGAGTCTTCATGTGTTATTGGCTGAGGATGATAGAGTCGAAGCTCATTTTGGTTTTGGGAGTCATGACAAGATCAATAATGTCAAAGATTGTAAGCAAATGGGTAAATTTTTGGCAACAATAAGGTCAATGTCACCAAAATTGATATTATTGGTAGAACAAGAAGCTGAACATAATTTAAATCGTTTAGTAGATCGTTTTATCGGAAGTTTGCATTATTATAGTGCAGTTTTTGATTCATTGGATTTTTGTTTTGGGAACTCTTCATCAAGCACCAAGGAAAGACTAACATTAGAGGCAATCTTTGGAAAAGAAATTGAAAATATTGTGGTTTGTGAGGGTTTAGAGAGAGAGGAGAGGCATGAAAAATATGAAAAGTGGGTGGGTAGAGTTGGGTTTAGGCCTGTGCGCTTGTGGTCCAACGCTATGGAAGATGCCAATAAAATGGTGGAGGCTTTTGATAGAAAAGGTCTTAAAGTTATTAATGATAAAGCAAGCTTAATCATATGTTGGCATGAAAGGCCTCTTTATGCTGTTTCAGCTTGGACCTGCTAGCAATTTCTTCACCATTCTCCATTTTTAACTTATAATTAAGTTGTTCATTAAAAAAAGAAAAAGAAACTTATATAATTAAGTGGTTTTGTTTCATTATTAGAAATTTGTTACTTTATACATTAATTATAAATAAATAAAAAGAGACACGATTCTACAGTTTTCTCTCTCTTTATCACTACAAATTCCAGTGTTAATGTTATAAATAAAATTGTAATATCTTTATTATTCTATATTGTTTATTCTTTTTCTTAATCACATATAGAACTCAATGTCTATATATATAAGCACCTTTATTATACATCATAAAGATTTCACAAATATAATTAAGGTGACACAATTTGAATTGATATTACTTTACCGCCTTTATCATTATACACCAAAAAATCTTGAATATATTAATAAAGTATAAAACGTGAAATACGCAAAAAAAATCATTTATTTTGAAAAACAAATTAACAATATATGAAACGGATCTTCTGTTGAGATGACACTTCTTAAGTTAATTTAAGATAGATAATAATATTATATGTAATATTTAAAATATAGATACCGATAAAGATGTTAAGATATAATTTTAATTAAATATTAGTTATATTATAATTATTAACGTAAACTTTAAAAAAGATCATTAAAACTATGAAAACACTATTAAAAGTATGAAAAAAAATTATAAAATTTTATATAAAATATCAAAACAATCAATTACTTAAATTTTTAATTAGTTTTTTATTTAATACATGTATTTTTTAAATATATAAAATATTTATATTAATCAATAATTTTATCAATTAATTAAAAAATTATAATATATATATATATATATTTGTTAAATATTATAGAATAAATAGTTAAAATTTTAAAATAATTAAATAAAATATCTAATTGTAACTATTATAAACAAATAAATCTTAGCAGTATAAAAATAAATTTCATTGATTATTAGTTTTTAAAATTACTTATAGGTATAGCAAATATACTATATTATAAAATAAAAGGACAATATATTATCTTTTACAAAAGTGAAAATATTGAATTGAAATTATTGCTAAAAAAAGAGAAAATAAATCAAAAATTGATATTTTTAATTTTTTTTTTTGATATCTTAGTGACATTTTAACGATAACAACGATAACATCTAGCATATTTTAACCCAAAAAAATATTTAAATAATATTTTTGATAATTTTACGACGATTTAATCAAAAAATATAGATATTATGTTTCAATATTAAGACATGTAAAAAAGAGATATTGTATGTATTAAGTGATATGATAATTATTAATTTGATATAAAATTAAAGATATAAGATAATAAGTTAATTATTAGATTATTTATTAATATATTAGTTTAATTATAATATATAGATTATTATTATTATATATATATATTAAGGTACATTAAAGACATAAAGTGATTTGCCTAATACGGCAAAGTACTCTGCCAATCATATCTAATGGACTTGACAAAGGGTGTTTTATTATTACAATTTTGTGTAAAATTATCGAGTTTGCTTACCTAAAACATATAATTTTTTTGATGGTTTTGGTTAATTTTTTTTTCAATTGATAAGCACAGTGTGACAGAGGAGAGATAATGAGATACATATATAATATAAGTTATTTGGTAAAATTTTGTGATATGATAATTTTTTTCCCAAAAAGTAAAGATTTTTTTTCTTCTTTTGATAAACTCTTGGGTTAAAGCTGGCCAATACAGAATATTTAACAAAATATAAATTATAAATGATAAAAACCGAAAAACTATTAGCGGCCCAAGAACTTTTTATATAGCCCATTCTAAAAGAGAGAAAACCAATATATAAGGGCGAGTTCATCATTAGAAAATGAGTCTTTTTCTTTTCTTTTCTCATTTGAAATGGATGAGGACCAGATATAAGGTATTATTAATGTTTAATTTACTGATAAGACTTATTTCAAGTGACGTGATTGAATTACCAAGCAACCATCGACTGAAAAAATACAGTGTATTTAATCTTGTACCTTTAGATAAAATAATATAATTTTTTTTTATAATTTTTAAGAAATCTAAATAGGTTTTATAATTTTTAAAAAATAACATAAATATTCTGTTTTGATTATTGATAATTTTTTATGAGTGTAGTTTAAACTTTTATATTACAAAAATTTAAAATATTAGTTTTATGAGTTGGATTAAGTCAGTAGCTTATTTTCGAGCTATCCTTTCAAATTCAGCTGGTAATTAACTTGAAAAAAAAAGTTTATTTTTTTATCAAATACAAAAAATTATACATTTAGATTCAAACTAAGAACGTTAGTGGTGAAAATAATGAATTTGATAAACCTAAACATAATATATGTTTAAATTATTATTTGTAATATGATATTTACAGTTTGAAAGAATTAGTATCTTAATATAATTTTAAAACAACATTATAAAAGCGTTTGATACTAATTCTCAGAAAATCTTAAATTTTTAAAAGATATATTAATAATTTATTTATAATTTCATTACTTTAAAAATTTATTACATTTTAGAATATTGTTTACTCTAATATGATAAAGAATTATCCGATACCAATTAATTCTCAGAAAAACTCAAGTTTTTAAAATATATCCTCATAACTCATTTATATTTGCTAACAATTATCGGTGTTTTAAGTTTTTTTAATGGAATTTTCATTAATAAATAAAATTTAAACATTTTACTTTATCTTATCACAGAGAATTTTATTCTATTTTAACTATTAGCCAAATAACCCGTTATTAAGTTTCCATATTAAAACTTTAATAACTCTCACATTTGGTTATCTTTTAGAAATTTAAAAAAATATATCATGCCGCCACTGATAAGCAAGTTGACTTTTTTGCGCAAAAAGTAAAAAGAAAAGAAAAAGAAAATGGATACATATTTATAGAATTTTCCCAAAATTTTTTTAGCAGAATCGGTTGACGGCAATTACAAATGATAGGGTTTTCGTAACTCCGTTTAACAAGCATGTACCTTTGATATGCCCGATAATTATATATGAACTATATTTCATGCTATTTGCACGAACTCTTAAACTTCAACACAAGTTTGCTCTAAGAAGTCGAAGCTCCAACCTCTTGATTTTGAATTCTTTGTCTTGGTTCTCTACCCGATACAAGGTAGAACAGGAAAGGGAGCATAAAAAGGGAAAGACCCAGAAGTTTTTTTTTGTTTGTTTGTAAGAAAGCAACGAAACAATGTCGGCAGATCTCAACGATTTTATCATCATCAAGGAAGGAGAGGCTGAGATTCTTATGCACGCTAAAAATGAAGTCTTTTACAATAAAACTCAGGTAGCCAAGTTTTCTCATTTTGCAATAGACCACTGGCTTTGGGGATTTTGAAGTCGAAAATTTCTTATGGGTTTGAGCATCAGACTGGGTTCTATGTTGAAAATTTAATGGGTCAGGGTTATCAACTGAAAAATTGCCTTAGATTGCTATAGGAAAAATGAATAAATTTTGAATTTAGGAAGACATGGACTTTAACTTCTGAAAGTTACTTTGTGTTAAAATGATAGTTGGTGAAATGTATCATTCATGAATTCTGACGTAAGCTTTTGTCAGATGTTAACAAGCTTCATTTATTCAAAGTAAAGTAGAAAGAAAAGACATTAGGTTCTTAATCGATTATGTCGAATTAGGTGTTTTTGGTTCTTGTACCTGCAAAATAATGTTTGAGTATTCAAATTATGTTCCCCTCCCCCAGTCAACTGTTTCACAATGATCTTGTACGGAAAGAGCCTTTTACGTTACTATGTTTCGTTTATTGTTAAATTTGTGCTTAACTCCGTCTCAAAACTTAGGTTATGAGATGTAGGATTGTCCTTGTTTATATATGTGTTTGATACTTTATGCCCAATCGATGTGGGACATTTTAACACTCTCCCTCACATCGGTAGTTCATCGATGGACGGTGGTGGGCTTACAGCTGCGTGGCAGTGAGCTTGTTTGCTCTGATACTATGTTAAATTTGGGCCTAACTCCATCTCAAAACCCAGGTTATAAGATGGAGGATTATCCTTGTTTATATATGTGTTTGATATTTCATTCCCAATCGATGTGGGACATTTTAACATTTATTTATGGAATCATTTGTTAAGTATTGGAAGTTGAGATTGTTCTTTGATTGTTGTCGATGAGTATGTTGTCAGCAATGCTTAATACTTGAGAATTAAATTAGCATGTTTCTTCCAAATTTTTTATTTTTATTTTTAAAAGGGTTTCTGTTACATTGTGAAAATCAATCATGGGTTCCACTAACGCAACCTCTCAGTGTCTAATTGCCTGACTGTTATGGAATATAGAAGTATCTTAATTGTTTCTTTTCTTTATGATTAGGTTAACAACAGAGACATGTCCATTGCGGTATTGAGGACTTTTATTACCAAGCGCAGAGAGGAGCAAGAAGCAAGATTTTCAAAAACGAAAATGGTTGCCAATGCATCTGATAAAGATTCTTCAGGACCTGATCAGGAAGAAGTGCCTAATGATTCTGCTACAAATAATGAAATATCCAATGAAGTTTGTGAAGTGCCAGAAAAGATACTCAAAGATGAATCTTGTGACATTTCAGAGGAAGTGGCCAAGACCATAGAAAGAGGACCGGCACTGTTGAAACCACCAAGAGTTCTTGAGGTTTTTTAATTTTTTTAGCAATTATTTCAGTCTAATAATTTTGTTTTGTTTTGTTCCTATCTTTCTTATTCTCTGCTAAATTAGGGAACATGTCAATCTATCTATCTTGCCCGTGTATTTGAATAAAGTTATCTGACTGCTTTCATTATGAACGCATAGGCCTTATCAGCTTCTGGATTAAGAGCTCTAAGGTATGCTCGTGAAGTAGATGGAATTGGTCAAGTCGTGGCCTTGGATAATGATAAAGGTGACTCTTAATAAATAACTTCTAAAAATATATTATTGCATTAGCAATTCCAACCATCCAAGGGGGGCCTCTCTGTATACCTTATTTAATTGAGGGGGAAAAGCAAACGCTTTTGTAGAGACTAAAACTGCACAAGCGCACGTGCACACATGGGGGTTGCTATGAAATCTGTGTTTGCTCATCTTGAACCATTTCTTATAAAATGAATCTTGAATTATAATGTGTACCATATTTCACAATTGCTATGCCATTTCCATAGTTAGATATATTTCTTATGTTTCTGTAGCATTGGTATGCCATTTCCTACATAAATTTTTGGCTCCAAATAGTTGATGACTCTTGTTATTATTTGCCTGTCTGCAGCTTCAGTTGAAGCTTGTAGGAGAAACATCAAGTTTAATGGTTCTGTGGCCTGTTCCAAGGTTGAATCAAATCTTGCTGATGCACGTGTATATATGCTCACCCACCCAAAAGACTTTGATGTGGTATGCATGTGATGTCTCCTGCCCTTTTGTTAATAGATTTAGTGAATTAACTGGTGTTGACTAAAACCAATTGATAATTGTTTATGGCATCCGTCAAAGCATGAATGATTGAGTTCAATGCAGTACCTGTCACTGGAGGTTTATTATACTTGCCAGTGTCTGGTTTATGTTACAATATTGTGAACAAGGATAATTTGGTTCAACATGTCATGTAGTATGTGAAATGTTTAAGTTAAGCTGTACTTCATTCCTTTACTGGTTACTTTTCAGGTTGATCTTGATCCTTATGGTTCACCTTCTGTTTTCTTGGACTATGCGGTTCAATCCGTAGTTGATGGGGGTTTGTTAATGTGCACCGCAACTGATATGGCAGTGCTGTGTGGGGCTAATGGGGAGGTTTGCTATTCAAAGTAAGGGATTATACTTTTCTTCTTATTGAAAAGATTGAATAATAGCTACTTTTTTGTGGTAAATATTTAATAATGATTACTAATCTGCTGACTTGTATATTGACCAAATGTGTTGGAATTAGATATGGTTCCTATCCATTGAGAGGAAAATATTGTCATGAAATGGCTTTGAGGATTCTACTAGCAAGTATTGAGGTATATATATTCATAACATTGGCTGGTTTTTTACTTTTGAATATGTGACGTAGTTTGAATAGCTTGTTTCTAACTTGAAATAAAAGAACGAAAGCATGACTGATATAGCCATGTGCATGATATATTTTAAGCACATAATGCTTACATAGATTTCATTTGCTGTTGATATCATTTTTTTAAAATTACTATTCATTTAGAAAAAAACTAAAAATTATATTTTTCCCCCTTTTAAATTAAAGCTGATAACTTCTTTTCTGGGCTGTAGAATGTTAAGCGTTACTTGTTGTATCTTTGTCCACATCTTCATTTTCTCTTATTACATTTCTTCATTTCTTATTACAAAATGCAGAGTCATGCCAATCGGTATAAACGATACATTGTCCCCGTGCTATCTGTTCAAATGGATTTCTATGTTCGAGTTTTTGTTCGCATCTACACGTAGGGCACCTCTTAAATTGAGCTCATTCAATGTCAACTGTTTAAGCAATTTCTGTATTTGTGGTTGACTTAAAGCTGAAGAACTTCGTTTCAGTTCTGGAAGTGCAATGAAGAACACTCCTCTTAAGCTTGCTTATGTTTATCAGTGCATTGGCTGTGATTCTTTTCATCTTCAGCCTATTGGGAGGACTGTCTCTAAGGTAGACATTTGTATATAATAAGCCTTGGATAGTAATATATGGATCATATTCATATGGTAATAGATGTGTCTGTCTCTGTGTTTATTTTAGCTTATTTTATCGTTAGCATATCTTCTTTGTTTGTTTGTGATTATAATATGGGCTCACGCAAGAACATGTCTACACATTTATGAATTTGAGAATTCTCTTTTTCCTTTTATTATAATAAGCTGTTTGCAAGACGTTTCAAATCAGCAACAGGTTTGTTATATCTATTCAATTTAACTTAAATGTGTGACGTGTTTTTCAAGTCTTTCTTATAACTTTCAGAACAGCAGCTTAAGGTATCTACCCGGTTTTGGTCCTGTTGTTCCACAAGAGTGTAGGGACTGTGGTAAAAAATTCAACATGGGTGGCCCTATATGGTCTTCTCCAATCCATGATCAAGAATGGGTCAATTCTATACTAGCAGATGTGAAATCAATGAAGAATCGCTATCCTGCTTATGATCGCATCTCTGCGGTTCTCACTACGATCTCTGAGGTGTGTTTTTCTCTTTGATGCTTCCTTTTTTAAATATTAATTAATGGATATTCAATCTAACTAAAATGATGTACTGGATCTGTGCTCTAAGTGGTTCAGAAGTTTACATACGGAGTTTCATTAATGTTTGAATTTTGAATTTTGATCATGCCCAAAAAATATGAATGAACTCATGAAGTGTCCTTAAGTGATCATTCAAAATGGAGTAATAAATGCAATTCATCTTTTAGTACTCCAAAAATCTTTAGTATGTGTGTACTATTTGTATTGTACATCCATCCCCTAACCAGTCATCCATAATATTAAATAAATCATTTTCATTACATTTCATTTTCTACAATCGTTTGCCTTACTAGAAGATTAGCTGTTAAAGCTCTTAAATTGAGAAGATTAATTATTTTAATTATTTATCATTTTCTACTGCTGAGATTTTAAGAAGTCAGCTACAATGCACTTTTCATTAATAAGATGCAACAATGCACCTTTTATTAGGACGTCCTCTGACTACAGGCCCTTTTATTTTATTTTATTTTCTTTCTCGTTAATAATAGAATCTCCATTCTTTGAGCAGTATTTTTCAATATTAATGTTTCTATTTCATTACTGTGTGCAGGAGTTGCCCGATGTTCCACTGTTCTTGAGTTTGCACAACCTCTGTGCCACTTTAAAATGCACTTCTCCATCAGCCGTTATGTTCCGGTCTGCTGTCATCAATGCAGGTTATCGCATTTCAGGAACTCATGTAAATCCATTGGGGTTGAAATCAGATGCTCCCATGGTTGTCATTTGGGACATAATGCGCTGCTGGGTAAGTCATTTTATTTTGACCTGCCTTCTAGATTATTGATGTACAAGTCCCTCCCTTATAGGCCAAGTATTTTACCGAGGTTTCTGTGCTTTTTTGATGATGCAAGTGCATCTGATTTGATGCCTCTCATGAATTTTTGGGGGCTGAGCTTGAGCACATTATTTGACATCAAGCCCGAGAGAGGTTGAAACATTTCTAATAAATTACACCTTATGTGAGTTTTTGTAGGAAATAATATACGACAAATAAATTAAGAATACAATTATTTTATTAAAATTAGAAATATATATAAATACAAAATTTAAATAAATAATAATCAAAGTATGTGTATTACACAGTATTTTTAGAATAATTTTTTTGCTCGTTTAAAAATTACATAAACTTATCTCTCGATATATAACGATTAAATAATAATAAGTTCACACCACAATTTATTATTTTAGAAACTTTAAAACTTACTCTAAAGTAAGCTAACTCTATATAGAAAATATACAATAAAAAAAATTCCTTACCTTTCACATCTTTCTCTCTCTCTTCTATTACTTTTTCTTTTCCTCTTTCCTCTTTCCTTTTCTCTTTTTTTCTTTTTCTCTTTCTTCTTTTCCTTTTTTTTTCTCAACCTCTTCTTCTTCTCTGTTTTCTCAGCTCTGATTTTTTTTTCCATTATGTTTTCTTCTCTATTTATAGAAGAAGAATTATACAGAAAGGGAAGTTGAGAATTTAATGGAAAGAAACAAAAAATTAAAACTTGAGCAGAGTAACAGAAGCGAAAAATTGAAAACTTGAAATTGAAGCATAGAAACGTAAGATGAATGGAATAAATTAATTTTGCAGACAAACATAAAATTAAAAGAAAAGGAAGAGAATTGAAACTGAAAATTGAAATTTTTATTCAAATTTTCTAACAGTTTTATGCAACCCTCTCTTTTAATAAGGAAAAAAAATTGTCGAGCTCTGGAGATCACAGAACTTCACTCGTTAGTTTACATTTGTGGTTTAATGTTATATTTTAGAAAACTTGGTGCAGTAAATTGGGATTCTAGATTTGGAGTTTTGCTCAGTTAGGATTGTTGGATTAAATGGGCTAATTGAAGCCAGTCACTGGCAGTAAACTTGGGAAAAAATCTACCCAAACCAAGCTTTTGAACCTGCCTTTTTGAAATTGACTCAAGATCTCCCTAGGTGAACATGTTAGCTAGCACTAATTCGGTTCTCTTGTTTGTTGTTTTGTCTCCTTTCTTTTCCCAAGTAAATATAGCTAAACTGAACGTCTTTTACAAAGATAATTTTGATTTTACACATTTTGATGTTTTGTTGGTAGTAAATTAAAATGATAGAATACACAAGGTGCGTTGGGATGGTTATATATATGTATAACGGGTTGCTTCTTTTCTATAGGTCAAAAATCACCCTGTCAAAGCTCAGCCTGCCGATCAACCTGGAAGTCTGATACTTGCTAAAGAACCGATTCTTAAAGTATGTTCCGCTTTTGAGACATTGTTAAAGCTTTTGTTCAAATTTATATATTTTAAGTACATAGTTGCAAATACAAATTTGGGTACGTCATGCTCATACAAAAAATTGCATCCAGGCAAGTGGTTAAAAGTTATCTTCCCTGGTGTGGTATTCTTTCTACAGGCTAATTTTGCTCGAGCGACTGCATCTCTCAGTAAGGCACAAGCCAAGAAGGTTGTACGCTTCCTTCCAAATCCAGAACGACACTGGGGTCCAAAGCTCAGGGCAGGTCGTCAAATCACTAGCAAACATGTTTCTCTTTTGGGTCCAGATGCTGTGAACGGATCTCTCAACCATGAGGATGGTGAAGAGTGTGATGCCAAGCGTCAAAAGACACAATTTACTCCTACCTCAACTTGATGAAATGAATTCTCTCCTTTTATCTGCTTATTCACCAATCTAGCTGTCCTTGTAATCTACAAGCCCATAAGAACAAGTTATATTCTCACGTTTTTGGAAAGTAAGACAAAGCACAATGGTGGGATTATAATGACATTACGTTCGTCCAAGTTTAAGAAATATGCCGAAAATGCTCTTATGACACAAGCTGATCCGAAGAAATTCAAGCAATTTTGATCTTGAAAGTGTCTAACTGATTCTGATAAGAACAAGTTATATTCTCACGTTTTTGGAAAGTAAGACAAAGCACAATGGTGGGATTATAATGACATTACGTTCGTCCAAGTTTAAGAAATATGCCGAAAATGCTCTTATGACACAAGCTGATCCGAAGAAATTCAAGCAATTTTGATCTTGAAAGTGTCTAACTGATTCTGATGGAATGATCAAGAGAGAAGGAAACACAAGTCGATTAATAATGAAATTTTTTTTATGATTTTTTTTATGAGAAGTTGTGATGTGATTCAGTTGGCACTCTTTCTTATCTTCTTAATATAAAAAATGAAAATTGTAAATGTCACCAATTATGAAACAGCAATTACATCTCGCAAGTTGCAATTCGCATTGAAGACATTTGATGTATGTATCGATATACCATATAATTTGCATTATTTACATAATATAATCCTTTTTTGTTTTAATCAAACAGTTTTGGGCTAATTCTTGTTTAAGGATGTAAAATCTTATCCATCAACCATAATATCCTATCACAGTTCACAATGTTTAAAATAATAAATAAGTTGCTATCTTATCAACCATAATAGGTTCTCTTTTAACCAATAATAAAACTTCTTGTATTTAAAAATTTATCTCATTTGATATAAATTAGATTTATAATAAATTATAATGGAAATAGTATGGGATAATAAGGTGTATCCTATTTATTCCAATGGTTCTCAAATAATTCATTTTTATTTCTTTTAAAATAAAATAAAATAAAATAAATAAAACATGTCACTTTATAATAATTAATGTTAAAAGTAAAATTTAATTTTTTTTAAATATTAAATTAAATATTTTGACAAATAAATACATGTTTAATTAAAAAATTAAAAAAATATTATGATTCATTACATATATCATTAAAACTTCTAATTCTACTCTTAAAACAACAACAATGACAACGTTAAAACTTCTTAGATCAAGTTTATATGTTTTTATTATTTAAAAATAATAATTTGTCATTTTCAAGTCCATTTTTAAATAAAGATATATTTTTAAAAAAATAAAATAACACATTTATTTATTTATTTATTTTAAATAAATATATTTTCTCCACTTTATACATCTTCCAACGGGGAACGACATTATACCGTGTCGAAGTTTAAGCCTTGAAAGTAAACCAAGTCAGACTTGAAACAACTTTGAGCAGAAGAGCTACTTTACTAAACCCCAAATAAAGGCCGATATGTGATTAACGTTTGCAACCGAACGGGTCACACAGCTCAAGGTAAAATAACAGAACAAAAGGCACTAATAATTGTTAGGGAAGTAGAAGTCTACTCCTAGTGCTGTGATAGTTTGTTTTACTCATTATATATAAACAATTGTACTCATTCATTAAACAAGGCAATACATTAGCATTCCCAAGTGGTGCTAATAACTCAAATAATATAAGAGCATTCCCAAGCAAAATTTTAAATTATGATTTTCCATTGGCAACATTAGCAGACGATGAGTTAAGATCATCCCAAGCTTCAATCCATGTAACCATGGCATCTGCTAGCTTATCAAAGTACGGGTCCACCTTGGCAAGCTTGTTCTTGACCTGCTTAGATAGCTCGATGTAGCATTTTTGAACAGAGGTACAGTCTTTTGGAAGAACAATCGATTGGAAGAATGGGATAATTTCTTCCTGCCAGTAGATGCCTTTGTATTCCTTCTTCAGATTCACAAATGGGTTACTTGCTTTGCTGTGAAATATGTATGGAAGACCTGTTTTCACTCCCAATCCCAAATGGTCACAGATCACCTGTATATACATACAACATACATACAGTAATTAAATAGTATTAAATTGTTTTAACTTCCAAATATGTTTTAAATTATTAGCCTTTGCTCATGAAAAAAAAAACCTTGATACACCAGCCAGCCCACATATCATCGTAGCGTCCAATAGGCTGTCCATCACCCATGAGTCCAAAGTACATTGCAGGACCGATAAGGTCACGGTCGAATGCCAAATTCATTCCACACATTGGAAACAGAGTGCCCTTTGGAATTGTCAGAACCATATCAACATACCTGATGAAACCATAAGCGAAAAAAACAGTGTGCAATGCATTAAAAACAAATTAATCTTTAAATCTTTTGGTCTATGAATTTCTTACCTAGAGTTCCTCTCTAGAGGTTTGACAAGCTGTGTAGGGGCATCATAATCTGGTATGTTAAGCCAAAGCCCATGAGAAACAGCAGTTGGAACACCCTCGCGCAGACTAAAAGGGTATCCACGGACAAAATCGGCACCATCTCTAAAAGGGTCATACAGGGTGTTGAAGAAAAAGGGTGTGGATGGGCAGAGAAGGTTCTTGATGTGTTGCTCAAGTGCATCGACTGGATGACCTGATGGATCTTTTGCAACCTAACAGTAATCAAATTCAAATGAATTGTTAGTTCAACTTGCAATGTGCATATCTTTAAAAAAAAATATGGAAAAAGTTTCAAACTTTACGTGGGTTGGAGTTTGAATACGAAAATTGTGTTTGACAGCTCTGGCTGTTTGCTAATCCTATTAATAAAAAATTTCAATCCTGATAATGTTGAAGTAAAATGGAACGTATTCGGTATATCAAAATTGACAGACCAAAAGATATCAAAATGAAACAGATTTGAAATCTAAAGAGTTTCACGAAGTCTCGTATTTCTGAAAAGACAGACATGCTTATATCACATAATTGACGTCCATGTCACGATCATCAGAAAATAAAAAGCAACTAGTCAGTCATTCAAGCATAAATTCAAACGGGTGGCGGAAATTAGGAACGATTGCCATACCAAAATCATTGAAACAAGATCTACCCATAATCAAAATTATTTAAAATAAAATAAAAATAAAACAGAAACGAAAAATAAAAGAATGACATAAAAATCCAGATAGAGAAAGAGAAGGACTTACAAAGCAATCATCATCAATAGTGAAGATATACTTCTTCTTAGAGACCATATAGCCGAAGCAACGGCAAGCAGAGTCCTTAAAGGAAATGCAAGAGGCCCTAGGACCCAGAATTCTGTTAATATCATTGCGATTATAGAGTTCATAATCAAAGCCTTCAGGGACCTTAATGATCTTGGATGGATCACCATCTTGAACAATGATGAGATGGTAAGGTTGTAAGAAAGGCCTCCACATCTCTAGGAAATCCAGGTTTCTAATAGTTGGAATGACAATATCAAGCTCATTTTTCAAAGGTGGATTCTTGCTAGCAGTGAGGCCAGCAGTATTGGCAGGTTTCAAAGCCATGCGTAAAAATAAAAGGGGAAGAAAGAGGAAGGAGAAAACAAGAAAGAGAAAGGAGTTTTGTTTCTCAGAATTGGTGTTATAGTGTGGGAATATAAATAGATGAGTATGTGTTGGCACATGCGAGGGCGTACAAATAGGCCGGAGTGAAGGTGTTATAAAGGAGACGGGTACGGGATTTGAAGGTAATGTTATTCTAGAAATGTTCAAAACAAACTCATTTTCTTGCGGAGAGATACATACTCCTAAATCACTATCATTGTTGTTCTCGCGATATATCATTTGCTTCAGTGTTTTTTCTACGTTGAGAATTTTGGTAATTATCAGAAATTAATAGAGTAAATTAATAATAATAATAAATTATTGGCACTTTAGTTTCAACCATGCGGTCTTCTTCTATTGCTGTTGACACTTTATTGACGCATTTTTAGTACTCAATTTTTTTTTATAATTTTATCGGATAACGTTTCTTTTGACAACTTTATTTTTAATTGTATAGTTAATTAAATTGATGCCTCTATAACGTTGAATTTTAATTAGACATATTGAATAAGTGATATTAGTATCTCACAAATTATTTATGTGCGAGTAATATTGTATTAGTAAAAAAAAAATTGACAAATCACTTTTAAGTGTTTCATTGATCTTCTCTGAAAGAAGATAAATCCCTTTTTATTGAAATTTTAAACATCGCTTCAAAATTTCATATAATTTATTTTAAAATAACAAGCATTTTGTAGTTAACAGACCAAATCACAATTTCAAAATTTGTGTAACCTTTTGAACTAAAATAGAAGTTGGTGTGTTATTGCTATAAATATTTAGCATTGTGTGAAATTACGTAAATTCTTGATAAGTCAGATTTATGAGAAAATAAGAATAGAAAAATAACACACAAATTTGATAACAGAGTTCAGTCAATCTTACTTACGTCTCCTAACCTACTGCAGATCTTTTTATTAAAAGAGTAGAAATTACACAAGGTGTTTACAACACTCACAACTCACAATCAATTACACACAAGAAAATTACTCTAAATGTTCTCTCACAAATTTTTTTCTCTCAATTGGAATGAACACTTTGGATATTAATTCATTACAATTACACATCTATTTATAAGAAAATTCACTCATTGATTTACTCCTTAAATTAATGGTTCCTTAAATTACTCATTGAATTAAGTTCATTGTTTTGTTCCTTAAATTACTCCATGTTTTGTTCTTTGTTTTGTTTCTTGTTTTGTTCTATATTTTATTTCATGTTTTGCTTCTTAAATTAATGAGTTTTATAACCATATAGAACAAATCATAACATCTTATTTTAATATAATTTGATAGTTGATTTTATATTTAATTTGACAATAATAAAAAAAATCAAAAGAGATAGGATATAAAAAGGAATAAATGTTATTAAGTCTTATGGTGAACGCAAAAAAAAAAAAAGTAGTCAAATAATGATCGGATCACGGAGGGAAAGCCGGAAGAGAAAATTAAAAGGGAATGAAAAAACTTCGTTACAACTCAAAATATAAATTCAATCCATACCAATTATTTTTTATTATAACATTAATTATAAACTTTTTATGTTTATAAAAATATTGATTTTTTTTTTGCTATTGTAACTAATAAATTAATTAAAAATAATTTTAAAATTTTAAGATATTAAAAAATATATAATTTTACAATTATAATTATAAATATCAACAGTAATAAATATGAAAAAAACACACACAATACTTACAAATTGTCACTGATAAAAAAAAAAGTAAGCTTGTGAAAATGAGAGTTACACGTGTATAGGATATCTTAATTTCTGTTTGCTTTAGTTGGTAATAGATTAATTACATATAAAATCTGTATTTGTTTGAGGCTTATATTTTTCATTTTGTGATAAACATAATATTAATATTATTTATAAAAAATTAACACTTGTTAGATATAAAAGATTTCTTTTATCAAACAACAAGAAAAAAGATAAAAGTATAAAAATAAATATAAATTTATTTGATATTATATACCTCAACAAAAAAAAAGCATTAAATATAGTTTTTCTTATCTCACATAAATAACACCTTTTGTTTTTTGACGGACAAATGTGTAAAATAACATAAATAGCACCTACATGGCTACATTCTTGCCATTGACATTAGTGAGTTGAATCACGTGATCGTCATGTGCGTTGTTTTCTGGGCTCTCTTTTCCAAAACTACAAGGCAAGCCATGACACATTCCTCTGCCGTAAGGGCTTTCATTACTTTATTGACTATTACTATTAGGTCAATTTTCCATACATATCAACAAACACTATTATAGTGTAAAATTGTAAGTGATACCTGTTTGACTTTTTGAATTAAGTTAAAGTATTCAATATCTTTTTATTTCTAAAAACAATTGTATATAAGTAAAAACACACATTTCTTTTATAAAAAAAATGAAAAGATAATGTAGTGTGGGCACATTATCCCAAAAAAAAAAAAGAGTGGTGTGGCCACGAGCGCGGATATATAAAACCGAAGTGGGGTACTTATTCGCTCACACATTGTCATAAACAAAAAATTATATAAATAACAGCAAATTTACATATATAAAATACTACTATGATATCTAAATTTAAATTTTTAAATATTTATCTTCATTAATTAAAAAATAATAATTTATTTATATTCACACATACTATATATTTTTAAAATACAAATAGGTTAAAGTATCAATTTCATACTTTAAATATTCTAACTCAATTTATAATCATTTATTTTTTTAATTTGAATAATTAAGTATAAATTTTTTATCTCAACTTATTTAATCTCATATGGTAAATTTATCCCCAACATTTGATTTAAAAAATGTGAACAAGTGTGTATTAATTATGTTAATAGAAGCAAGGTCAACTTATGTACTCAAAACTACTTTATATTTCTTCTCTTAAACACCAAACTTAATATAATACTGATTGAAAGAAAAAAGCTAGAAACAAATGAATAAAAATTTGATTTTCACTATTTATGATAATTATTTGTGATTTTATTTTTAGATTTTAATTGTTAATTGAATTTATAATTCTCATTAGAATTTCTTTGTTTAGTTTTACAACAACAGAACATGTTTGGTTCTTGACAAGAATGAAAGAAAATATAGTTAGATAGAGAAGTGAAATAAAATGTTACTGCCCAAATTTAAAATTACCATTATGTTCTCAAATTACATATGTCTCATTTCAAAGCAGGCCTTAATAGGTCTAGAAAAACAAAGCTTGCGGACCAAAATCAAACTGACCTCATGAATACGGAGACCATGCATATCAAATTGAAGAATTTTATTAGCATAATAATAATAATCAGTAGAATTCATTCTCAAGACAGTTCCTTTATGAAAGTTCGATTGATTGGATAAAGACATGAAGTGATAAACAGATCGAACTTTCTCTTAAATATTGATCAAATACATTTGGAGTCATTAAATATTGGAATTAGGTTTGTATAGAGAAAATTCTTCCAACTTTCTTCAATGTTGTATTCAGCAAAGAACTGGGAATTTTTTCTGTCTCAAAGACATCCAAAAAAAATCCACAACGAAGCATACAATATATGCAGTACAATGAAACTCAATCTTCAAACACGTGCCCAGGTATTGAATAGCTTATATTTAAAGTTCGGTATTTGGCATTTTCAATAGAGTTTCTTAAACTTGTAGCCTGTGTAGGCTGTATCCTAATATCGATAAAATCTCTTTTAATTGTTTTTCTAAAGCAGCGTTGTCAAATATTGAATCATCCAATTAAACAGAAAACATTCTAAAAAAGCTTCGGACAGTAAATAAGTATGTTTACAACAATAGGCAAGTACTATCAAGGAGAAGAAGAAAAAAGTCCAATTTATCCTTTATCTTACCGGTAAAATGGCAAGAAATCTCATATTGAGTTGCTAGAAAATCATTAGCAGAAAGTAGGAATAGTAGGTTGTGGCACGAGGAAGTAACAATGTGAGAGCACTCATGAACTAATACAAAAAAGATGGCAGGGCCTAAGGATGTCGATTCAACAACGGGCTGGCAAATTTGATTCACTCCCTAAGCTGTTAGAATTTATGATACATCAATATTCTACTGATATTCTACAATTTTATGTACATATAAGTAGGTTAGTCAGTAAGGTGTGACCCTAATGTGTAATCCGTTGGGTGCTTCTACTCTTGGAAATTTCATTAATTTATCACCTCCCACTTCTTCCCACCTGAAACCCATATCGAAAACATCATCACAATTACTGATAATATTAAGAAGCAATGGACTAGTGTTTTATCATCAAATATCATTACATTATTTACCAACCTGTATCTTGTTACAAAATAGTGTAAAAAAGTGGTAATCTCTGCAATGCCAAGTTCCTTTCCAGGACACTGCCTTGTTCCCCCTCCAAATATGAACAAGTAATTTTGAGACTCCAACGTCTTGTCCTGCATTTGCAATCAAGATCCATATTTATTATTATTAAACTATCAGAGAGATTTAATGAAAATTGAAAATAATTACAGATAATAAGAGATAAATATCACTAACCATCCACCTCCATGGATTGAAGGTCAATGGCTCTGGATACAGAAATTGGTCATAGTTTATCTCTCTTGTATAAACGTAGATTCTCCATCCCTTTGGAATTATATATCCTGAAAAGAATACCAGAGTCAGCTTCTTGTTATTCTCTATTTGTGATTCACTATTGATTAAGATGAGCGCATATATATGACATATGACTATGAACTGTAGCTTTTGTTGAACCTTAACGTATTGTCTACTGAAAATCTTATCCATATATCTGGAACATTGAAAATCATATTGTACATATGCAACCCAATTTGATCTGATGCTTAGGGAAAAAATAACTCATCTTTCTTGTCAACATTATTATTTACAAAGTATGTTTTCATATTTCCATATGTAAACATTCCTTATAGGATAAGATCACAATCACATGTCTATGCTGCACAACAGTTTCTTAAGATTATGCTACAGAAAAGCTACAATTATATGCTTACTAGTTGTGCTTTGAAATTATTCAAACAATAGCTCACCGTTTAATTCCATGTCCTGAGTCGTTTTTCTCAAGACCCCATTAACAATTGTAGCTAATCTAGACGTCTCAAAGATCACCTGCATTGATGCAACTCAAATTACATCAAAGAAGTTGTTATCAAGAAACCATTGAGTAGTGCAGCAAAATCTCTTACCGCACGAGTCAAAGGCATTGATTTTAGGTCATTACAGTCAATTGGATCCTCGGGTTTTTTTCTTTGTCTAACTTCAAGATGTTCTTTCTGTATGTATAAATAATCAAGTTAGCAAATCATTGTAATAAACTGATCATTAAATCACAACTGAGAAGGTAGATCCATTAACGTACTCTGAGTTGTTCAAGAACTTTGGGATGGTCATGGAGATATTTAACTGCCATCATTGAAGTAGTTGAAACGGTTTCATAACCAGAGTACAAGATTGTAATTATTTGATCAATGATTTCCTCATCACTTAGCTTGTATTTATTATCATATTTTCTCATCAAACACCCAAGCATGTCTTGGTAGTTTTCTTCAGAAGCCCTTCTCTCTTCTATTAGCTGTCTCAACATCCTCACAATATTTTTCCTTGCCTACTTAACATGATTGAACATTATTATTAAATAAGGACTGAGTACTTAAAAAGACAGGACTAGCAAATCCAAGCGTACCTGCAATCCACGACGATAATTTGTGCCAGGAAGATCAATGGGCAATGATAGAGTCCCCAAAACAAGCTTAAAGAACTCTTGCTTGAATTCTTGGGAAAATGACGCACATTCAATACCTGCAATCTGCTTAAGCGACGACAGAAGCGCCATCTGAACAAAATAGAATTGGGGCAAAAAGAAGCAGCAAGCTTTAGAACTAAGAATAATTATATAAAAAATATCTTTTGGTTAAGAAACTTGGTTAGTTTAAAAACCTCTTTGGTCTTTTGTTGAATATCAATGACTTTGTTATTCCAATCACATAGATGAGTTCTCATGAAGTCATCAATTTTGGGCAAAAGTTGATGTCGGATGATGGTGGGGCTAATGAGGGAAAGCAAAGCACCTCTCATGTACTTGTGAGTGGAGCCATGAACAGCAGCAATGTTACGTTTCCCCAGGATATCTAACATTGACTGTGGGTAACCAGGAACCAGTCCTTTTGATTCATTCATTAGTATGTATCTGTTTAACTCGGCATCCATTGAAACTATGGTAGGACATCCCAGTATGTGGGATTTGAAAAAATTACCGTACCTGTTTCAACAAAAGTGATGGTGATCAATACACAGATTATTTGATAAATAGTCCATTGTGAGTTATGTTATCTGTTCAAGTTTACTCTCATTCGCACCCATTTAGACCACAATAAGAAATTGAAGTGCTTAATTGTTTTTGTAAGTTTAGTCCCTAAATGGAATTTTAGTACCTAAATCGGATATGATGTTCTCACTAACAAAGCAGTGATCAAAACTAAACCAGTGAGAAGCTATAAAACAGAGAATTAAAAATAAAATAAAAACAAAAACACTCATCTCCTAGTACAAGAGATAAAAGGGGGAAAATAATATAGAATAACTACACACAAAAAAAATCACCTTGATCTCTGGTTCTTCATGAAGTTAGGTCCATGTTTAAGAAACTCTGTAGTCTCCCCAAAAACAGGCCAACCCATTGTACCTGGAGGTAGACCTTTTTTCCGGTATCTAACCTCATTCCATTTTAACAAAGCAGAGCAGAAACAGAGCAAAAAGAGCACACCAGCAAAAACCATAAAAATAGCCATTGATGATCCTGTAGAAGAAGCTGCTATCCCACACTACAGAGAGTTGTAAATGGTATTATATGGGCATGCTCTAGTTTAAAGCTTGCCAAGAGCGCACCCACATATTTATAGGACTCTAAACCACCCACCATTTGCATATAAAGAGAGAGAAGGTACATGTCTTGTAGCCTAACCCACCCTATAGAGGAGGGTCCCTAATCTATGAACCTCATGCAGTAAAACCAAGCCCCCATAAATTTCAATGACATAAAAAGAAAAAAGAAAAAAAGTTCAGTTTTTTATTTATTTGTGGATTTTAACTTCCATAAGCCGCTTAACTCCTCAAACTTTTTTGAATCTCTTTAGCCTCCAAGTCAATAAAGAGTAAATTATTCTTAGAAAAATAAAAAATAGATTAAATGACCAATTTTAATAGTGTGTGCATAGGGAAAAATTAGAGAGTAAGAACTTGGAAGGAGGTAAAAGGGTTCGAGTGACAGGCCAGTTCATTACAAATTTGTGATGTATAGGAAAAAAAAACATTATTGATAAGTTTAATAGAGTCTATAAATTTGTAATCAATAACAAATTATAGTGATTATCTGACATAATTGGGTCCATTACTGCTTGTGATTTAAGAAAAATAAATTATTTGGGTAAAAAATGCTAAAAATATTTAATTTCAAAGTATTTAGTTTGGAATTATATGCATAGAACCACATGCAATGCAGCCCATTGGATCTAAAAGAAAAGGTATTAAAAATAAAAAATAAAAACAATCAATCCTTCACATGTTCCTCAGCAGGATCCACTAATGGAACTACACAAACCACAAGAAGACAGGAAGGTCTTGGTTACCATGTGAATAAGTGAAGAGAGAGAGTTATTTGGTTCCATTTTCACAGCAAATTTGAAACTAGGACGGCTTGCCCCTAGTAGCAGTCTGTAATTCCTTCAAGACCATAACAGTGTACTATTGACTTTTTGGATTGCTTAACTGACGAAATGAAGTTCACCATTTCTCAATTACAGGAAAAATTTGGAACTTTATGATAATGAGAATGAAATGATCAATCAACCTACGGCTTCTTTAGTTCCTAAAAAAATTATATTATTAGTGGAGCCAATTAAATTAATCCAAGCTTAATTAGATTTGTAATAGAAGGTCATAAAATACACAGCTTTTGCCAATCGAATCAAATCAAATCACATCAATGGAATTCATATTCTAGGAGGCTTGGGAGGTTTCCTTATGGTGTCGTGGAACTGCAAATGACAAAAACACCCTTCACTCTACGTAAAAAGTAGCTTGCCCTTTTGTGCTTCAATGACTTGGAAAAATTCTAGTATACATAACAAAAAGCCACCAACATTTACCAAAGTTACACATCCCGAAATTAGTGTCAATATTCATGAAAAAATTTCTAGTAACAATGTAATTATTTAACATTTATTATCTATTATTTTTGAAATATTTATTTATTTATTTATGCTAAAATCTTATTTTTTGACGTCGTATATCGCGACCACGCTGTGTATATAAATAAGAACAGTCTTCCATCTCATAATCTAGTTTTTGAGATAGAGTTAGATCGAAATTTAACATGGTATCAAAATAGTTTACCTGATCGGTGCAATTGTTTTGCTACTAGTGAATGATGCATTCCACTACTTTGGTTTCATAATCTCAACATCCCCGTCGGTTTCAAAGGGACAGACTTTTGCCGATATGAGTGAGAGTGTTAAAGTCTCACATCGATTGGAGATCGTGTCCACGTTGCGCATATAAACAAGGACAGTCCTCCATCTCATAACTTGAGTTTTAAGATAGTGTTAAACCCAAATTTAACATTCGGGGTATGACATGCGGGTTGGGGTAGTGGGATGAATGAATATATATGAGCATCAAACGAAAACTTCAAAAAATAATAGCTATATTCTGAATTAGTGTAATTTATAGTTTCAATTAATTGATTCTATTATGACAACGTGCATTTAAAAGTTACTTGCATAGAACTGGCCATGAGTATAAATTCAACAAATCTTTTGATAATAAGAATTATTTAACCATTTTAAATTATAAATTTTAATCGTATATTTATAAATGTACAAAAAGAATTACGAGTTCGATTATCCTTATATCGTGATTCGAATTTTATCCAATAAATTTTGAAAATAAGTATGATTTTGAATAAAAATTGAACATGAAGTAACATGTATAGTTCGAATATACTTATAACTATATCTGTTCGTATCTAAAATTAATTATATTTATTAAATTAAATTATATATTTTTTAATAATTAGAATTTATTAATTTTTTTCATATTTATATAAAAAAGTTATTATTTTAAAAATATTTTGATGATAAATTTTATAATTAAATTTGAATATATTTACCGGGAGAAACGTTTCCGCACATACATGTGAAATCTCTACGTACGTTAACCAAAAAAAAAAAAAAAGGAATAATGAATGTTGTAAGAATGCTTTAATGGTGTACATTAATAATGCACACGAAAACAATAAATGAATGGTACGTTGTTTTGCGTGCAAAGGTTTGTCTTTTGTCATTGAAAAAGAGAGTTGTGAGTCGTGATAATGGTGTAAGAAGAAGTACACCTTTGATTTTCTCTCTATTGTTCTGGACTGATCTGGTGTGTGCAGTGTTCGTAGTAAACTAACTAGTTTATGATATTGTATTTTTGGGTAATAAAATTAAAAATTAATATAATATTTTTTTTTTAAATAAATACTTAATAAGTTCATCAGTCTTATCAATATGTTGTATGATAATATAAATATACACCCAGACAAAAAAAGGGTTTGTCTTGTAATTTCTGTTAATCTCTTCTACTCTCATTTTGTTTTTTGACTTTTACTTTGAAGATGCATGATGGATTGTCTTCAAGTGATACAAAAGGTGGATTGGATTGTGACTTAAATAAAATTATATGGATCTATACAGATTGTTTGAAAGAGATTTGACACACATTTTGCCTTCACAAATCTGTTTATTTGATCTCCAAATAAGTTCATTTGTTTAACTTGCCTTCCAATATCATAATCTGATTGTTAGTTTCTCATTCTTTACAAATAAATTAAGTTGCATGAGTTTACACTCTTAAATAAATGTAATAATAATACTGTTTTAAGTAAGCATTTAATTAACTCTTTTGTAATAAAAAAAAATACAGTGAGATAATAAAGAAAAAGAAGAACCAAAATGCTAAATGAAAATGAAAATGAGAAAATAAAAAAAAATGTACAATTTTTTACATACAAGCTAAGAATTTATATCATGTTGCATGTTAAAATTATTTTTAAAAAATACTTATTTATTTAAAGTAATACTAACAGATGGTGTGCAAAAGTGTGTACGTGATAATCCTCAGCTGAAAATATAAAACCATGCGTGCATCTTGAAGTAATTTTGATTTATTTTCTGATTAGGTTCTATTAATATAATTTAATTTTGATGATAATGTTATAATTAACAGCAATGTCTAAAGTCGTCATAATATAAACCGGTCATCGACATCAAGTTGCACGAGTGCCTCTGCTTTGTTTTATTGTGGGTTCTACTTTTTGCCAGGTCATTTAATTAGTTACTCTATAAAATATTATTTTTTAACGAGCATATTAAATTAGTACATATATTTTTATTTATATTAAAGAATAATTTAATTTAATAAATATAATTAATTTTTTATATGAAGGATTAAAATTATCAATATAATAATTACTACACAAAATCTTATATGTTATTAAAATTTATTAAATAAAAATCAAAAATATTTTTTTTTTACCATTCCTAAAAGTGAGTTTCAAAGAAATTAAGAAAATATTTAAATTAATTATAATAGTTAGAATTTATTGAGAATGAAGTTATGATAGAAAAATAATAACAATGTAAATAATTGTTTTAAGAAAATTTGGACGCATGGGAAAAAATTACTACGTCAGCGCTTAAACAGTGATGGGTTCATTGAAACCCTCCTTGAGACTCACAATCTCAGTTCCCAAACTCCACGAATAATTTTTTAAAAAATTAAAAATTGAGATAAGAAAGTGAGATTTGTTATTTATTATTTTTATAAATATGTTTTTTATCAATTAAATTATATTTTTTAATTTTTATTAAATAATTATTTTAAAAAAATTATATTAATTTTACATTTTATTAAGCTAAAATACTATGTAAACACACAATAATCCTCTAAGGATGAAAACTGTAATACTTTTGTTAATAAATGCTAATCTTAATAAATTTTACATTCCCTTTATATTATTATTATTATTATTATTATTATATATCAAAATTATTTTAAAAATATTAATTTTAATTTTTTTAGTAAATAATACTAATAATACATCAAGTAAAAAATAATTGATATTTTTAGAAAGAGAAAAAGTGTAATGTTAAGATAATTTAATGATTAAATATTTTTAAAATTAAAATTTTTACTATAATATTAAGAAAACAATTCCAATAATAAAACTATCCTATAAAAAGATATGAAAAATTATGTCAGTAATAAATATCAACATACTTGATAGTTGATAGTCGATGTTTATCCGAGCTCATATTTTCAACGAGTTTTGATCAGGTACTTTTCAGTGTATTAACAAAACAAACAATAATATTATGATAGGGTTATTCGCATAATCATTTTTTTTCCTAGTTATCATCATATTTAATGTTAATTTTTTGTATCATTAAAATAATATTTTATTTTTAATATATTTTTCTACGTTAATTAAATAATTTTAAATATATTTAAAAAAAATTAAATTTATATTATATGATATAAATTAATAAAATATAGTGTGATAACAAGTACAAACTAACTACGAAACAAAGTCACGAGATAAGAAAAATATTAATTACACGTACATTTTCTTATGCACTCACACTAAATTTTTAATTTTTAAAATTATTTTTTCATACCTCACGTCTTTATCCCCCCACACTCCACACACCGAAGATGAGAGAGAGAGAGAGAGAGAGAGAGAAGGAATTTTGTGGCAAGTTTAGTCGTTTACTATGATTTTGTTCACGTGTGGTAGGTCTCCCAACGTGCAATGCATCTTTTATTATTCATCGAATTGATCTATTTGTCTCTTTCTTTCCCTCTTATCCCATGTACTTTAATAAATAGTTTTCTTTTAAATTTTTTATAAAATAATGTATCTAAAATATATATCCATAAAAATAATAATTTAATATAATTTAATTAAATAGTATTCAAATTTAAATAACTATATTTTTCTTAAATAATTTTTAATTGGACAAATAAAATTATATATTATTATTTTTAGTAATAAAAATATGAATTATGTAAAAATATTATTTTTATAATTATTATATTATTTTTTTGCTATTATGGAGATTGCAGTCAAGCATAAAGAACAGAAAAACTATACTATTTACACCACCAAATTTCACATTGGAATGCATGAAATATGATACTTACTTTCATAAATTAATAAATTAATTTTCTTATTTTAAATTTATTAACTGTAGTCATTTTATCAATAAATTTTGAGTACTTTATTCATTTTTCTTTTTTTAATTAAAAAATTTAAGTGTAATCAACTTAAGCTTTATTAATAGGAGGCGGTATGATGTTTATTTCAAAAAAATCTAAAAATAGTAAAAAATAATAGAAAATAAAAATTATTAAAATGCAGTAAAATTATTAAAGTGTCTGATAATTCAATTATAAATTGATTAAAATATATTAATTAAAATTATATTAACAAATATTTTCAATTTATAAAATTAAAATAATTTAATGTTCACTTTTTTACCTTACAAGGAGAAAAAAATCAAAAATAACTCCAAGATTTTCAATATCTTTAAAAATACCCTTAACGTTTAAAATAAAAACTACAATACTCCTTAAGTTTAAAGTATCTTTAATAATGTTCTTATTATTTAATAAAAGTATCAAAAAATCGTGAAATATCACATCAATATCTGAAAAGTCTTTTCTATCCATGCTTATATAGTTTTTTAAATATTATTGTTGAGAATATTATCGTAAATACCCTTGAGGTTTTTCTTTTTTTCAAAAATATTCATGTTATAATAATTAATTTAACTTTATCAAAAATTCTCAAGCTATAATATTTAATTTATCTTCATCAAAAATACCCTTATTTCTTAATAATACGATATAAAATATTTTTTAAAAATATCCTTGAAGATAAATTAAGTTAATAAAGCAAACAATATCAAGTTAAATATTTATGGAAAATATTTTATATCATGTTATTGAGAAGCATGGGTATTTTTGATGAAGATAAATTAAATATTATAGCAAAGGAATTTTTGATGAAGTTAAATTAATTATTATAGCAGAAGTATTTTTGATAAAGTTAAATTAATTATTATAGGAGAGGTATTTTTGATAAAGTTAAATTAATTATTATAGGAGGAGTATTTTTGAAGAAAAGTAAAACCTCAAGGATATTTGCGATAATATTAAAAAAGCTATATAAGTAGAGGTAGAAAAGAATTTTTCAGACATTGAAGTGATTTTTCATGGCTTTTTGATACTTCTGTTAAATAATAAGGATATTTTTGAAAATACCTTAAACCTCATGAATATTGTAGTTTTTTTAAACGTTAAAGATATTTTTGAAGATATTAAAAACCTCGAAGGTATGTTTGATTTTTTATCCCGCGAGAGTAATATATGTATAAGGGTGAGATTACCATTTTACCCCTAATGTTAAACGAAGATATAAAACTGATAACGTTCATGAACATTTTTGATATTAAATAAAACTTAGGAGTAATTTTGAAGAAATGTAAAACCTTAAGGGTATTTGTGATAATAATCTCATTGCAAGAGGTAATCAAAATAATTTTATGGATAAAATATCATTTTTTATACAAAATTTAACTTAATTTACACATAGTTTTTAAAATTTTAGTAACTAAATTAAGAGTTGTGTGTAAAATTTTAAAAATTTAGAAAAAAAAATTAAAAATTAAAAATTTAAGTGTAAATTTGTTAGGAAATTTGAAAAATAATAAAATATTTAGCCTAATTTTAATATGTGAATTTCATATTCCTGTAGCTTGCAACAATTTGCACGAGAAGTGTTTACCACTGAGCAGTGTACATGAAATAAATAGCTTCAACAATAAACTTACATATTAGACACGTAATAGACAGACGTTCATATTTTTATTTTATTTTTTGTTTTAGGACTCAAAAAAACAATAAAATCAGTAGCAAACTCAACAAGGCATGCAGCTTCCATAATATCTAGAAGATGAGAAAACTTAACCGCCAAAAACCTACATCCTTCACCCCTTAGATACCAAACCCTCATCCAAAGATGTCCCTAGAATACACAAGTAGCACCCTTCTTTTTTAATAGTCTCCTTAGTGGATGAGCAGCTAAACTGAAAAGCAACATCCATATCAGAAGTGGAACATCGATCCAACATGCACCTCCTCCAACGTACAGCATTAACAAATAGCTTCACAGGACCTCCCCAATTAACACGTATCCATTCTAACCTCCAAACACAAAACAGAGCAGCCTCAGCACAAAAACACACGTCATGATCCCACTTTCCACAAAAGGAACAAAAATGTGGCAGGCAATCTCTCAAACTTGAATTCAACCCAAACATTATTATTCTTAAATGGAATCCAAACACTTGAACACAAACGTTTGACAACATGGAGACATAGTATACTTAGATTCTACAGCAATAGTCCCTCGGACTCGGAAAGTAAAAACGAAAATGGCTAATTAATCCACTACTTTAAAATTGAAAACCCCATGCTTAGTCCAGCTCTTGCTGTGAAGACGAAGTAGAGCATCCAAATTCACAGAACATTGAGAGTTTAGCCTTGCCGCCAATGCTAGTACAGTAGAACCAATTTCCTTTTAAATCAGATTGCCAAACTCAAGAGCCAAGTCCAGATTACCCACGTGATTAGTTAAAGAATTCATAGCGGTAGCTTAGAGTGAAATCATAAACACAAAAAAATAGGACAATTGAAACAGGGAACAAATAGCGCAAAACCAAACAATTAGTTGGGAAAGGAAGAGAACCAGACAAAGATTAGGGAAACGAGCCCAGAAAGCTTCGGGGTCCCTCGGATCGAGTTTTCCACCCAAACGAGAAGTACATATAAGCCAAAGATGTATTCTTATATAACTAATAAGTGATTAAATTAGAAAAGTTTCACGTTATTTACGAATAAAGATAGTTTTTTGATTTGAGATTATAAATAAAGCTTTGTTTAACATTTGTAAAATTATTCTTGTAAATTTTTTTTTCTTTTATAAAAATAATTGATTAGTTCAATTTTGTTAAATTAGTTGTAATTTAGAATTCATCCATTTGAAGATAATAGAAATAGTCAACGATGATCGAGAAACTAGGTACTATTTATACTGAATCTCGTTAAATTTCTAATGTTATTATTTTTCTACTTTAATATTTATGTTTAAATACCTGTTTTAGTTTATTTTAACATTATATTTCCAATAGCATTATTTTATCGAGTTATATTTAGTTCTATTCATTTAAATCATAAATAAATAGTAACTATTTATAATAGAGAAAATATACCCGATTTTCTCAACAATTTGTATCAGAGTCGAAGGTTTTTTACCTAGATATTTGTTTGTATTCCGTTTGTTTGCTATTGGAATATAGTTACTAGTTGTTGTAATTTGAAGAAATGGTGGAAGAAAAATTTCTTTCAAACAAAGGTCAATCATCCACGTCAAGCAGAACTATGGTGATGAATGCAAGGTTCGAGGTGAAGTTTGATGGAACCGGTCATTTCGGTATGTGGCAAGGCGAAGTTCTAGATACTCTGTTTCAACAAGGTTTAGACATCTCCATTGAACAAGAGAAACCAGATGGAGCAGATGAAGTAGAGTGGAAAAATATCAACCGATTGACATGTGGTACAATTCGTTTGTGTCTCTCAAGAGAATAAAAGTACACGTTCATAAAGGAGACATCTGCAAGTAAGGTGTGGAAGGCGTTGGAGAACATGTTCATGAAGAAGAGTGGACATAATCAGATCTATTTGAAGAAGAAGAAGTTGTTTCGGTTTGAATACCTTCCAGGTACTACAATAAACGACCACATTACTGCTTTTAATCAATTAGTAGCAGATTTGTTAAATATGGATGAAACTTTTAAAGATGAAGATTTAGCCTTGATGTTGTTAGCCTCCCTTCCTGATACGTTTGATCATCTTATTACGAGCTTACTCATTGGGAAGGATAAAATGTATTTTGAGGAAGTTTGTACTGCTTTGTATAGTTATAAAATTAGAAAGAAATATAAAAGAGAAAGCAAGAATGAAGCAGTAGAGGCATTGTCTGTAAGAGGACGTCCACAAACACAATAGAAATGAAGGAGAGGTAGATCTCTATCAAAAGGAAGACTTGGTAAAGATGAATGTGTTTTTTGTCATGAGAAAGGTCATTGGAAGAAAAATTGTCTAAAGTTGCAAAAGAAAGGAAAAGTTGTGTAATTTGATGCATGTGTAGCTGAAAGCAATTCAAATTCAGATTTTGCATTGGTTGGTTCGTCAACAGCATCCCATACTAGTGATTGGATTTTTGATTCAGCATGTACTTTTCATATGTCTCCTAACAAGGAGTGGTTTTTTAACTTTGCAGAACTAGACGGTGGAGTTGTTTTCATGGGTAATGATTATCCGTGCAAAGTTTTGGGAATCGGTATAATCTGTTTGGAGAATCAAGATGGTTCAACCAGGGTCTTGACAAATGTTCATTATGTTTCAGATATTAAGAAGAATCCTATTGCTGTGGGAGTCTTAGAATCAAAAGGTTTCATTGTGACCATACAAAATAGGGCATTCAAGGTTACTTCTGGAGCACTTGTGGTGATGAAAGGTGTTCGGAAGAATAACTTGTACTACTACCTTGGTAGTACGGTTATTGGAACAACATCAGCAGCAGTATCATAGGAAGAAAGAGATTTAAAAACTACCAAGCTGTGGCATATGCGTTTGGGATATGCTAGTGAAAAAGCTTTGTAGATTCTAGTAAAGCAATGCCTGTTAAAAGGTGCGAGAACTGACAAGTTGGAATTCTATGAGCATTGTGTATTGGAGAAGTAGAAAAGAGTAAGCTTTGACACTGCTCTCCATAATACAAAGGGAATTATGGATTACATCTATACTGATGTATGAGGCCCAACAAGAACTCCATCCATGAGTGACAAATATTATTATGTCACTTTCGTTGATGACTTCTCTAGAAGAGTTTGGGTGTATCTCATGAAGAAGAAGGATAAAGTGTTGGAGATTTTTCTCAAGTGAAAGAAGATGATCGAGACTCAAACTGGTAAAAAGATCAAACGTCTGAGGTCTGATAATGGCACTAAGTACACAAACGTATAAACTGGACTTTGCTGGAGAAGGTTCGGTGTATGTTGTCAAATGTTGGTTTAGGCAAGTAGTATTGGCCCGAGGTTGTGACATATGCATGTCATCTCGTCAACCGTCTACCATTGTCTACTCTTGAAGACAAAACACCTATGGAGGTATGGTCTGGAAAACCTGCTAGAGATTACGATTTCTTACATGTGTTTGGTTCAATTGCATACTACCATTTAATGGGATCAAAGTTGGATCTAAGAGCCAAGAGAGACATTTTTTTGGGGATCCCTTCTAGTTCTAAGAGATATTGATTATAGTGCCTTGAAACGAAAAAGATAGTCTTTAGTAGAGATGATACCTTTGATGAATCTGCATTTTTGAAAAAGGTAACTAAGAAGATTGATGGCACTTTAGACCAGGTGGAGCAAACTCTGAAACAGATGGAGTTTGAAAGAAAAATTGTTAATCCAGTTAATGAAGATAAGATAGAAGTTGATCCTCCATTGACAGAAGATGAATCAGATGAAGAGGTTTTAACCCAAGAACCTCCACAGAAACAAGAAGAAACTGTAGTTGATAGGCCACGACGACAAAATGTCAAGGTACCTGCTCGATACAATGATTTTGAAGACTTACCTGGTCAATTTAAGAATACTGTGGCATGTGCACTTTCAATTATGCATGATGATGTTCCTTCCATATATAAAGAAGCAATCAAAAGCCCTAAAGTTGAAAGATGGAAGGAAGTGATGGATGAAGAACTTCTATCCATTCAGAAGAATGAAACATGGAAGTTGACACAACTACCTAAGGGCAAGAAAGTAATTGGCTACAAATGAGTGTATGCAAAGAAAGATGGATTTCCTAACAAAGATGGTATTCGATATTAGGCAAGTTTGGTGGCTAAGGGCTACACTCAGAAGGAGGGAATCGATTATAATGAGGTATTTTCTGCAGTTGTAAAACATTCCTTCATTAGAATTTTGTTGGCCTTGGTAGCACAGTTCGATTTGGAACTAGTTCAACTTGATGTAAAAATTGTGTTTCTACACGATGACTTAGAAGAGGAAATCTATATGTCTTAGCCAGAAGGGTTTAATGTTGCTTGTAAAGAGAATTGGGTTTATAAGCTGAACAAAGCATTGTATGGATTGAAGTAATCTCCAAGGCAGTGGTACAAACGGTTCAATCAGTTTATGTTGTAGTAGAAGTACACTAGAAATACACATGATCATTGTGTGTATTTTCACAAGCTACAAAATGAGTTTTTTATCTATCTCCTATTGTACGTTGATGATATGTTGATTGCATCGAAGAGCCAATCAAAAATTGAGAAGTTGAAAGCTCAACTAAGTCAGGAGTTCGAGATGAAAGATTTGGGAGAAGCCAAAAACATTCTCGATATGGAGATAAGCAGAAACAGGAAGAAGAGGAAGCTTAGTTTGACCCAAAGTCAATATTTGAAGAGGATACTACAACGTTTTGGTATGAATGAATAGACAAACCTGTAAGTACTCCGTTAGTTCCTAAATTCAAGCTTAGTGCTCAATTATCTCCTCAGAATAATGCAAAACGAGAATATATGACAAATGTACCATATACAAATGCGGTTGGTATCTTGATGTATGCAATGGTGTGTACAAGACCTGACATTTCACATGTGGTTGGTGTTGTAAGCAGGTACATGCATGATCCTGGTAAAGGACATTGGTTGGTTGTGAAATGGATTCTATGATATATTATAAATAAGTGTTGGATTTAGGGCTATAAATAAAGCCATTTTTTACCATTTGTAAAATATCTCAAAATTTGTAAATCTTTCTCTATTTTGTAAGGGTAATTGATTAGCTCAATTTTGCCTAATTAGTTGTAATTTGTAGTTCATTCATTTGGAGATAGTGAAAGTGGTCAACGACGCCCGAGAACCTAAGTAACATTTATACCGAAACTCGTTAAATTTTTGATGTTATTATTTTTCTGCTTTAATATTTATGTTTCAATATCTGTTTTAGTTTATTTTAACATTATATTTCATTTAACATTATTTTGTCGGTTTAATTTGATTTTTATTTATTTAAATTATAAGTGAATAGTAATTACTTAGAATAAGAAAAATATATCCGATTTTTATATCATATTCTTAATTATAATATCCACCGATTATATTACTCTCTTTAAAGAAAAATTTAAATTAATTTTAATTTTTATTTAATTGAAATACCGTATCATTACAATGGAATATTACATGGAAAATATAAGTTTGTGCTAAGACGTAAACAATTGCCACACTCGCCAGCAGCCCAAGTACTTACAGAACCCCCTAGGAGTAGAAAAGGCACATACCCGAATGCCGTATTACTGTCGATAATGATTAGGTTAATAACAATAATTATTTTATATTAACTATATATATATTTAAATAATAATTATATTGTTATATTATTTAAATCTAACCATAATTCTATGTTATTGAAAATATTAACATTCATTTTTATTATTAACTAGTTATTACATATTTTTAAGCAAGATAAAAGATATAAAGATAATAATAAATAAAATTCAATTTAATTATTTTAAATATTTTGTGTTTTATTATTTAAAAAATATTTTTCTATGTAATTATATGCATATAAAAATAATATTAATATATGTTAAGTTTAGATAATGTAATAAACATCTCAACCACACGACTTATTAGTTATAATTATTTTCAAAAAAATATGATAAAATCTTTACTATTAATAAAAATTTCAATTATTCAAAATTAAAATATACACTAATAACCCATACTCACTTATATAAATATATGTAACATTTTTTAATTCTTACAAAAGCTAAAAGCATACAGCAGAGGCCCCATTTTAACCTATGTTTTAGCTTTAAGACTTTGGAAGGAATATATTTTTCACTTAAATTTTGACCAATAGAATTAATTATTAATTAAAATAATTAATACAACAATTATATTAAATAATTATTAGTTAAAATAATATAATTAATTTTTTAATATTTAATTATATGTTACACAAATTATTTTGATGAGAATATATGAATTGGTAAAATAAACTGTTATGTATAAAACTGTTCTTCTTGTATGCTAGACATGCAAACACATAAGATATACGAAATTTTCAATATTAAAATAAATTTTATTATCAAAGAAAGGATAAGCTGTTAATTGCAGCCTGTCCGAAAACTGAGAAGAGTACTCACGCGTGCAAATAGTAAAAATAGGTATTTAATGTTGAACGTGCAATTTTCTTCGTTCCCGTCGACCTACACTCGAATATTTAGTTAAACCAGAGAAACAACAACAACAACATGCCAATATATATGTTGTACAAACTGCTACTACTACTAGTACAAGTCTAGCTAGCATCCAAATATTGAAAGTAAAAGCCATGATTTTGATATTTAGGGCGTCTTTGAAAGTAAAGTACCTCTAATATAAGTAGCCATATTAATTAATTGCCAATATTTTTATTTTAAAAAAATAAAATAAAATACTTAATTATTCTAACATTATTAATTTTTGTTACGTAAATATCAATTATTTTGAAAAATAAAATTTAAGTAAAAGCACCTTTTTTTAAAAATAAAAAAAACTTTTATGTTTTAAAAGTGGACCCTAGAATTATTTTACCATCCTACCTATAATATTAAACACTTTTTATGTTTATGAAAGCAATTGCTATTAATACATACAAATATAATTACGATGCCATGTACTTGTCAACTAAAAAGTGCAATTCCAAGCGATAATCATTGAAAAAACAATTATGTGTACAATTATAATGTTAACATAACGTGTTATTCATTATTTTTAATTTCATAAATTAAAATTATTTATTTTTCATATTAAAATTATACTAATTTTAAATTATTAACATTAATTAACACGTTATTACATATAATTTCTCATATATTAAAATGGATAATTTTGAAGATTAATGTTGTTAAAAATGAATATAACTTATTATCTTAATAATATAATAATTTAAATTAATGATTTATATGTTATTATAGTTTTAAAATTTTAAAAAATTAGATATAATTATAAACTTTTTTTGATTTAAAATAAAATGTTAATTTTTGTGTGGGTTTTAATATCTAAGTATAAGCCTTGATGGGCACAATTCAAATGGAATTGATGTAGTTTTATACGTGAGGGTGACTTTTCAAGAGAGGTGAGACTTACCGCTATTTGCTTGAAGTGCATACATAATATTACTAACTATAAATTCTGTTTTTAAATATCGTTAAATCCAATTGTACCGTTAAAACTTCTTCTAATAATTTAAATTTTATAAGAGTAGATAACGATGAAAATTTTCTATCAAAATACAAACCTAATCCATTTATAAATAAATCGATCCTCCATGATTGGTTTATCAAACCTACAGCACAACCTATAATAAGGAGTAAAATTGAAAAGGAATAACTGAAGGAAACAAAAAAAAATTAAAGAAGGAATAATTATCATTACTGAAATAAATATTAGCTAGGGATTTGGCAGAAACAGAAAATGTGTGCTTCCAACCAACATTTTGCAAAAGATTCTTAACTTTATAACTTGGCTCCACAGCACACTACCATCCCCATGTGTGAGAGGTCCCTCATAGCATTTTGGTTTGATGCAAACAAGTGCTTGTCTTTGCTGTTATTTCTTATATTTTTCTCCTCACTAATTCTTTCTTATAAACATATCTTCTTTTTTTCATTCTAATTAGTTCCCTTTTTTCCAATATTGATCTCCAAATTGAGATTAGATAGCCCATGGAATACCAAAACCATGTGCAATTTTGTGGCTGTTTGGCCACAATATGCATCAATGAAACTTCGAATTAACTACTTACTTGTGGGGCTCATGACCTCATCTTCTTTTCTAATTTCTAAGCCACCATACGACGTCGAGTCGTCGATTATGGAAAAGGTATTGTGCTCATTTGCATGTTGCCTCCTCGTGGGCATTTTTGTAATCTTCCTTGGGTACGATACATGGAGTTTATTGTTGACAGGTACCTGACTTCACGATGTGTTAATTCGTATGTGACCTCCACAATCCTCTAATTTTTTTATTTTATTTTTTTTCCTTTTTAACTGTTATTGTAACTTTTTCTTTAAAAATAACTAAATTTTATTGACGTCCTGATTTAAGTTAAAAAATTTGAAATTTTTGATAAAACTTAATTAAAAAGTTACAAAATTAAAACATATAAAACACATATTTATAAGAATTAAATAACCCAATAGGCTTCACGTCAAATAATGCATTTTAGAAGACATTTAGTTTTTGGATCAAATCCCCAAAACATAATAGCTATAAAATAAGATTAAAAAAATTAAAAACAGTTGTTTAAACTTTAAACATACCCTATTTTGTATTTTAAACTCCTAATTAATTTATATTTAAAATTAACTAAGTAATTAAAATAAAACTTACTTTAACACATGTTAAAAAATAATAACAGGACTTAACTTTTTTTAAAAAATAGATAGCATGACTAATGTTACTTACTTTCAAGCACATAGGTCGTACGAAGGTTGTGTAAGATGTAATTAAGTTTCAGATGTATCAGTGACAAGGTTGTCTAAAATGTAATTAAGAGTAACATTGATTAATTTTAGTTATATAAATTTTTAAGTTATATTTGATATTATAATTTATTTATATTTTATTTGTATTATTTACTACTATAAAAATGGGCATTAAAGTCGGTTAAAAACCGACTTTACGTTTAAAGTCGGTTCACGCGATGAACCGACTTTAAATTTTTTTATTTTTTTATTTATTTTTTTTCAACCTGTATTAGAGTAAAAAAAAACCAAAATCAATTTATCAAATCGTTTAAATAATACAAATATTTGAAAAATAAAATATTAATTAATAATAGAAAAATTACCATGGTTTTGTTTTATTTTATTCAAGATCGTCATATTCTTCTCCTTATGTTATAATACAAACCTACATATATAATACAAAAATCTATACACATAAATAATAACACATAATAACAAAAAAAATATGAATAATAGGGGATCTAAAAGATTAGTTAGAGAGGAAGAAAACTCACTAACCGATGCTGAAAATGGTAGTCGTAGGTGGCCGGAAAATGAGAAAGAGTAGAGGAGGAGGTTTTCGGTTTTTTAGAGTTCTGCAACGCTAAAAATAGTTTCTGTTTGAGAAGAAAGAAAAGAAAAGATTTATCCATGTGTGTAGCGTCGGTTTACGTGTCAAATCAACGCTATGTTATGTGGATAGCATCGGTTCACCACGTCAACCGACGCTACGTCCATGTGTATCGTCGGTTCGCCACGTTAACCGACGCTATCCACGTAGCATAGCGTCGGTTGACACCTAGAACCAACGCTACGTCCACGCATAGGGTTGGTTCGACACGTCAACCGATGCTACATTCTACGTGGATAGCGTCGGTTCTATACCGAACCAACTTTAAACCAATTTAAAGTCGGTTTTTGGAAAAAACCGACTTTACGTATCGACTTAAATACCCATTTTTGTAGTAGTGATTTCACTTGTATTATACTTTTTATTATTTCACTTATATTACACTTTTACTATTTAATTTATACTACACTTACTATTTCACGTATACTACATTTGTATTACACTTGTTACAACCCTATAAATAGAGTTTTTTATATACATTTTAAATCACACCAATACAACATAAAATCATTTTTTCTTCTTATCTCTTTATACTTTTCACATGGTATCAAAGTCTCTCATATACCTCTAAAATTTCTATTAAAATTTCGTCTCTCTTCATCACAACCAACCCGGCTCACCCTAACTCGGTTCACTCTCAACCTGGCTTACTCCAAACCCGGCTCACTCTAAACCCGCCTCACTATAACCCGACTCACCTCAACTCGGCTCACTCCAACTCGACTCACCTCAACTCGGCTCACTCCAACCCGGCTCACCTCAACTCGGCTCACTCCAACCCGGCTCACCTCAACTCGGTTCACTCCAACCCGACTCACCTAAACTCGGTTCCAGGCTTGTTTTCAACTCCTATTTTCATTTTTAAGGATATCTCCTTTATACTATTTCTATATATTTGTTTTATATTTCCTCCATTATTTCGTTAAAATGGACCGAAATGATGTCCCAAAACCAATCTCTACCACCCTTGATGATACTAACTACTTAGCCTCGACACAAACAATGAAAAGTTTCTTGAAAGGACGCAAGCTATGGCGTTTCATAACTAGTGATATCTCTATACCCATCCAAGAAACCACAAAAAACAACTCTTTATTTGCTTACCGCCTTGAAGACTGAGAGAGTAAACATCATCAAATTATTACCTGGTTCCACAACATCATCAAACAATTAATGGTTCATATATACATGTTAATGCTAAATGACAAGTTTCCACATCTTCTATATCACTTTCTTACACCTTTCATATTCCCAATCTTACTCTAAATCTTATCTCTGTTGGTCAATTATGTGAACTTGGTCTTACTATTACTTTTTCCTCTTCTGGTTGTCATGTGCGGGATCCACAGACAGAACAGATCCTTGGGATAGGCCGTAAGGTTGGACGATTATTTGAACTTATCAATCTTCATCTACCCAATTCTTCCCATACTTTCGTTGCTGATTCTACTACTCCTATCAACCTATGGCATGCTTGTCTAGGCTATACGTCTATAGTACGTCTTCGTCCCTTAGCATCTTTTGGTAAATTATGATATGTTTCTATTTCTGATAATGTAAATTATTTGTCTTGTCAATTGGGAAAATAATCTTCTTTATGTTTTAATAAAAGTGATTCTACTTCTGTATCTCTTTTTGACTTAATTCATTCTGATGTTTGGGGTTCATCCCCACATCCTACTATGGGGGGAGTTGTGTTTACTTTGTCATTTTTATTGATGATTATTCAAGATTTACATTGTTTTTTCTCATAAAACATAGATCTGAATTACCCAAAATTTATTATGATTTTGCCCAAATGGTTAAAACCTAATTTTCTCAAAATATCAAAGTACTTAGAGCTGATAATGCTATGGAATATAAAGAAACAATTTTTTAAAATTTTGTTTTACAAAATGGGAATCTTTCCCAATATTCTTGTCCTGGCACATCTCAACAAAATGGAAGAGTTGAGAGAAAACACAAACATATTCTTAACATTGTTCGCACTCTCCTTATTTCTAGTTCTTGTCCTGAACGCTTTTTGGGTGAAGTAGCTCTTACGGGAGTTTATACCATCAATCGTGTTCTCATGCCTATTATTCACAATCAATCCTTGTATGAGCATCTCTATAGTACTCTCCATCTTATGAACTGCTCAAAGTGTTTGGTTGTGCCTATTTTGTTCTTCTTCATTCTCATGAACGTAATAAATTAGAACCGTATGCTCGTCTTTGTTGTTTCTTAGGGTATGGAATAAAGCACAAAGGCTATCATTGTTGGGACCCTATCACTAAACGATTGTGCATATCTCGTCATGTCATATTTTGGCAACATAAAATGTTTTCCTCTATTTCCTCATTTTATGTCTCATCTCTTACCTCACTCTCATTTTTTAATGACCCAATTATCGATTTATTTCCTCCTGACATTGCTTCATTACCCTCACTATAGTCTACTACAGCTTCTCTTGATGTGTCTGCTCCTTCTGTTAATCCTACCATAAAAACATCTTCTAAAAACCAACTACCTGATTGTCCAGAGTCATCACTTCGTCGTTCTACTCGTGTAAGTAGTCTTCCTTTTCATCTTCGTGATTACCAATGTTTCTCTACTATTTTGTCTCATCGTGAACCCCAAAACTATAAAGAATCTAGTTCTAACCCTCATTGGTAGGAAGCTATGATAGATGAATTACAGACATTAACAAAAGCATATACATAGGATCTTGTTGATCTTCCATCTAATAAATCTCTTATTGATTGTAAGTGGATTTTTAAAATCAAAACTTATTCAAATGGGTCTATGGAACGATATAAAGCTCATCTGGTTGCAAAGGGTTTTACAAAAGAATATGGAATCGACTATGAAGAAACTTTTGCACCTGTAGTTCACCTCACCTCTGTTCGAAGTATCACTATCATTGTTGTTGTTGCTTCCCGAAATTGGAACATGTTTCAAATGGATGTCAAAAATGTTTTTCTCAATGGAGACATAACTGAGGAAGTTTATATGAAACCTCCTCCTGGATACACTCATTCACCTCATCAAGTATGCAGACTTCGTCGTGCTCTCTTGGTTACTTGTTGATATGAAAATACGTAACTCAAGAACTTTTTTTTATCACACAACTTAAAATTAAAAAGCTATATTATTAAATAAATCATAATTAACATGATAGTTTTACCGATAAAACTATAGCCCGTGTGTTCCAAAAATTACTTTAAATCACACAAATCAAACGAAAATCATTTTAATTACAAGTGATATTTTGAACACTCATTTTAAAAACCATAAAACATCAATGGAATTAATTAAAACGTATTCACAAACATAAAACAAAAGTAAACAGAATAAACACAGATGATTTTACGTTGTTTGTTTTCAACGTTCACGTGAATGGCCAAATAATTATCATTATGAAAAACTACGGTTGAGTATAAGATACAATGATGAGAAATCAGTGCTGCTCTCTTAAAAAACAGAGCAATCAGACTTCTAAAATCAAGCCTGCAAACCTCTAAGACAGACATATATCAAGAACACTACAAAAAACTCAATGATGGGTAAATTTTATAAATCATTTGAGATTCATAAATTTGATATATAAACTTTTCCTTTCAAATAAGGATCTTAAATGACTTAAAAATTATGTTTAATATTTATTTATCGCATAAATTTTAAATAAATTTTTAATTTTTAATTTTATATATATATATACATATCGGCTAAAATAAAATAATGAGAAGAAAATCATACAGCAACAATTTATGCATGAATACATCCAAGTTCAAACCCGTCAGAGTATGTAATTGTGATAAATTATACATTACTCTCAAAACATTGATGATATAGTGATATAGATTTTTAAGTAAAATATTTTCAAAAAAGATAAAAAAATACAATTATCCATTATTTTTTAAAAATATTAACAATCAATTAAATATCTTAGGAGCATCATGTCATCACTCTTATTACTCTTAGATTAATATATAATTTTTCTGTAATTTTAATAACATAACCAATAAGTGTACACAGAGCATCTGCTTTAAAAATAATTGACTATTTAGGTCTTAATTTATTTGATAGACCAATAACATGAAGGCATTATTTTCGCTCAAAAGTGAAATATAAGGATAAATAATATTAGTTATGAAGATCTTATTGTCATACTAAATTGTCAGTAAAGGACATTGATATTATAAATTAACATTACAATAGTAAGGATAATTTTAAACATTATTATTCTTATATGTCTTCTTTATTCATCTAAACATAAAAATAAATTAAATCTATTATTAATTATTATAAATCACAATTAATTGAAAAACTAACCGCAAATAAAAAATAGAATCATTAATACAATTCTACTATATCTTTATAAAACTGTATTTGTTGGTGTTCCAAGATTACAAGCATGTGTAAGATGACATCCTAAATACCAACTCTCACATGCTAAACACCTACATTAAATATCTTAAATAGGCCAAATAAAATTTCAAACTCTTTAATCGAGTTTCACTAAAATTCCAAACCGACATTTGACTGAGATCAAATCATGCTACTTTTGACTTAATTGTACCTTCTCTACAAGAGTTAAACAATGGAAAAAAAAAATTCACTTCTAACCAAAAAAATATATAATAATAATATATTTTTATTATTAAAAAAATTTTGATATATTATTTTATATTAAATGCTAGTTTAAAATTATTTAAACATATTTTATATTATTTATATATTATTTTTATTATTATAAATTTTAAATATTTTTTTATAGTTTTCTTTAAATAAGTATATACACTATTATCTAACTTTTTATATTCAAAATTACCAAATGTAAATGTTCAAAGTGTGTAATATACATGTCCAAGAGGGATAAAAATCACATATATTAGATTTTATAAAAAAAAACTTAGTATTTGTTTGACCATGATTTTAATTTTAATTTTTTTTTATTTTCACAAAATATTTTTTTAGAGAATAAATTAGGTCTTATGACTTTTGTGTTTATAAACAATTGAAGAAAATAATTAAAACATAAAATTTGTATATAATAACTAATTTTTTAATATTTTTTTAAGTTTTTGAAAAAAAAACATAAAATATTATCAAATAATTTATAAGTGATTTTTGATTTTTTTCCCTTAAAATAATTGCATAAAAATTATTATCAAACATATTGATCGTTATTTTTCAAAAAATCATAAATCACAAAACAAATTATTTAATCATAAATCAAAATTGTTATCAAACAAGGGATTAATAAATTTATCATTTATTAAGAATGTGTTTGATAACAATTTTTATTTTTATTTTTTGAAGTTATTTTTCAATCACATATATTTGATAATGAGTTTTCTTTTTACATTTTCACATTTTTGATGAATCATTATTAAAATATTGGATGATTCATACATATTTAAAAATAAGATTTTTCTAACAAATTTTTGTTTTTACTTTAACATTTTCATTAAACATTTTTTTAAAAATAAATCAATTTTTATGACTTTTGTATGAGTAATTATCTAAAGAAAATGATTAAAAATTGAAATTTGTAAATAATAACCAAAAATTTATTTATTTTTTAAGTTTTTGAAAGAAAATCAAAAAACACAAATTTTAGGTGATTTTTGACTTTTTTTTTTAAATCACTGAGTAGGCAAATTGTTTATTATTTTTATAATTTATAAATCAAAATCATTATTTAACGTGTATTAATTTAACTTTTTAAAAATGTACTGTACATCAATCTAAAAAAAACTTTGAGGAAGCTATAGAAGTGTAGTAGCATTAGTTCATATATATGCATGTTGGAAAAATAATTAATAATAGACATAATCCACAACAGGATGTTACATACCGATGAAAGAAAAATAAAATACTGACTATACATATAGTTCATCTTTAATTTTTTTTTATTAAAAAAATAATATTTTTAATAATTATAAATTTTAATTATTTTATTTTTGTTACTGTTAAATAAATATTTTCAAAGATATCAAAACAAATCACTTGAAAATTGATAACAAACAAAATTAAAGATGTAGACGAAATGAAAAGTATTACTTTTGGTATTGGATACATGTATATCTAAATTGATATAAACACTCAATTATTGGTAACAGAAAAGCTAGCTCTCACCATGGCCTACCAATGAGACCTGATGATTATAAGTGTATCCATTAAGGCTTAAAAGCCAAGGGGATAAGTGATGGTAAGGGTGAGTTATGTAACCTAATTTTTTAAAATGAGTATCGAAATCCTATTTTTAAATTTTAATTCTATTTTTATATATTTTATATTATTTTTGAAATTTTAAAAATAAATTAAAACAATAGATTTTTTTTATCAAACTAGTTTTTTGTTTCCTTATGGGCTCATTTTATATCTATTCTAATTCTTAATCATCAATTTTAATTTTTTAATTTTATAAATTTTAAAATTAATTACGTTTAATAAATTATTTCCAATTTCTAATTTTAATAATTTTAAAATTTAGCTGAATTTTATAACCTAACAAAAGTATGTTTTTGAATTTTTATTTCCATATACTAAAAATTAATAATCAAATCATATTTAATTATACGAAATCTTACTCAAAACGATTAAAAAGTTGAATTTTAGTGAAAATTTAACAAAATAAATTTGAAATTGAATTTTAGAGCTTAAAAAAAATTAAGAATTGATTATCGAACAAACAAATTTAATTTTTAATTATTTTCAAAATTAAAACTAATAATTAGTTATAAAAAAACTTTTATTTTCTTTCAAAAAAAAATAAAACTGTAAATTTAAGGAATTAAAAAATAAAAATTTGAATGGTTATTAAATATGACCTATATAAATTAGAAAACAAAAAACAGTTTCTAAACACAATAAAACAAGCTCTAAGGATTTTCTTTTTGTGTTGTCCGGTATTTTATTGGTTTTGGTACTTTTTTTTTTGTGTAAACTACAAATGGTCTCTATATTTTTATATATTTTATATTTTTATCACTTTATAATTTTTCTTATGATTTAGTCCATTTTTTTATTTTTACACTTTACTCCCCTCATTTTTCTTATAATTTAATCTTTTTATTTTCAAAAAATTCATACTTTGGTCCCTTGCCTTTCTTTCTTTCTTTTAATACTTTTCAAGTTTAATTGTAAATTGATCTCAAATTTTGAATTAAATATGTAAAAATTCAATATTAAAATAATCAAATTATAAAATAAAAATAAGAGAAAAAATAAAATATAATAAAAGGACCAAACAGTGTATTATAAAAAAAATACGAACTATTTAGTTCAATCTCAAAAGAAGGGGATCAAAATGTTAAAAATAAAAGACTAAATGGTAAGAAAAAACATGAAACAAAGTGTGAAAGTAAAAAAAAAAAAAGGTTTTAAATAATGAGAAAAAATAAAAAAGAATCAAAGTGTAGAATATATAAAAATATAAAGATGATTTGTATAATTCCCCTTATTTTTTGAAAAAATACTAAAAATAACACTAAAACTTATAATGAAGCAATTTTAACATTTTAACAGTTTTATGCTTAAAAGTGCAAGAAATTTACAGTATCGCTCATGCACTACTGCATTACTCTGGTGTTTATTTCATGTATAAAACATTTTAAACGTGATAGTTGGACTTCAAATGTTCATTACTTTCGTATTTCTTGGTTTGTTTGAAGTAAATTAAATTGTTAAAATATCAGCAATATTTTTAGCAAAATCTACCTTTTTCTTCCCAAAAAAATTACAAATAACTATTTTTTTTAACTAAAAGAATATATCTTAAAAAAATAATTAAAGCACTAAACAAATATTACTCAATAACTTGAAAAACAATAACTACCATACCAAACACTTATTTTCAATTACTATCCAATTAATTCAGAACTTATCACCCTTTTACAACTGTAGCGCAACAAAACGTCTGAAGTAAAAGCTTTAACTTATATTAATTATATTTAATAAAAAAAATTAAATTAATTATATAGGACTCAACATGTTAACATGAATCAGAATGTCTGTTAATGTTAGAGGTCGTTCTTTTTGTGATTGATTAGAAAACTATTGAAGTTTCGATTTTGATTTCGATTTTGATTTCGATTAGCTACACTCAGCGTTTCGGGATTTAAATAACGAATTAATAAAAGCAAGATCTGGTTTCGAATACGAGGTATTAGGAAAATAATAATACACTTAAAAAAACATTTGTTGGACTTGGGTCCAGTTTCTGTTTTAATGGCATTTTAGTCATTGAAGCCCATCAGTCCAACTATTGTAGGCATTTTGTGGTGTCCGGCCTTAAACGGCCCCAAAATAAATTAAAATTGCCTATGTGCCTCCCCTTAATATTTCTTCGCACTTCTAAAAAAGACCCCTTCCCCCAGAGAAAAATGAAAGATCTCTTTTCTTATTTCTATTGTAACTTTATTTCAAAGCAGATAGGAGACCAACCTTTTTCGAAATTTGAAGCCTTTCACGAAGATCACAAAAGAGGCTTGCAGGCAACAGATCCTGGCTGCAAAATGAGGTCCCCATACATATTAAAAATAATTAGAAACACCTTAAAATCAATTTTTTTATGATTGATATTAATTAGAAATTTCAATTAGGATAAGCCAGAATCAAATATATAATTGAAGATTTGAAGTACTACTAAAGTTACCAAGCATCCATGGATATCATCACATCCACACAAGAACTCCCCATTGAGCATGACTATGGCTTGAAATGCTCCTCCGTCTTCACTTCTCTACATATATATACGAACATTGAAACCTTATATCTCTTATAATTTCGGTGAAAGTAACAAAATTCATAGAAAATATTAAGTGCTTGAAACAATATTGGAAACAAAACCTTGTATTGAATGTTTTGATAATTTTAAGTACATCTGTTTTTTTTCATTGAGTAAACCTAATATGTCAGACAAATCATTAATGAAGGTAACAAAATATACCGATGACTCCTACTCATCATAGTGTACAAAGTTAATATACATTTACTTCTAGTAATTGATTTACTAAACTTCAATTATACTAATAAAACAAAAGAATTATTTTAAGCACGAAAGTAACTTTCCATCGGAGAGAATCTTCAATCATTTTTCTAAAATATGGCTCAATTTACGATGCCACATCATTGTTGACTCTTCTCTGTAATCAATTGTTGTTATTGACAGAATTCCTTCCTATGGAGTTTCTCCATTAACATATACAAGTTTGCAGTAACTTCCTTTGCCATCATAACTGATAGCGGTCCCCTGACAATCTTTATAATTCCATTCACAGCTAAGATCCAACTATCCTATGGATAAAATACAATTGCAGGACAAACAACCACAAAACAAATCAAAAATTATAGAACAAACAACCACCAAAAACACCAATCGAAACCACCACTCAGCTGAAAAAACCACCAGTGTCGAGGAGATAGAGACCCACCCAAAACAGGGCAAACAAACTCCCAACAAGACGGCGAGAATACGAGGACACCATGGAGCCGAGCAAAGTTTTGCCAAAAACCCATAAGCATGGAAGGGATATTAAATGAATTATTGGGTAGAGATTTCTAAATTAAAGAGATTGACTTGTGCAACAAAAAATATTTTTCTTTTAATCTAAAAGTCAGTTTTTGGTTAAATTGTATCCTAATTTTATAAACAGTACTGTTGTCTTCTTTCAATTCGATGTGAACTTATTTTCTCAACACTCTCCTCACATCGACTATATCGACGGACGGTGGTGGTTTTACTTTGTTGCCATGGGTGTTAGTGCGATTGGTTTCTCCATCGCCAGAGGTCTTGCTCTAATACCAATCTTATTCGACTGAGTTTTTCTCTTAACCCAAAAACCACCTTGTAGGTTAATGTGTGTTCTGGTTTTATAAGCAGCATTGTTGTCTTCTCCTTCGTCGATGTGAGACTTATTTCCTCAACACTTTCTCTCACATCGACTGTGTCGACGGACAATAGTGGTCTTACTTTGTTGCCACAGGTGATAGTGTCGGGTGACTCATCCACCGCCAGGGGTCCTATTCTGATACCAATCTTATTCAACTGAGTCCTTCTCTTAACCCAAAAGTCATCTTATAAGTTAAGGGGTGTCCTGGTCTTATAAGCAATATTGTTGCCTTCTCCCTGATCGATGTGAGACTTATTTTCTCAACACTCTCCCTCACATCGATTGTGTTGACGGATAATGATGGTCTTACTTTGTTGCCATGGGTGGTAGTGTTGGGTGGCTCCTCCACTGCCAAAGATCGTGCTCTGATACCAATCTTATTCAACTGGACCATTCTATTAACCCAAAAGCTAGCTTATAAGTTAAGAGATGCTCTGGTCTTATAAGCAGCACTACTATCTTCTCCCTGATCGATGTGAGACTTATTTCCTCAACACTCTCCCTCACATCGACTGTGTCGACGAAAGATGGTGGTCTTACTTTGTTGCCACGGGTGATAGTGTTGGGTGACTCCTCTACCGCCAAAGATCGTGCTTTGATACCAATCTTATTCAACCAATTCTTTCTCTTAACTTAAAAGCCAGTTTTTAGGTTAAGGGGTGCCCTGATCTATAAGCCGCATTGTTGCCCAAAAATTAACTTAAATACCAATTTTTAAGTTAAATGGTATCTTGATCTTATAAACAATAGTGATTATTTTTTTCTGATTAATATGAGACTTATTTAATCAAGAGATAACAACATTTTTTAAAGCTAAAAAGTAAAGGAATTGTTAAACGTTCAATTAGGTAAAGTTTTCAATTTAGTTTTTTTTAATTGAATATTTGTCTTATTAAAGAGCACTACTAAATTTGCACACGTTAGATGAACGTCAAGAGAACTCGAACAACTCCCGTATCACAAGGACATTAAATTCATCTATCAGATTCGGATCGAGTCCTAATTCTATTCTCCTAGCTTTGTCAAGCTTTTTATCATCGGTAAAATTTAGAAATCCAATTGAAGATTTGGTGTCTCAATCTTAAAGCTGCTTTAGATCTCTCACCATAGATTTCATCTCTGCCATTATAGTCAAAGATCAATCACAGGAATCGAACGCCAATTTTTCTGCAACTTCTTTGCCCATCCAAAAACAGAGAATTTCGTTTTTCACGGTCTGTTAATCGCACCATCTATATTCATAGATCAAGATCGGCGTTATATGATATAAAGCTTCCACGACAAGACGAACAAGATCAATCGGATTCAAAAACTTGTATGTTTCTCTAACTCTTCATCAGGATTTTAAAGGTCCATTGTCGTTGTTAGGGCTCTCTGATGCTTCAAATCTCTGACGGAGGTTGAATCGACGCTCATCGATTCGATCCAGCTCATTTTGGATTGTGGCGGTGGTTTTTGTGAAATAAAGAAACAGATATTGACGATCAACTTTTGTTTCGAGTAGGTGTACATCTAGGTTTCGAGAGGGCTATATCTATCTCCGGAACAGGGGAAGAAAAGGAGGAAGAAATTCTATTCTTTACAGCCCTTTCCAGACCTTCTCTCGCGGATTTTCTTCAGTTAGCAATCAAATTTCGCCTGTGCAAGAGTCTCCATTACACGTTAGATCGCAATTTATATTCCTTTTATCCGTGAATCATTGATACTTTCTACATATTCTCAATGTATGTGATCTGTTTGTTTATTCGTTGATTTTGCTGGTTTGCAATGGTTAGTTGAATAAAATGGATAGCTTATACATTACATTTGAATTTATTGATTATGGTGTTATCATTATGCTTGTTTGTCTTGTTTGTCTGATGGCGGGAATGTTACGATACTTATGATGTTTTAAGTTCAAAGGATGTGTATGATTTAGGCAAATTCTAATGGATATTGGTTTGAATTTTGGTTACGGTTTTATTGATTTTTAAACTGAAATATCTTTTTATAGATCATTATTATTATTTTACTTCGTTTTTTTGGTATTGATGTAATGTACATTATTTTAGAAATTGTTGTAGTGATATACTCTATTAGTTTTTTTTGTTTGTTTGTTATAATTTGATCTTGTTTATCCTTCGTGCTTAATTTGCTAATTTTTGTATGGTTGGATAGTTAAGTAGTTATTTAATATTGTTTTTAAAGATTTTAATTTAATGAGTACTATTTGATATTTTTTATTCTATATTTGTACCAATTCTTTAAATTCGATTGTTTTTTTATATTATTTAATTTAATCGTTAATTAGCATTGGGACCATGCTAGTTATATTCTTAATTATTTTGTTAGTTTTATTCCTTAAATTATGTGTACGGTCTTTATTGAGATTGTTACATTTTATATATATATATATATATATTTAATGCAATTTATTTTTGTGAACAAAAATTACTCAGTGATCCTTCATTGTAGATATATCTTTTTTACACGTAGGTGATCTAATATAGTTTAGATTAAATGTTCGCAAACTGAGTAACATTTATTAAAAATGTTTTTATATATTAAATAGTTTTTTTTTATGCATTTGAAAAGGAAAATAAAAATACTTTTAATTATTGGTAGCATCTTTATTTTTAGTTAATTTTTTTAGAATTTCGGTTCTTATTTCTCAAAGAATGATTCTTCAAACTGAAATAAAAAAATTCACTTAAATTTATATTTACGTTAATTATAGTACGTTAAAGGGGAAGAATTTTCTTATAAAAATGAATAGTTTTCATTTATTGTTCATGATTATTTACCTATTTTAGCAGTTACAATAATAACAAAGCTTTTAGTAATTTGTAGCAAATTAGTTGTAATAAATAGAGCGAAGATAATAATTAGATAAGATAATTATTAGTACAGTAAAGTTTTCTATTACTTATCAAATTTAATATTTCATTTATTAGAAATTTATCTAATAATAATAACACTAATACGTAATTAATATTAGAAATAAAATATAAAATATTGTGTAATTTTCTTGTTATAATAATAAAAATTATTGTGATAAATCATTCCTTTTTTATAATACATAAAACTAATCTCTAAAACTCACTCCTTATTCTTAAGCAGTGTAGGGCTCTTAGTGATCTTTGGAGAAAAAGTGGTTGATGGTAGGCATAATCTCAGGTGGTCTTGTTCGAAGGAACTTGCGAAGATTGTGTTCAGCGTACTTCTCTCCTTCTTCTTTGTTCTCTAGCACTCCCTTGCTCCTTTGAGATTTGCTTATTCTGCTCAAATGCCAACCAATCTAAATATTAACTTCTCCATGGGGAGTTATTTATTGCTTTTGGTCCGGTAAATTTCCACAAATCAAAATTAATTGCTTTTATAATCAATTATTGAGCATTCTTATTTTAGGAAAAAAATTATTACAATAATCTTATGTTTTATTAATTTATAATATTATATCATCACATATTTTAAGAATAATACATAATTTCATCTTTTCAAACACAAATCCATCCGGTTCCATTCGTTCTATCAATCAAAGTTTTAAACTTTTTCATTTTAATTTTTTATATCGGTGTTGTAGCCTTTTTTTTTTGTCAAATTGATATTTAAATAGTAGTTACAAAATATGAGAAAAATAAAAATAAATTAAAAAGTTAGTTAATTATCTTTGTGCTATCATAGTTTGTACTGTCATCTTTTTTAAAATAAAAATATTAAACTGTTATAAAAATAATAATAAATAAATTAAACTATTTTTTTTTACCGTATTTAAGGGGTATGTGGTGTATTATTTAGTCCATTTGCCTTTCAGAGTTAAAAATGAATCTTTTAGACCTTAGAATCTATATATGATCTTAAGTAGTTTTATTTTTAATATTTTTTTAAAAAAATAATTTTTATGTTATATAAAAACTATATATATATATAGCATATCAAAATGAGTTAAAAATAAAGTTACATGAATTAAACATAAAATTTTATAAATAAAAGAGATTATGATATACAATTAAATAATCTTTTTAGACACAAATTCATCCGATTAGTTATATCAGTCAAAGCAATATTTATGAAAATAATAATAAATGAATTAAAATGTTTTTTAACATATTTAAAATTAAAATTAGTTAATTATCTTTATATTTTTTTTAATATTTTTTTTAAAATATTTTTACGTTATATATTTTATATATATTCACGATATTTTTTAATATAAAAATAACATATATATATATATAGCATATGAAAATGAGTTAAAAATAAAATTATATAAAAATTATATATATATATATATATATATAAAAGATAAATTAAAAATTAAAAATAAATTTTTAAAAGTAAACAAGATTATGATATACGATTAAATAATCTTTTAATCGAAATATTAATCATTTATTACTTTAAAATTACACATCTTTCTTAACCTATTGGATATAAAGGCACATCACTCTTAAAATTTTGTTTACTTCATTTGATTAGTCAAAATTAAGGGTTTTTAATGAATTTTCTTCAACTAATTAATTACCTGACGTTTGGATTAAGGAATATATTCCTAGTAAGCTGAAAGATGCACATGCCTGTTACAAATGTCATTGCGGCCATTAAAGGGTACACCTGAAATTGAAGCCAACAAAAAGTAGATTCCTAATTATAAGTCATGAATAATACTCAAATAAATTAATGGATATATATGAATGGAGATTGGAGAAACATATAGATGGAACAAAACCAAATATTGTCTTACGAACCTCTGGCTTTACCCGAAGCCCTGCCATAACTACTAAGATTTTATGTAATATAAGCCTCCTCCGAGAACTTTTATCTTGCTTTGTTTTATATTTATAGGCTCTTCGTCTTTTTACTGTTATAATGGATAGCTATGTACGTGTGTGCTTCTGCAAATATATAGAGAGAGACAGAAGATTTTTTTTTCCCCAGATTGGAAAATTCTGTTATTACAAACAATTAATTAATTAATTAAAAACAATGGGCTGCGTCAGACTATGTTTAATTGACTTTACCCAAAACCAGTGGCTGATCAGCCTTTGTTTTTTTTTTTTTTTTTGGGTCACAATAAGAAAAGATTTCCATTGTTGCCTTTTATCGTGAGGCTTTTATATATAACCCGTTAGAAATTTCTTAATTTGGATCAATATAAGACATCGTTTTTTATAAGTTATGATTAATTGAATCATTGCTGAACGGTAATACATAATTGTGTTACATTTAAATTTCCCTGGGTCCGTCACAATTTAGACTCTTCCCTCCCATTTTCTTTTCTACTAGTCAAATACTGGATATCCCCTTTCTCATGTTTCATACTATTTAATCGAATATATATCCATTATATTAAAAAAATTGTATTAATTAATCCTTTATATTACAAATCCTTATATTTTGTAAAGGATTTGAAAAGAATAATTTTTTTTACTATTCATTCAACATATTAATAATTTTATGATAAAAATTTAACTATTTATTCAATATTTTGATAATTTTATGATAAAATATCATAATAAAAAATTATTTTTATCATTTACTTTTTTACCAATAAAATAATGTACTAAAAAATAATATCATTTTATTAAGAATATTAATAAAAAATAGTCTTTGTTCCAGTTTCGTTTTTTTATAAAAATTAAGGAATAAATAATACATTTTTTTAAAGAACTAAATGATCCCTTTAACTTAATTACGAAACTTGTACATCATTTTTTTTTAATCTTACAATTAATTCTAAATTTTTAAAATTTTATAAATAAATCTTAACTTAATTACTAAAATACATATATGTGAAACAAAAATTTAAGATTTATGCATAAAGTTTTATAATTATGTAATTTAAAAGTTTAGGAATGTATGTGTAAATTTTTTAAAATTTGATAACTAAATCATACGTTTTAAAATTTTAAGGATCTATGTGTAAATTTAGTTAAAATTTATGACCAATAATACACTTTAGTTTTTTATTTTTCATTATTATATGTTCTTTCATTTTTCTATTTTTGAGGACTCATTTCTTTTATAATTTTTGGTGAGAAAATAAATAATTGTTCAAATTTTTTTAAGTTTAAATACATATTATTGAACATTTTTTTTTTTACAAAATATTATAACATGCATGTAAAACCCAATTCAAAAAAGTTGCCCAGGCTTGGAACTTAATCCCAACAAAACTTTCTGAGCGGGTTGGGTGGAAATGAGAATTTTGCACCTCATCTTTTCTCTATACTGTCATATTTTCTTATGATTGTAAGCTTCTACATATGTGCTTGCAATGAATTGAATTACTACGTGTTTTATTTTTCCCAAATTTCTTGATCTTATTGTTTATGAACGCAACTGCTTTTGATAATTTGATTCCTTGGATCCAAATGAAGCATAAAAATCAAGTGGATATCTTGGACTGCAGATGGCTATGTGGTACGTTCTCATCTCCCCAGCAAGTTTTCCATACTTATCTCTCTTTTTATAACAGGAACCTTTCACCCCAAAGGAATGAATGCATGAGATTCAACATTTAGACTTTGAATTCATTCAGCTTTGACCCATTTGTTTTCCTAAACTCAAAATACATGTGATTTTAGAGCCTCAATTTGGATCAATTGTTTTTATAGGCAGCATTAACTTATAACAACTTTCAAATGTACCATACCGGCATATAGCATGCCCAGCTGCGTGGACCTTAGGATGGACATGGACTAAAAAAAGGTAATAAGGTCAACAGTAGGTGCTGAAACTACTGTGCAAGGTGACTGTTTGAAGTTCAAAAGCAATGTACCTGAGTGTTGCAAGAAGACTCCTACAGCTGTGAACTTGCTTCCTAGTAGAGATGTAAAATAGGTTCTGTCATCCCATCCCATCTCATCTCCCATTTAATATTTCTAATGGATTTATGAATTAAAGTTATCACATTACTTTTAAATCTCATATCTATCTCATTTAAAGTTGTCACTAATGGATTCATGGTTATTATGAATAATCATGTTTTATTTTTTTCATTATTTTTGTAATTTTACTTATCTCATTAGGATTATTTGGAACAAATGAGATATCTCATTATGTACCATCTCAACCCACCTAAAAATAAGTGGGATAATATAGTATGAATTTACAAAATTCATGGGTTATAATATGGATTAATGGAACATTCCATCCCAAATTTACACCTATACTTCCTGATTTCCCTTAAACCAGTAATACATTAATTGCTGTAAAAGTGGAGTTGTGGCTGCATGGGGTCAAGACCCAGCAAGCTTCTGTCTCTTCATTCCTCTACGACCTCTTTTTCTAAATACGTTTATCTTCTTTTTGGGCAACAATAACATGACATGGTTATGAATTTGAAGTACATACAAATGATACAGGTATGTTATATGGCCAGAAACTCTACAATGATCTGTTAATGGAAGCCGGACCATTTGGGAATGTGCAATTAGAGGTGCTTCTTCAGAAGGGCAACAAGGCCTTTTACTTTAAAGAATGGATGGCCATTTCCTCGTAAAGTCGACTTGAATGGTGATGAATGCATGTTTCTCCCACATGACTCATGCCCATTTTTACCAAATTCTGCCCATAGAAACTTACTTGCCATAGCAACATTCATTTGCTTCTTTGATGATCCTGTTGATTGTTATTTAATAAATGTTTATTTTCAAATTCTTTTTAAGTGTTTGAAAACGTTGAAGCCAAGGACAATCTAGCCAAAAATATATTTAAGTACAGTATAAAAGCTTTAACATCCTTTAAGAATCAGACATGCAATTTATGTCATGTCCTGCGAAAGGTATTAAAAAATGCCTGGATTTTGTAATCTGGCAGAAACTTTGAAGTTGCTAGTCAAGTTTTGTCCATTGTATTTGGTCACTGGAGGTTGTAAAGTAACTGTTTATTTGCTCGTAGATGCCTGGACCTTATATTTGAGCTTTGTGCAGAGTTAGGGTCCATTTGCTAGTTTCAAGCGTAAACATTTCAAAAGAAATCAATTTTAGGAAAGAAACACAAAATGTGCTTTTAAGCCCAATTTTTTTATGTTTGGTCCTAAAGTGTGTGTGTTTCCTCTCCTCCCCCCTTTTTCCCTTTCCTATTAGAAGTGCTTTTTCGGGGTCACATATCAGAGAGAAACGGGCCCTTATTTATTGTTTATTTCAAGGGCGGAGCAGCATCTGCTAAAGTTTATAAGTGTTTATTTACATGACTTTTTTTTTTTTAAAAAGAGGCACTTAAGTCTTCTTCTTTTTTACTAAATAAATAAAATATTACATAGATGGGATTTGAACTTAAATATATGGTGATGGGATGGGGAGTCATTCAAATTCCAATGTTTATTTAGATAATTTGTTATAACAACAAACCACAGTGAGCCTGTCAACCTGTTCAACAAGCACGCACTCTGATGATCTATGAGTAGAAGCAAATGAAATTAGACTACCAGTTGAATCATGAATAACCTTAAATTCCTTGTTTATCATCCTAGCATTGGTTACAATATAATCACAAAATGATGGCAGCAATTTCCTCGCAACATAACTCGAACACAATATACAAAGTTACAAACACAATGAAACAGCTAGGACTACAAGTCACCTCTCACATGCAGTCATGAACTATAAAACAAGAATAACATCAGCTGCAAGTTGAAAAAATCAGTGTGTCTCATCAAATATAAGTGAAATTTAAGCAGTAGTTTGCATGAATGCTAAAGTTAACAAAGATGTAATGATCAAAATAAGCACGGAGATATACCGCTTGGAACCAGCATTTGGCATCATTGGGTAATCATCAGGAGGTGGCATGACACAATTGTCACCATTAAAATAAATCCTTCGTGGGAAAGCCCAACCTTTCTCAAAACTGAAAGTTGATGGATCCTTTCTGAAGAGTAGCTCTGACTGTACATTGCCGTAAGGTCCAGCTTGCATGAGAAAATCATTGTAGTACTTAACACCCCATAGCATGGCAGTATCATCTGTTAGAAAGCAAGAGATACTAACCATTCAAATTCTCAACACGTATAAACAGAGTAAAACAGATGAACTTTTTTTTTTTTTGGGGGGGGCATAAAAATATCAGGTACCAGACTCTAGCTAGACACCACTATCAAGAGTGCAGAGAGATCATGCAGCCAAACAAAAGATATTTTTTTTATCAAACAATACTGTAGGGGGATGGTGGAATCAAATTAGGAACCATTCTAGTAGAGGGTGCTTGGCCAAACAAAGAAATTTGCTCGTGATCAAATATCAAGAAATGGACATTACCGAGTCTTAAACTGCATACTGGTCCAAGTGCTATACCTAAGATAAGAATTTTGATTCCTATACAAATAAGAACAGTTTAAAAAGTCATGATGCACTTACTTATTGATCCATAAGGAGTCAGTGACTTGTAGTTAAAACTAAATAACTGAGTAAGATTGTTAAAGTTGGGGTGCTGGACAACTAAGTTCCACTGAGAGTAATTCATCCGGTAATTGAAGTTTGTGATTGTGACCTTAACCCGCCAGTATTCCTTGTAGTTTATTTTAACATGCCAGTGAACTCGTATTGGACACATATGCCTCGTGCATTGCACCAAAGGTGTTAAACTATTCTTGTTATTGCCAGATCCTGAGACAACTGAAGCTAAATGAGGGGAATTTGATCTGCAACCCACACAAAGGAAAAAGGAGTTGCAAAAGAAATGCACAAGAATACAACATTTTCAATGAACAAAACAAGAAAATGTGATAGGATTCTGATCGAAATAACTCACTCTACACAGTTGCCAGGGTGAGCCATACTATTTTGACAGCCACACGAACAAGTTGGGCAGGGCACTATTGTATCATTGTAGAAGGATGAGAGAGATACACAGCAAGTTGGAGTCTTACTAGCTAAAAATTGTGAATATGTACATGTAACATTCCACGTCACTGCCATGAACAGATAGGATTAGAGTGAACATCAAAGAAGGTATGTACGTTGTAACTGAAATATTAAATTTTCGATTTTCTTCCTCGTAACATACTTAACCAATTCAAGCATGAATAACTTACTCAAGGCTTGTGTGGTTCTCCTTTTGTCTGCAGTGATGAACTTAGTAGGTTTCACAATTTTGGCAGGTCCACAAGTATAACCAGGACCTGGTGCTATAAGAGTGAAGTTCTTAGGAACTCTGACAGTTTTGTTAGAGGTTCCAGCAGCACCGACGCTAAGCTGGAAGGAACCAACTGCATTTGCTGGATCTTGTGCCCATGAACTAAGTACTCCTCCTTTGCAGCAATTAGCAATCTGCTGGTTGTAAGGAGTACCTGGCATTAAATCAACAACGGTTGGTTTCTTCAAACAACAATGTGGAGTATTCCCCTTAAACCTAGAACAGTCTCCTTGCTCTGTAGCTTGGCCTCCCATCATGCTCCATATAACCTCCTTCTTTGCCCATGTCCATCCAACTGTCCAACCTGGTACTTCGATGTGCCGGTATTGCTGGAAGTTATATAATGTAACAACAGCCTACCAATTTGACCAGAATATTGCTGATTATATACCTCAAAGCGTGCTAATTACAGTGTAAACAAAAATGCTTGATCTTCAGTGTCAATCAATTATACCATGAAAGGAGATAGAGAAAAAGACTAAGAGCTTACAACATAACCATCAGCAGTCCAGCTCATAATATCCCACTTGATTGTGATATTTCCATTGGGATCAAGCGCATCATAGGCTTCTGGGGAAGATAAGACAAGCAGAAAGTTCATAAATGATAAAGTGAAGAAGCTCATATACATAAACGAAGTAGACAATAAAACTTTGGCCCAAAAAAGAACTAGACAATAAAATAAAAACGATTTCTTATTCTAAAATGATGATTTTAACAGCTAATTCACGGAGATTTCGTTTAATTTACATATATGATGATCTTTTAATAATAATGAGCATCAAAAAGCAGAGGAAGCCTTTGATTACTGATCTAAACATTTCCCTAGTTAAATCATAAGCAACATATAACCCAAAAGAATACTAAATGCATGGTGCATAAACGGGTTATTTGAATATGAAATTTAACATTTCTTTCTGCGGTTATTCTATTCGATTCTTCACAAATTAAGAAAATAAATTATTAACTAGGAAAGCTTTACAAAAATTTCTGATTGCATGTTAAATCATTGTGACAAAAACAAAGCTTCGTTGGCTTTAGAGGAGACATGAAGCAAACAACAATCAGATGAGGCCAACGGATTTTAAAGGCTTAAACTTTCCGGTGAAATACTCAATAAGCAAAACCCAGTATCTGAATTGAAGAAAAAAAATGTCAAATCTTTACAAAGGTCATTCACGAGTCGGGCAAGTTACGAAAATCAGTCCCATAATCAAATAAAAAATAGATTTTAAATGGGAAATATTGATTGAAGAAGAAAGACTGCTGAGCCAACCTGTTGAAGTGAAGACGATGCATGAAAGCAAGAAGAGAAACTCAATGGTGAAACTTGTATATTTGGGAAAGCACCTCAAAATTGGTGGAAATAAAAAGCCCATTTTTCTGCTACAAGTATTCTGTTTAATAGAATGTCCGTATTTTGCCTTAATCCCTAGCAAAAATCTCTATAAGAAGAACGGAATACGAGTTTTACACACAAAGAGAAAACAGAGAGAAAGAGAGAGAATGACGCGGAGTTACTGGCTTTACTGAAATACAAGTGGACATTTAAGCCCACCGTAACATCTTACTTATAATAAAATAATATATTCAGCCTCCTCCTCCCCTCTGTATATATAATATTATTATCATGTATAAAAATTTAAACTATATTTAAATTAATATATTTTAATAAATATATTTTTTTTTTATTTACTAAAAATTAACAAAATAAATATTAAAAAATATAAAATAATTTAGGTATAATACACATATCTTTAACTAATAAGTAAATATAAAAACTAAATAGTATTTGAAGGTTGCAACTTTTTTACATGATAAATTTTTTTGGAGGCTGTAAACTTTTTTTTTAATTGGTAAAACTAGATTATGTATATTATATGCAGACATATATAATTATTATATAGAGCTCAAACAATCATATATGTACTATTCTTACTTCACGATCATTTAGTCGCTTTTTGTTATTCATTTTAATTATATAAAAAATATTCATTAATCATTCTATTTATAAAAATAGTTATAAATAGATTTTTATTGATAAAAAAAATTAAATAGATATTAATAAAAATATTTTCGTCGTTTATTCTACTCTATCAAACCAAAAAATTTATAAACATAATTGTCTAGGATATTACTATCTTATATCTTCATTCTAAAATATTTCTAATAATTTTTATTTGTTTTTAAATAAAATTAAAATTATTAGATATCTATTTTTATCAAAATTATAATAAATAAATAGATTAAATGTTATTTTTTGAAAGTTACGGGATTAAATAATACTTCATCGATATATTTTTTGATCAATTATTAGTCATAATAATCACTCTTATAAAGGATTTTAAGTTTTACAATAGTATTAGAGATATAAATTGTGTTATCTCATCTCATTTAGTGTCTATAATGAGTTTATGTTATAATATTATTTTATTTTATTTAACTATTATCTCATTTTACTTGTATCTCATTTAAATTATAGTCCTAATAAGATTAACTTTAAATATTTTTTGTATTATTTTTCTTATTAAATTTACATTATAAATGAATACTTATTATATTTTTATACTTATTATGTTTTTATTATCATCTTATCTCAAATAATATAGTTTTATTATTATTTTATCTAATATCTTATTTAATATCTATGATGTGTTTACGGTACAATATTAACTCATTTTATTTAAATATTATCTTCATCTCATTTCATTTCATTAAGATTATAACGTTTATGGGCAACTATATGTTATATCATTTTTCTTATTAAACTTACATCATAAATAATTATGTATCATATTTTCTAATTTTTTTTATACTCTTATTTGTCTTTGAGCACTTTGTAGACAAATAAGATATTTTAGTTATTTATGTCTCATTAAAAATTAAGTGAGACAATATAAGATGAGTTTTAAAAATTAATAGATTATATCATGAATCTCATTAGCATCTTATCTTAATTTGCACCTCAATACAAGATGAGATTAATTTTAAAAATATTAAATTATCTCATAAATTTTATTAACATTTTATCTCAATTTATATCTTTATTGGTATCATAGTTTCGTATTTTAAAAAAATATGTCATTGTAACGTTTGATCTAACTAAACACTAATGTGAAGTGTAATATATAATGAATAATTAATGCTCTAAAAATATATGTTCACGTATTTATTTTTAATAATTAACTTTAAATTTTGATATAAAAAAATAGATTTAAATTGATTCTATTATATTCAATTAAGTATAACTAAGTTATATAATAATAATTTTAGTATCGAATATAAAATCAAATATTTATCTTATAATCAATTTATCTCATTAAAAATATAAGTTAATTTTACGGGTAATTTAAATAAGGATATCAATATAAGTTAATTTTAAAAAATTAAGTTTTAACCTATCTAAATATTTAAAATCAAACTCTAAATTTACATTTAATTTAAAAATTCAGATCAAATCCACCACAAAAAGAAGAAATAACCCTATAATTCGATTTAATAACAAAATTTTGAATTTTGGATTAATACCATCCTATAAATTTAGTTATAGTAACTAAATGTATGGTACACATATTTATATTTATACTTATATGTATGAATTATAACGTAATATTTATTAATAAATAATAAAATTTGCATTTTTTAAAAGTTATTATTACACGTGTCACTTACTCACACATAACAAATAGTAGGAACGAGGACATAGTTTTCAGTCAGGCAAAGAATAAGTTTAGTTCATAGTTTTCAATAAACGTTTTATTCACTTATTTATTTATTTTTAAATGCAGTTTAATCTTATATCCTTATTACAAAAGATGCAATTTAATTCATTAGTTTATTTATTTAAAAGAATGTAATTTTAAAAATAATATTTAGATTGTATATATTAAAAACTTAATTCTATTATTATAAAATAGTAACGTACAAAAACAAATAATTATTTTTATGTTTTTATTTTATTTTTTATAAAATTATTTCAATTACATTTTATTTAAGTTATAATATTTTTTATCTAACTTAATTGAAAAATTAAAAAAATATTTTTATTATTATAGAACCAATTTTTATTAAATTATTATAAAAAATAAATATATAAATTAAATATTATTTTTTAAATAAAAATAAATAAATATCTTTGTCTTTATTTAAAGACATTTGTTTTTACCTCAAATTGAAGATTGTGACACTAAACGGTTGATTTGCTCAAAAGCTATACGCGGGCGCAGTCAATTTTCTTTTAATTTTATTTTTAATTTGCAAGAGCCTGAGTCAGAGCGACAGCCACAGCCACAGCGAATACCAGTTGTAATTTTCAGCACCTTCTAGAGATTACCAGCGTTTATTGTGACTACTTTTTTTTGCTATTGGTGTTTGCCTGTTTGGTTGCTATCAAAGACGATGATATTATTATAATATAAATATTGTATATATTATCGTTGAAATGTATACAAAAATTAATAAAATTTATTTATTTTTAATAATTAATACAATTAAATATTTTATTTTATTTTAAATCTTTTAAGTAATTATTCTATAATATTAAATATATATATATATATATATATATATATATATATATTATAATATTTTTAATTAATCCGATGAAATTATTGATTATTATAAATATTATAATTATTTAAAATTTAGTTTGAAATATAAATAATTAATTATTTTGATATTTTATAAATTTATATTTTTGATAAAATTGTATGGTTTTAATAATTTTTTTAAAATTAATATCGATAATAATACTATTTTTAATATTTTTATAAAAATTATATATTAATATCTTTAGATATATCAAAACTTCAAAACTCGCGTGTTACTAGCCTTGTTATCTTGATTATAAGTGACGACAATGTCAAATTATTTTTGTTTATCTGTAACTTAACATTTTTCAATATAGTTTTTTTTAATCCATTTACGTTTTTAATGGTTTGATCTACACAGAATTATTTGGTGGTGTCACTCTCAATTTAAGATATAATCTTGAATTTAAACATTTAGGATATTTTAACCAATTTAAATATCTTTTAAAATGTGTTGTAAGTAAAACCCTGTAAAAATGGAGAGAGACGGCAAGAAAATAAAGTTTTGAGAAGTTAATTAAACTTTATGAAAATTGGCAAGTTGTTGTTTGAAAAGGCGTGTGTGTTCCCATTTTCTAGTGCTATAGAAAGCAAGTGCACCATTTTCGCTAGTTTGCTTTTATTACACGACTTACTGACTTAGTCCAAGTTAATTACAGAAAGACCCAACCACTACGAGGTATTATATCAAATTAATAAATTATGGAAAATAATATTATTATTATTATTTGCTATAATTATGAAAATTAATATTATATACTTCCAAATACAAATGATAGAATCGTAGCGACCAAGTTACAGTCTTGACTCATGCTAAACGTGTATTACAGGTAGTACACAGTGCACATAAAAAATATAGATAAATCTATATATATTTATATTTATAAATCTAAATCATCTTGACTCATGCTAAACACGTATTACAGGTAGTATACAGTGCACATAAAAATATAAATATAGATAAATCTATATCTATTTATAAATTTAAATCATGTGTTAAACTAATTAATACTATTCACTTTAATTATTGTATATTTTAATTATTTTTTATTAATTATCTTGAATTTTATTAAATATAAATTAAGTAATAAATTATTAGTAGTGAAAATATTAATAATTTTTTATACTACTTTATTTATCTTAAATAACATTTTTTTTCGGTTAGCAACTTTAATCTTATTTTTATCAATTAAAAATAAATTAACCATTTGAACTTAAACGAGTGAACAAAATAAATTAACCATTTGATTTAATTTATCTCTCTTTCGAAATAAAAAAAAAATTAAAAAAGAAAAAAAGAAAAATATTTTAGGAGGTATAATTCTATTGAATCCAGTAGACCACGAATTTAATTTTGTATTAATTTTCAAATAGAAGTCTTAATTAGGTGGACATAAATATTTATGAATAGTATATTTAAAATGATAATAAAATATGTATGTAAAATTTTAATCGAAATATATAGAATATTGTACTGGTAGAGTGGCAGTCAATTTGTCATTTCATCAATTGATATCTAGATGGGAGTAAACTATATCGCTTTGGGCACTCAATAGTAGGGGTGTCCAAAAACCTGTCCGATTTGGACCAAATTGTAAAATCGGATCGAATCGAACGATTTTACAAATCAAACGGTCCAGACCGGTTTGTATTTATTAAAACTGTTTTTTAAACGGTCCAGACCGATTTAAATCGGTCGAATCAGACCAAACCGGTTTAATAAATATATTAGAATTTTTATATTATTTTTCATTAAAGACGTCAAAAAAATCGAACCAAACCGGAAACCAAATCGAACCAAATCAGACCAAACGGTTTTATAAATCAAACGGTCTGATCCGGTTTATAATAATAAAAACCGTTTTAAACGATCCGACCAAATTTGATGCGAGTAATATAAACGATTTAGTCTAATCCAATATTTTTTCCTAAAACCAAACCGAATCAGATCGTTGGACACCCCTACTCAGTAGTAAAACTGTTGACTTATTAAGAAAATTTTCATTTAATTATTCTTTAAGTTATTAACGTTGTTTAAGATCATTATTTATAAAGAGTGATTTTAAGTACATGTATTTATACAAAAGAATGTCGTATTTTATTTTTAAAATATGTGTTATTAATTAATGATAAAAAATACATTAAATAAGAAGTATATATATTTTTAAAAATCATTAATTGCATTAAAAGATAACACGTTACATTTTTTTTTTTTTTGTGTTTTCCATTTAATTTTGATTGAAAATTAAAAATTCATCATTAGCTTATAATATATTGTAATCAATCCAATATTTTTAATTTTAAACTTTTGGTAATTTGTGTTAGTTCTTACTTTTCTAAAATGATTTTTATTAGATTAATTCAAATATCATTTCTTAAAATATTTTCATAACATAATCATATTTATCCTTTATTTTATATATTTATTTTTTATTTTTACTTATATTTTTATACAAGTTATAATATTTTTATTGTAAATTTATCTTACTTTATATCTTTCTTCAATTATATGGATAATAAATATATTTTTCAATTTTATTTATATTTTAAAGTGTTAAAATTAAATTAAATTTTTGAAATTTTAAAATTTGATTACTTAGACATGGTGATCAAAATTTAAATTATTTAAATATAAAAATTATAATAAAATTAAACTTATTAATTATTATTTTCTTGTTAAATAAATCATTATTTATGATTCATCGTTCCCGGTGGTGTTTCTAATTTCCATTTTTTTAAGTACTGTTTAATAATACATTATTATATAATAGTGACATTTTTAACATTGCATAACATATTAAACTAAGAAGGATCCAATCATCTAATACATAATAATTATTTAATTGCAAACGAGCAGCTCTTTTTATGAATAAATCTAATGGTACTTAATTAGTGTGGTTTAATTGAAACCATCTGAAATGATAAATCGTATATACAATATATTCGGGTTTGATTTTGAGCCACTAACTTTTATTTTGTAAATATATTTGATTATTATTTTCAATTAATATCTTTAATTGAAATTTATTTGATTAATTTTAATAATAAAGATATCATAATAATTTATTAAAATTATTATTAAAATCAACCAAAATATACAAGTGAGAGTAATATAAAAATTAAGAATTAATATATATTTTAATTAATTATGATACTTTAGAGGTAATAATATTATTTAATTTAAGCAAAATGAATACTAATAATCAAAATATGAAAGTTTCAATTTAACAATCCAAAATAAAAATAAGAATGTATCAAAATAACAACATTTTTCCATCAATATATTTTTTATTTGTAACAATAGTTAGTTATGCCCCTAATTTTTATGATTATTATGATTAAAATAAACTTTTTACAATGAGATTCTCTTATCATATGTAAGGACTCTAGGTAGGGATGAACACAAATATAGATGATATACGATTTTTGATATAATTATCTCTAAATTAAATTATAAAATTATATTAAAAAATCGTAACAGTTTGAGGATAATTTTTTACTTACGTATAACAATCATTACAGTTATCAAAAAATATTTGAAAAAAAACGTTTTTTTTAATTTTTTTTAATAACCCATAATTATTAATTAATATATAATATAATTTAATAAATATATAAATTAATTTTAGTTACAGGTGGATAGAGTTATACCAAAATAGTATATGTTGTTTTAAGTTCGATTTTTATTAAAAATTATACCAATTTTTAAAATTTATCGGATAAAAACTAAAATAAGAATACAAATAATCGTAAATAGAAGTCGTTTTTAACATAGAGCTAATTATTTTAATTTTTACCAAGCTCGAGGAACATGGGAGTATTTTCCACTATAATTATAGACATGTTTTTCAATTATTAAAAAGGTTAAAATACGTTCTATCTATTTAAACGGTAGAAAAATTAATAATAGTATTTGTGGAATACTTTTCACCGATAGAAATGATATGATCAATTAAGTGATTTTACGTGCTTGAAATCTAAATACAAACAACAACAAAAAATCTAATATTAAAAATAATTAAAACTTATCAATTTCACAATCTAAAAACCTTTTTATTTATTTTGTTCTTTGCTAGAGAGAATAATCAATTTATATTTATCTTTTGTTTTCTTCTCTCTTTTCCCCCCCTGAATTTTGTCTTTTTTTTCTTAATAAAATAATATATTTTTTAAAAACAAAACCAAGTAATTGAAAAGTAGTATTTTCTTTTTTATTATCATACAACCCAAAAAATTTAAATAATATTTAATTATTTGAATAAAATATATCCATAAATGACTCATTTTTTACTAAGTCTAAAACAACATCTTTCACATACAGAGTATTCAATGATGTCTTTTTTTTTTCATATCTATCGTACTCATAAAATAATTTATAAGACTATTAAAATAACAAATGCCCGTGAGAATTCTATACTAAGAGTTACCATATAAACATTAACTTTTATCAATACAAACAATAACTTTAGTATATATTTATGATGTCTTTAAATGACACAAATTCATGTTAAGTTTAAGTAAATATAATCCATAGTAAAAGAGTTATATTTAATATATTTAGAGTTTAATTTTATATTCATATATATATATATATATATATTGCATATTATAAATAATGAATTTAAATATACAAATATGATGTTAGATAATTTTACTATTTATTTTCATATTTAAAATTGATAACTTTTTATCAAAAAATATAAAGTAAAATAAGACATGATTACCAAAATAACTTAACATCAATTTCTTATCATGTGATATAATCAAAGGTTATCAATGATACAACGATAATTTATAATCATTAATAAGATGTCTTAACCTTTATACATATTCACTAGCATATGTAGTATAAAATACATATTATATTAGAATGATCCTATAAGACTATCAATATTCAAAACATAAAACCGATAGTCTAGATAGCCGCGAATAATAGAAGCTTTTTTAATTTTTTTTGCCATTCCTATATCCTCTCATGCTAAATGAGGCTTATTTGATTCACGAAATTCTGCGTCCTTTTTCCTCTTTTCGCCTACCCTAGTCTCTGACGCCCCAGGTTATTTATAAATTATATAAAAGAAAATAAACTAAAAACAAGGCAAGAGGGGGGAACTAGGGAAGGAACGAAAGAAAACGAAATTGACAAACAATTTGATTATGAACAAGTAAACAAAGTTCGTTCTTGGCGGACATTTGAGATCTTCACATTTTCATTCCAATAACAAACAAATATAACGGCGATTTTTAATTCTCTTTTGCTGCATAAAACAACGCCGTTTCCAAGATTTTCGGAAGGGAATGCTTATCGTTCATTGATTTTTTTGTTGTTGTTGGTGAGATTAGGGTTTTGATACGGCGGAGTCAATGGCTGCGTCGAGTCCTAGATCTCACTCGTTTGGCCAGACCGAGATTAACTGGGACAAGTACATTCCTTTAATTTAATTTTATATTATTATTTAAAAGATATGATCTTGCAGTTTAATATAATCTTAGTCAGTTTGGTTTGTTTTCGGTCGCTGAATTGTTTTCTCCTTTTAGATTTCTTGCTCGTATGTCGTTCAGGTTTATGCTTATGAAACGAAGTTGTATCTGTATATTGTTGTTTTAGGGATTCCATTGGTAGCCGAGAAATGTGATTGGTAAATAATGAAATGACGAAAATGAAGTAATTTTGGTCTGTATTTTGCAACTAAATCCAAATTTAATTGAATTGTAGACTACTCCTTGCTACAAATTTTATCGTATAAGAAACGAATCGAATTTACTATTACATAGGTCTGCTGCCCCCCTTTTTCTGAAGAGAAAGAGGGCAGTGTAGCAAGCAGTAAGCGCCTTCTATAATTACAAAGTCATTGTACTGACTTTGTAAACTGTGTATTTTAGTAAACTTACCTCCTACCATGCATCTTTTTATTCATCTTAAGCACGTTTGCAAAAGGCATATTTGAAGGCTAGGAATATTTATTGCTTAGTGGTCTTATATTAACTGAAAAAGTTATAGCTTAATAGGTTACTATCACTTCAACATGCCTAAAACCTTTCTTTTGAGATTTAATTCGATATTTTTATGCAATTTCTTGACTTATACCTTGCATTATTTTATATTACGAACCTTCAGCCCTTTTCTATCCAATTATTTCAGGCTTGACAAAACTAAATTTTATGTGGTGGGAGCTGGCATCTTCACTGGAGTTACAGTGGCATTATACCCAGTTTCTGTTGTAAAAACTAGGATGCAGGTTGCTGCAAAGGATGCTGCTGAGAGGAATGCATTTTCAGTTATCAGAGGTTTACTAAGAACTGATGGGATTCCAGGTTTGTACCGAGGTTTTGGTACAGTCATCACTGGTGCTATACCTGCCAGGATTATATTTCTTACTGCTTTGGAGACCACTAAAGTGGCTGCCTTCAAGATGGTTGAACCAACAAGTTTATCAGAACCTTCTCAGGCAGCCATTGCAAATGGGATAGCCGGTATGGGCGCATCACTTTGTTCTCAGGCTGTTTTTGTTCCAATTGACGTGGTATGTAGGTTCTCTTCTCTGTTTTATGTCAATACAATGTTGATTTCAGAGTTGGTTGTTGATAAATTACTAAGTAGTGAATTTTGTATGGCGTTCTAGGCACATGTTTATCTTTCTGGGGATTCTTATTGCTTGCTTAAATTAAAAGTTAAACCATTTAAAGACATTGAGATAAAAGAAATATTTTGTGGAAGCTGCATTACAAATATCACATTACAAAAAAATGGTAATCTCAGAAGTTCACACTAGGGCTACACATCAGAAAATTTGTGAATGCGCTGCTCCCCCTTCCCCTATGTGATTGCTTATTTTTTTTTTTCCCTCATTTTTTTCTTAGTTGTAATGATCTGTTTATGTAAAGATTGTTTATTTCCATATATGTGGTTTACTACATTTCAAGGATTGGACAATAATGCTTATGAGTTCCCCCCATAAGATGTGTCTGGGGTGTCAAACATTCCAACCTGCAAATAATAAGTTAAATAAAAATGGAATGGGAAAATTCTTACTCTTAGATGCATCATACTTATGCTAATTAGTAATGGGTGCTGGTCTTCAGGTTAGTCAAAAGTTGATGGTGCAAGGATATGCAGGTCATGCAAGATATAGTGGAGGTTTGGATGTTGTTAGTAAGATCTTGAAATCTGATGGCATCCGTGGATTATATAGAGGGTTCGGTCTATCTGTTATTACTTACTCCCCCTCTAGTGCTGTATGGTGGGCAAGCTATGGTTCAAGCCAACGCTTTATCTGGAGGTGAGAAATGGTAATTCATTATTTATCAACTCTACATGTGCTGTGAGTAATCCTTTATCTATTCTGTTTATTGCTCTGTCTAGTAAGTTTTTAATTCTCGAAACAATGACATCACTCTTCTAGAAGTGGATGTTGGTAATGGTGTGCTCCAACCATTAGGGTCGGTCATTCTTTGTAAAATGAAGAAATGGCCTCATTCGTGGAATATGGTTTCTGAATTCTAAATGTTTACCCTCACAAGTTAAAAAAACAACTCTGTTGGATTCTGTCAATAATTAATATGGTCATTATATTGACGAGCTGACATCTATAATGGATGCAACATGCCCATCCAGATTTGGGGTTTCCCTCATGATATGCTTGTGAATTTTAGTTATTCAAATAATGGCTTGGAGGTTTGAGTGAGGAGAGAAAAGAGAAAGAAAGAGGTGGGGGAGTAAGGACCTTTTCACCATTTCATTGTTTTTCATTCTGGTTCTATTTGTAGGATGTTAAACCAGGGCACTGACATTGAAGAGCCTCCTGGCCACTCAAAAATAATGTTAGTTCAAGCTACTGGAGGGATTATTGCAGGTGCAACAGCATCCTGCATAACCACCCCAATGGATACCATTAAGACACGCTTACAGGTAGTTTTTGAAAGTGTTTATTTTACTACTAAAACATGAGTTTTTCTGAACAAAATGCTGCAAAAGCATGCTGATTATATCTTGTTGAAGTGGATATAACTCATACTGGTAAGACATAAAATTTATGTATCTTATAGAACTCAATGGTTCAATTCAATTTAAATAACTGCAATATGGACTTTGTTTCTTTGGAATCCACTAGGTAAAGTATATATTTATTAATATCTTAATGATTAAATCTGCATTTTGCTAGATATATTTTCTATTCTTCAGATACCCACGGTGGTGTGATTTTTTCACGTCTGCTGGCATTTTCAAGTGACAATTTTACTGGAACCAAAATACATGTGTATATATATTTTTAAATATTAAACACCTACGGTGTGAGGAACTTAAAATTCATTAGAGTGAAATCTTAGTTATTGATTTGTCTGAAATTCATTTCTTGCTCTTAACTAAGGTAAAAGTATCCTACCGATGAAGGATCTTATTTGTCCTAGATTCTTGTTACAAGCCTCTGGTCTTTTATGGTCTCTGTCGAGGAGTCCCACACGACCAAGGACCAGCATAAGAGCTGGTTTATAAGCCTAGGCAGTCCTCATTCTTGAAAGCGCGTTTTCAGGGGTAGAGTTAGGCCCAGGTGAATCAACATGGTATCAGAGCAGGACCCTTGGCGGTGGAGGAGAGCTACCCTGCACTACCATCCGTGGCAACAATAAGACCACCACCGTCCGTCGACACAGTCGATGTGAGGGGGAGTGTTAAGGAGTCTCACATCGACCAAGGACCAGCATAAGAGCTGGTTTATAAGCCTGGGCAGTCCTCACCCTTGAAAGCGCGTTTTCAGGGGTAGAGTTAGGCCCAGGTGATTCAACATGGTATCAGAGCAGGACCCTTGGCGGTGGAGGAGAGATACCCTGCACTACCACCCGTGACAACAATAAGACCACCACCGTCCGTCGACACAGTCGATGTGAGGGGGAGTGTTGAGGAGTCCCACATCGACCAAGGACCAACATAAGAGCTGGTTTATAAGCCTGGGCAGTCCTCACCCTTAAAAGCGCGTTTTCAGGGGTAGAGTTAGGCCCAGGTGATTCAACATGGTATCAGAGCAGGACCCTTGACGGTGGAGTAGAGCTACCCTGCACTACCACCCGTGGCAACAATAAGACCACCACCATCCGTTGACACAGTCGATGTGAGGGGGAGTGTTGAGGAGTCCCACATCGACCAAGGACCAACATAAGAGCTGGTTTATAAGCCTGGACGGTCCTCACCCTTGTAAGCGCGTTTTCAGGGGTAGAGTTAGGTCTAGGTGAATCAACAGTCTCTAAGCTCTATGCTTGTTATACCAGAAATTAAACAACCAAAGGAAGAGAAGATATAGAAATTGGCAGTCAACTTTTCAATTTTGGGCCAAAAAAAGTTTCTACCTGTTTTTATTCCTGTAAATATTCCTGAATGCTTTTATGCCCGAAGATATTCCTATATAACTACTGGTACCTTTGAGGGCTTTCTAATGATATATTTGATCAAGTTGCTGTTAATTATTTGTTAGGTCATGGGACATGGGAAGGGACACACTATTAGACAAGTTGTTAAAGGTTTGATGGTGGATGATGGCTGGAAAGGTTTGTACAGAGGGCTTGGTCCAAGATTCTTCAGCATGTCAGCTTGGGGAACCTCAATGATTTTGGCTTATGAGTATCTCAGTAAGATTACAACCTTTTAATATTTTTGTTTGTTTCAGTATTTCTAATTAAAATGAGTGTTGTGTGTCCTATTTGTACCATTGAGTTACAAATATATGAAATATCTGCACCACTTTTTTTTGTTTTAATTTTTTTGTTGGAAGATTTTTCTACTAAAATTCTCTTTTGTTTTAGGAGGTCGTCTTATATTGATTTTTCTGTATATTTTTGCATATAACCGACCCAAATTTATTCTTTACATATATCCATTCCTCCATGTAAGATCATTCACTTGTTTCATTTATTTTATTTCCAGAGCGTTTGTGTGCAAATGAATAGTAGTTGAAAAAAAGAAGGTATCCATCCAGAGCCTTAGCTTCTTTCTATCTGAACGGTGGAGATTTGGACATTTGGTTGCAAAGCCGGGTGGGATTAGACATCTTTGCGATGGTGATTATGTTGGAAGCATAGCAAAATGTTGTCATGTAGCCAAGCTCCAGAATCGAGAAGGCTCTGATTGGTCATCCGGAAGTAAACATTCTGACTTTTATAACTCAATTACCTGCCAATGTGGGGAGTGCAATAGATGCTCACATGGATTTTTCTAATTAGATTTGTGCTATATCTTCTTTTAGGAAAATTCAATTATTCAAGTAAAGCTTCAACCTTTGCCAAAGTGAGCTGTACGATTGTATCTTTTAAAATCGATACCCATTTTGTCACCGAGCAAACCAAGATGACTGTAGTGTATCTTTTTAGTTTGATAAATAAGAGAGTAGTCATCTCTCTTTCTTGCATTTCGTATTTGATATTTTTCTTCTTGGTTTATAACCCGATCAATACCTATGTCAGTTGCTCAATTATAGTTCGAACTGCCCCAATCATCTGGTTACATCCCATAAACAAACTCATGTATATGTCTTAAGTAGATGCCATCTTGACACAAGCTTGCCCAATTGATGTATTTACTGCCTCTGGACAAAGGAAACTTTTCTTGCCAATTAGTCCATTTGGTTTAGGTGATTTGTAATTATGAAGCTCACCTGGATCGAAGACATTCATCTTCATCTTCATCTGGTTCTCTGAAATCTTCAACCGCGTAAATAATGTGATGGGGGACATAGAGATGAGAAGATAATGAAGAAATTTATCAGCAAATCTAGTAACTGGCTTTGATTCTCAACTCTCATTGTATAAGCTGGGACAATTATAAAGTTGTCAGCTAAGGAGTCGGATCCTTATTCACGATTCCAATTAGGCCCAACTTGGAAAGACTGTTCTATAAGGCCTATAACGTTATAACTAATGCTGAGGGCCACAGAGAAAGAGAATCATTATTAGCCGAATAAAGAGAGAGGAAAAGAAACAAAGAAACAAACAAAAGACGAGTAGAATCATATGCCCCAAAAAGCATATTACCGAGCTATAAACCATGTAAGACTCTATGAACTAACTTCCATTACGTGGTTCCTAATTAATTAGGGAAAAAAAATTAAATAAGCAGCCACTAACGTACAAAAGGACACGGGTGGTAGAAAACAAAGACAGAAAAGGAAAGATTTAACCCATAATTTGGTTGGGATAGAATTTGAATTTTTTTCACATGTTTTTACACGTTATTGACATAGAATACAGGAATAAAATGAAAAGATGTATTTCAAGTGTCTCCTCTTAATAAAGGATATTTCTTTCACATCTCACACTATAAAAAAATTATTATTTAAATTTTACCTTCAAACACAATTAAAAACAAAAAGGCCCTAACTTATCTATTTTTCAATTCCTAGCTCTCAGCCGTATGCTCCTTAGTCGTTCCTAAATATTTGGTGATCTTCAAGGTGAGTTCCAACGTTGCTCCTTTTCTTTTTTCTTTTTCGTTTTAGAAATCGTGACCCACTGGTTGTCGTTCTCATTTTCTTAACATAATATACAATATATTTTATTTTATTTTAATTATAAACCAATTATTATAATAATAATAATTTCTTTAAAATCAATTACTATTACCATTGTTATTCTCATTATAGTTAATTTTTCATCAACCGAACGTGACCAAAGGGTAAAAGGAAAAGCTTCTAACTAAAAAGCAGATGGGTATCTTGGAATTTTGTGGGGAAGGGAAATTCTTAGGATATATTTTGTTGGGGGAGTCATTCACTATTAGTCTTTCCTCAAAAGCCATTAAAATGGAACGATTCAATAGAGGACACTTGCCTTCCTAGGTATTGGCTTGTCAACAACTCAAACCAGACGGGTTCATTCCAACAACTTCTCAACCGATCCCATTTCCCGCGCAATCTAACTCATACTCGATTTTTCTGATGGGCAAGAAGAAGCACTTGGATTGGGCTTCAAAGTCCCATGCTTCTTCTGCAAGCGAGAGGGTCTCTCTTCTTAATAAGGAGGTTTGCTTTCAACCCTTTTGTGTACTTTCCAGTTTAATAACCTATGAAGATTGTTAATTTCATTTGAGAATATACTTTTTTTTTCCTTCTGGGATTTCTTCTGATTGTCGTACTTTGTTCGGTTTGCCTTGTTTGACACATCGATTCTCCTAGGTTCCTTTTCTATATTGCACCATTTATTTGGTTTTTCGGAATAGTCTGCACCGTAAATCTTCCTTATTAAAGAAGGCTGCTGTTCTTATATGGCCGCCTTTTTGCCTATCCTGTTATTCCTTTCATCCTCTTAATATTTTTTATTCTCATTATTAATAATGAGGTTTGATTGAGCTTTTCAAATGAATATGCTGTTTAAATATTCATAGTAAGATACATAAACCCGCTATTTGTTTGCTGAATGCTGATACATACTGTGGTCTAGAATAAGCAATATCTTATTCACTACACTGTCATGCAATTGTAATATGCTTATTTAAACTAAAATGGAACATGACTTAGTTGAATTCTCTAGGCAAAGCAAAAAGCAAATGAAGACCAGTCGGTTGATGTTCCCATGACAGATCTGGAGCATGGGGATGCTGTAGAGGTGATAGCTTTTATGCTTGGTGCTACATTTTTTATACGTTTCACTCAATGTTTTCTTCACAAAAGAAAGATTAAATTCTGTTTTTGTGTATTCAGGCTGCAAATGTTGGATTTTGTCGTGTATTTTCACTTGTAAGTGGATAATTATTTATAACTTTTCTATTAATTAGGCATGACCCTGAATTATATCTAAATGGGCTAAACGTTTTCTTTGCAGGCAAAACCTGATGCTGGAAAGCTAGTGATTGCCACTATTGCACTTCTGATAGCATCTACTTCAAGCATTTTGATTGTAAGATGTTCCCTCTATGGTTGATCATGTGCATTCCCTCTCGCCCTCCCGACCCCTCCTTTTAGTTCTCACTTCATCTCATTTTAATTTATTTGAGCAGCAATGCTTGTTATGCTTTGTAATTAATGCCTCAAAACTTATATATTCTTTATCAATATTTGTCCGTTGCCTTTACTTTTCTGGGAATATATTGTGTACCGTCCAATCACTGACTTAGAACTTGCACTGTTGTATCCTTAAATGCTACTCTGCTCCTCCAACAAGAAGCTTTTTACAATGTTCATCCTTAATTCAATTAGTATTGTATCAAGATATATGATTATGTAAGATCATGAAATTAAACAACTTATTCAAAACTAAATCTTATATAAACTTGTTATAATCTTTCTGCCTCTTAAAAGAGTTTACTTTTCTTTAAATGCAGCCAAAATATGGTGGAATGATAATTGATATTGTATCAAGAGAGATAAAAACTCCTCAACAGCAATCTGAAGCTCTGAATGCAGTCAGAAGCACCATACTGGAAATAGTAATAATAGTTGTAGTTGGGTATGTTTTATTTCATCATTTTATTCCTAAATTTTCGTGGCTTGAATTCCCGTTTCAGTTTACTAGTTGCATAGGTCCAACCATCCACAACATATTTTTTCTTTTAAATACCAGCTCACCTATGACAGTTGTTGGAGTGTTTGCTGTGTATGAATATTGATGTCCTTTGATCTGTTAGGCTTATGTGGCATAATTACCTTCTTTTTTCTATTGCTTGAAGTTCTCTGTGCACAGCAGTTCGAGCTTGGTTGTTTTCCTCTGCTAGTGAAAGGGTGGTGGCTCGTTTGAGAAAGAACTTATTCAGTCACCTTATCCATCAGGTGAGGATGTCAATTCTCAAAGTTAGTCTTATTCTACTAAGATTAGTCGCCAGGTCCCCACTGTGGTTAATATTCAGTAGCAGGTGCCTTTATTTTCTTTCAACATACACAGAAATCTAAATAAATTTGGCATGGTTTATTGGTTCAACAGGAAATAGCCTTCTTCGATGTCACTCGTACAGGTGAACTCCTTAGCAGGCTATCTGAAGACACACAGATTATAAAGAATGCTGCAACTACCAATCTTTCTGAGGCACTCAGAAATGTAACAACTGCCTTTATTGGTATTGGCTTCATGTTTTCATCATCTTGGAAATTAACACGTGAGTAATTTAGTTTGTTGAAGTCTTTGAAAAATGCTTCATGTACCAGTGAATACCTTACTCATTACATTTTTCTTCCTGCCTAGTGTTGGCTTTGGTTGTAGTACCAGTCATTTCTGTTGCTGTAAAAAAATTTGGGCGCTATCTACGTGAACTATCACATGCAACTCAAGCAGCAGCTGCAGCCTCTTCCTCAATTGCTGAGGTTTGTGGCAAAATATGAGTTGTGGTTAGTTTGGGGATTTTTCACACTTCATTTGACATTTATTATGAAACAAAATCAACAAGAAAGACTTGAGATCATTCAGTACACACATAAAACTGACTCTAGAACTTTGAAAAGTAGTTCTAAATATTTTTTTGGGTTCCTTCTATTAAATCTCTCAAACAAATGTGTGTTTAGGAATCTTTTGGGGCTATCCGAACAGTTAGATCCTTTGCTCAAGAGGAACATGCTGTTTTGAATTACTCAGACAAAGTTCATGAGACACTGAAGCTAGGATTAAGACAAGCTGTGAGTTTCACAATTTAGATATTCACTCTCTCTAACTAACACATTTTCAAACTGGTAATGCCTAACAGATTGTTTTCTGAAGTTCAAGTTTTTCTTTTCCTCTTTCAGAGGGTAGTGGGTCTATTTTTTGGAGGGCTGAATGCAGCATCCACATTATCCGTTATCGTTGTGGTGGTTTATGGAGCATACTTGACGATAGCAGGCACCATGACAACTGGATCTCTTACATCTTTCATTCTTTATAGCCTCACAGGTACTTCTCTTGTTGTTTAAAGCTTGGAACTAATATATCTCTGATAATATAGTTTTATAATTGTATATGAAATACAAATATTAATTTGTAAATTTCAATCTCATAGGTTTCTACAAAATATTTTCTTCGTTATAGTTTGATCATGTCATTTGATTTATTTAAGAGTTTTTATAACTCTAAACTGTAGTTAGAATGCTTACTACATTCCTTTTAATTGCTACTCATAATCTTATATTATCCTCAACTTCATAACTAATCATGAATTCAAATTGCCAACTCTTTTGGTCAACAGTTGGATCCTCAGTGTCCTCTTTATCAGGACTTTATACAACTGCTATGAAAGCTGCAGGGGCAAGCAGGAGAGTTTTCCAGCTCCTGGATCGTGTCTCGACCATGCCAAAATCAGGGGATAAGTGCCCTGTGGGGTCAGTTCAACGTCATTTTTTTCAATACATGGGAATTTTTGTTTTACTAAAATTAAAAATTTGTTTGACTCTTTGCTCCTGTAAACTCTAATTTTTTTTATATCATCAATAAGTGGTGTGGGGAAAGTGTACTTTCCCATCTGAAGATGCACTGATAATTGACTTAGCATTGAAGTTTTAGCTTTGATGGCAGTAATTCAGATGGAGAAATGGAGTTAGATGATGTATGGTTTGCTTATCCTTCTCGCCCAAGTCACATGGTACTGAAGGTATTACTTCTCTTTTATTAAATGTGGCTGAATTATCATTTTTTCGGCTATGTATACTAAACCATAATTAAAGGCACAAATGTGACATGGATTCGAAAATTACACTATAACAATATAAATGGTCTGTCTCAAGTCTCAGCAAAAACGGACTGAGGGTGGAATTTTGTATTCCCTGCTTTCCTTCAGGCTGGAACCATAATATAACATGGAACCTTATAATCTGTTTTGTTGCTTTACTTATCTTCTTCCCGTTCCTTAGGCTGTCAAATGGATAGGTGTCTTTCCTGAATGTTTCTTTGCTTATTTCCCAAGCTAGTATGAGGAACCCTTAATACTGATTTGGACTTCTACATGATCTAAGAAACATTTTTGTTTTGCTTTGAATCTGATAAACTTTGTTTAATCTGCAGGGAATAACATTGAAATTGAGGCCTGGTTCAAAAGTTGCTCTTGTTGGTCCGAGCGGTGGTGGAAAAGTAATAATACTTTTCCTTTACTGGAGATCTTCTATTGCTGAAGCATCACTTGAGCTATATTTTGCTTATAACTGGTTTATTTGTTTATGAACTGCAGACAACAATTGCAAATTTAATTGAGAGGTTTTATGACCCTCTCAAGGGAAGAATTTTGCTAAATGGAGTTGAACTTGTGGAAATATCACATGAGTATCTACATAAAAAGGTAATCCCTGGCATTTCTTCCTCCAATATGGAATCCTAGATATATCAACTAGCCTGAGGAGTCACAATAGAGCCTTCCAAGTTTATTATTTCATCACAATTTGCACTTAAAAACAGTATTTTTTCAATGGGCAAATACATATTTGAAATCATCCCCATCTAGATAACCTTACACTAAGAAAAAAGCTATTGCTTAACTTCAAACTAAAGTGACTATGAAGTAAAATTATTTTTACCTTTCAAAGGTAGTTGGTTATTGTGGTTCCATAGTTCGAGCCTAGCTGAAAACTTCCTTGTCTGGACCAAGTAATTTGCAATAAACTCTAACCCAAACCTGAGTATCCCATGTCAAGGATTTGGACAAAAACCGAAATTCAGGTTAAGTTAGGCTGCATGTACTGACATGTACTCAAATCAGATCATCGTCAAATGTGTAAGTGCGATATTCAATATGTGATAAATTATATTTTTATTTTCATTTTTTTAAATGAAAGCTGTAATACTGACATCTAATACCCTGAGTTGTGCATATTTCAAATTACAGGTCAGTATAGTGAGCCAGGAGCCTGTGCTTTTCAACTGTTCTTTGGAAGAAAACATAGCTTATGGTTGTCATGGAAAAGCAAGCATATCTGATATAGAAACTGTAGCTGTAAGTTTGAGCAAACATGCTTAACTATATATTTTGTTTGCATAAAGTGAAAAGGGCTCATTGGGCAATAAATGCTGCAGAAAATGGCAAATGCTCATGAATTCATTGAAAAGTTTCCTGAGAAATATAAAACTGTTGTTGGAGAAAGGGGATTGAGGCTGTCCGGAGGCCAGAAACAGAGGGTGGCTATTGCCAGGGCATTGTTGATGGACCCAAGAGTTTTGCTTCTGGATGAAGCTACAAGTGCTCTTGATGCTGAAAGTGAATTCCTTGTTCAGGTAATATTGGATTTTCTCTCACATTGATTAATATAATAATGAAAATGGATTTATGTGGTTTTATAGTGTAGCTTTACGGTCATTCGCATGATACTAATTTACATTCGACCTCACAATGCTAATGTGCTGTACAGGATGCCATGGATTCATTGATGAAGGGCAGGACAGTTCTAGTCATTGCACACAGGCTTTCAACAGTGAAGAGTGCAGACAGTGTGGCAGTTATATCGGATGGTCAGATCGCTGAAAGTGGCACACATGATGAGCTTTTGAGCAAGGATGGAATTTACACTGCATTAGTAAGGAGGCAACTTCAAGGGTCTAGAACAGAGTAATTGTATATTATTTAGAATTTGAACCTTAAATATGCATGGGACTGCCCCTGAAATTTCTAAAAATTAGGGGGCTGCAGCCTGTACTTCAATTATAATGCAGAATGTTCTGTTTACTAAATGATGCAGAAAACATTTTTACTGCGGAATTTGTAGGTCTTTTTAACCTTTCTCCTTTTTGGTGGTTCCTTTTTTAAAAAACAAAAAAAAAAAAACTCGATATGAAAATACTTACGTTGATAATAAGGAGAAGCCCCAATACAAATACAATTTAAAAACTATAAAAAATTACTATAAATATTTACAAATGAAAGCAAAATTCATAGCGTAGGAGATGGATTTAGATCTAGTTGAATAACAATAACCTAATTATTGAGTTGTTGATCACTCTTTCAAACACCTTAAATCACACTAATATACTAGTACATAAGAAAATATTCCTATAGAGTAATCTAGTTGAGTAATTAGATTGCAAAACTTAACGAAATATATAAATTTCTAATGCTGGCAAGTTAAATTGCCAAAACTAGCAAGAAAAATTATACTGGGGGGAAAAAGAGCATAAATATTTGCTTAGGTAGGTAAAAAAAATCATTAAAGATTGGCTAAATCAAGATGCAACGTAATTCCAGGACATTCTAAACTATAAATTTCATGGACGATTCTGGCTATGATTAAAACATGATGGCGTTGGTTATTGCAAATTGCTCGTAGGGAATGATTGAAAAGGCCAACAAACTATATACAGCATTTGTATTGCATGTACTATATGCGTACCACAGAGAAAGAAAAGCAATGGCAACAAAAATTGAAATTATAAATCCATACAAAATGGGAAGTCTAAAGGATAAATCCATACAAATCACAACTTGCCACTGTCAAAATTGCCAATACATTTTGATTTAGTTCCAATAGAACACAAAATAAATTGGGTATCCTCTCATCTACCAAACCTATTTTTCTAGATAAAAAATGGTCCAAAACAACATATCAATATTGGAAACAAGATAACCCTTTAACGAATAGCTAACCCCTGCATAACTTGTGAACCATCTTCAGTGCTCCTGTTTGCTTGAATTGTGCTAATAACATTAGCAATGTTACCCTGGAAATGGGAAATTAAAAACAGCAATGTAATTTCACAGGGTGTTATATTTCATAAAAAATGCACAGTACTGAGGGGGAATCACAGAGTAATAAGCGTAGGCATACACTTACCCTCCATGTCACTAGCTTTGATCTAAGTGATTGCCACTGATGCTGACTGAATACACGCTCGGTACAACGGCTGCATGTTTTTGAAAAGGTAAGGTAATCATGATTGGAAATAGACAATATCTAATGCTTATAAGCAATCCAACACTGCAGACATATTTACCCTACAATATTCATATGGACGAAATAGGGATATTAGAAGCTTACTTTACGATCACAACTTGATTCATCTGGTCCATTTTACTATCAACTAGCTTTGCAGTTATTGCCTTGACAACCCATGGTTCCACCTCGTTATCATTAATCTGTGGATGATAAGCCACAGGCCCACAATTTAATTAATAAAGATATGAGGGTAAAAGCAGACCTAGCTGAGAGAGAAGCAAACTCACCTGAAGTGTATCTTTAATAACATTGTAAGGAATCCGTCCAGTTTCTTCAGAGCCAAGATCCACCAATGACATCAACCTCATCTTAGCAATGCAGTCTTCATGAACAAGACCTACAATATTAATGAAAAGCCTAAAGTTATATTAAAAATGAAGAAATCCTAACTTTTATGGCAGCCATAAAAAAGGATGAAAATATACTATGTTATACCGTAGTCTTTCAGTAGAGCAGAATTTGCAGCATGAAATTCCAAGTATGAATCCAGTCTTTGAGTGAGAAATATTTTCAGTAGCTGATACATCAAAGCATATTTAGCATCTTTCTCCAATTGCCCCACAGCAGGCATATCTAGCAAATCACACTGCAAAATATAGAAGAAAAAATAATATTAATTTTCAGGACTGGTATTCATATAGATCATGCACTTATGTATAGAATTAATCAAAGTCATTTATAACAGTAAAAAGGAATTTCAACAGATTTTCAATTGGTATAAATTTCTTAAAAGTTTTTGTACTTATGTATCCGGTTGCTACGTTTACTTTGAAGCTCTTCACAAATATGGAATTTGACCAAAAAGGCAGACACCACTCTGATCTTTGAAAGGCATGAAGAATGCAGCAGTAACTACTTACCATCCATGTTTACATATTTTTCAATGATTTAATATACACAAGTATCATATAAGATCCATTTAGGAGGCAACGAAAAAAGAAGCATATTTTTGAAGTTTCCAGGACATCGCAGTACCTGGAACATGTCTGGGGCCTTAACAAACTCTATAATCGTGCGGACAGCTTCTTCCTTGGCTTCACCAAGAGTATTTGTATCTTCTCCCAAAAAAGTTGCCAAGTACTTGGTCAGAAAATTAAAAGTCTCCTTTCCTGAGCTGAATTGATAAAAACAATGAAACTGAGGATAAATAATAGTTATAACTAACTAGGGGGAAAATAATGGCAATTTAGATGCAACAAAAACTTATACACTGTTATCATGAAATACCCATTGATCTTCATCTAACCTTTTATTTTCCCTTAAAACATTAGCGATGGTGAGAAATAATTGCCTTTTGTCCACATTCCCAATATTCCACTCTTTCAAGAAATTGTCTATCTTTTTGAATGAAGGAACTACATGTTCAGTGACCTTCCCTTCTATTGCCAAATTTAGAGCCTTCATGTAAACATAAAAACGACTATATGGGTTCTCCAATAGGTTGTAGAGATTGAACAAACTGTAAAGGGAGGACAAACATGAGAAAACGTCTTCAAAGATTTTCTTCTTCCAAAAAAGCTAAAATTGTATTCAAAATTTGACATTACGTTTTTAAACGCATGGAAGGCTTTTCATTTGGTTGTTGAGTAATCTTGGTAGATATAACTTTTGCCATCTCAAGTGCTTCATCCGGACTTCCAGATTTTGTAACCTCATTGCAGATAACAGTCAAAATGCACTCAAGATCTAAGCAGAAAGGAGCAATAGATCATTGTTGTGTACAATGAGGAGGACTTCAATTGCTAGTCAATCTCCATCCTTCCTGTGAGTTCTTGATATAAAACATAAAAGATTCATATACCAGTTAAATACCTTTCTCGTTCACTTTTGAAAATATCACTTCAGCAGAAGTGAGCATCAATGAGACCAAATCAAACCATCTGCCCATTGCTATGCATTCTTGGGCTTCAAGACATAGTCTAGTAACTTGTGGCTCAGCAACCTGATTAGTAACAAGACATTCTAATTTAGCTTAAACAACTTTACCGACTTCCAGTTTCACCCACAAAATGTAATTGAGGAAAATGTACTGGGCTTTAAAAAAAATGATATTTTATACTTGATAACCACTTCCAAATCCTAATTCCTCATCACTAAGGAGGAATCTTATAGATGCCAATTACCAATACCAAATCTACCAGAAAACGGTAATTTCACGGAAATTGATTGTGATTTTTGTTTGATCTATATGACGAATGAACACCAGCAGAGCTAACGGTGATGACGAGGTAATATTTCAAAAAATTTACAATCATAGCACAGGAAAGGTTCAGTATCAAATCAAAATAAAACACGTTCATCTAATTAGCCTAAAATTCCAGACACCAATAGCAGAAAGAAAATTTAAATAAACGAAATTCGAACAAAAAAGAACTACTGTAACCCCAATTAAAATTTCAAACGTCCCTATAAGTACGCATGTGAATATATATACATATTAGGACTTAAAGAACCAGTAAAGGGTGAAGGAAGCTACCGACCTCAGGACCGGCGTCAGCCCAGGCAAGCTCTGAAGTGAATCGGACAACGGCAAGTGCCGGATCTTCCTCGGAGGTTGGAATCACAGTCGTCATCGGCGTATAGCTCTCTGCCACTCGGTAAAATTGGAAATGTTTTTTCCTTGGCACCCAAAACGCAGAGAGCAAACAAATGTCGACACTAGGAAAACCCTAACTGAGGCTTAATGAGGGTAATACTGTCTTTACATAAAAAGAGGGTAATACTGTCCAACTGGTTCAAGTGGGTGCAAACTGCGAAAGTAGGGAATTACCGTGACCTTGAGTCGCTGAGTCACAAACGATACGATACGTTCTGTGGGTGTTTCAAAATGTAGCGATTCCATTTAGTCCAAATAACCCTAAGGAAATTATACAATTTTTTTAGGATGATTGATTTGGTTTTAATTTCAAATTAAATCATCGATTCATACTTATATTATATTATAGAGGATAAGGTTACATTTATTCCTTTATTTATGTAAAATATTTTATTTATTTTTTAAAATTTAAAAATATAATATTTAAAAATTGTATACAAAAAATATTTAATAATCTTAAATTTATTTAAAAACAAATAAAAATTATTAAAGATATTCTAATCACGAAATTGAGGTAAAAGATGATAATAATCTCATTATACTTTTTTTAGTTTGATAGAGTATTGATAAATTATAAAAATACACTCATTAATATTTGTTTAAAAAAATTTATCAACAAAAATTCTTTTATGATTATTTTTTATAAGTAAAATTATTAAAAAACATATTTTTATAAGTAAAATGATTAATAAATATATTTTTTATAAGTAAAAACACTAATGAGTACTTTTTTTAAATTAGAGGATTAAATAATATTTTTATTAAAAAAAATAAACTTTATGATATTTTCGTATATTATATATTTTTTATTTAATAAAAAATTAAAAAATATATAAAAAGTAATAGTTTTTTCTCTACCACTACGTATTAACATAATTCACCTTTACAAATTTCAATCGATCATTTTTGCTTACTTATACTAACTCAATAACCTTATCTAATTTCTCAACTAAGTCTCCAACGCAAAATGGAGAGTATGAGACCCAAAATCTATCATCAAGTCATCGATTTTTAGCTTTTACATTTCTATTATTTAAATTAATTATTTATATATATATATATACAATCTATGTTTAAATTGATATAAAATTAAATAGTAAATATTTTGTATTAATTTTTGTGTAATTTAAAATATAGGATTGAATATATAATCTTTATTCATTTATTTTTTGGAAAATATTAAAAATATTTTTATGTCTAATTTTTAATAAATTATTAAAATAAATATTTTTTAAAAAGTACATGTTATTGAAAAAAATACTAAAACACAATATGTTATCTGTTCAATCTAATCTAATGTAACTCAATTTGAACGGTTTAATTTAAATTGATTTTATAAGTTATCTAATATCAATTCTTACTTTTTAAGAATTGATATTATTAGTTTAGTTTCGATTTAACTAAAATATGAACTAACACATAATATGCACACCTTTAATATGTTTATTTTTATTTTTTGCTAAAAAAATTTCTCTTGTTAATTGTAAAATAACTTTTTTTATATAAAAAAAATGTTTTTTTAAGTGTTAACATGAAAGAACAAATTAAAAATTTAGCTTAATAAAATTATATTTACTTTATAAAATAAAAAGTGATACCGTGAAATTATTGGGTTTTTTGTCTCTGATAGTAACACTATCATATATTACATCGATATTAATTGTTTATAATTTTTTCAATTAAAAAAAAATATGAGATTCTAATATCTAAATTCAATAAAATCTTATTAAATTGAATTAGACATAAATTTCTAACCTTACTTACCTCTTATTTTTTTTCGATTCTCTCTAATAAAATTCTCCATAATTCTCACATTTTGATATCTTACTCCTTATTAATCTCCAAATAATCCATGATTGTAGGTTTTGTTTTTGATCAAAATAATTAGAAATAGTAATGTCAATATGAAGCTTCAAATTTAATAATGATTTACATTCAATCAATTTCGATTCATAGCATATATATTTTAATTTATCTCTATCAAGTTATTAGTATCTTCATTTTCTTTATCACTTCGTCTCTGTCTCTGTAACTTGAAATTTTAGCATCGTTACTTTTTCCTTTTCTTTGCTAGTGTTATTACTTCTCCGGTAATGTTTTTTTGAGAGATTGCTTTTCTTTGGAATTGCATTCTGATTTTATGTTGTTACATTTTTTCTTCTTCTTTGTAAGCCTAATCTAATGAGTCATGTTCTAAGTGATTTCTTTATTTATATTGTTATGCAATGGAGGAGAACATAGAATAGTTAGATGAGAATAAAGATGAAATGTAATTATCGGATTGTACACAAATTTTCGGCACAAGTAATGTTTGCTTGTGTTTTATTATTTGTGTAAATTTATGTCAATTATCTTTTTATGAAATATGTCACTAATAATTCACCTTGTGATATATGGAGGAAAAAATCTAACCGTTAATTTTTTATGAAATTATTTATGTAAATTCAAATAAAATAATAGTATAAAATTTTATATTGAAGAAATTTTAACGTGTTATCTTAAATTTTAAAATAATCTAATAATTGTGTATTTTTTATTTGAAAATAATATTAGTATCTCCAATAATTTACACGTAAAATATTGCAAATAAATGTTACCACGTTATAATTTTATTTTTTTAATTATAAATTTATAACGTTTTACATAACCACCATATTTTTTTTCCTTTCATTTTTACAAAAAAAAAAAAAACTCGTGTTAATTGGATACTTGGATCATTTATACGGCCCAAAAATGTACGCCGGCCCAAGCTTCCATGTCCTGAAATACTTCAGTAAGTAAACGACGTTGTTTAATAGACACCGTACTAAACCTAAAAATCCAAAATACGAGAAATCTAGAGTTCCAAAAGGCTTGAGAATCTGAGATAGGAATTTGCTCTGTTTTGTAAAGCTTCTGTCGTCTGAGCTTCCGATAAAGTTCCATCCTACGCTTTATCGAACATTGCGCAGGGAAAAAATAAAATATATAAATTAATTCAAGGAATAAATCGAATTGAAGGCGAAAAGTCAAAATTATATTTGTTCTGTTCAAAGCTCTCATTTTTCTTTCCAAAACTGAGAATTCTAAACCTCGTTGTTACGATACCAGAGCGTCAGTGTTCTATATTGCCATCTACGAATAACAAATGTGTCTACAGACGAGGTATTTGATAACTTTGATTTCATCAAAACCCACATCTTTATTCATTAAAAACAAGTATGTTCCACAAGAAAGGAACTCGAAATAAATAGAATTGTTTTTTTGTGTGCATAATGAATGTTTTAATTATTTGCTTCTTTGAAGACTTTGCTCCGTATAATGGATTCTCTTTTCTACTTATAACTATTTTTCAGCTCAATTAAAAAAAAGAAAATTACTATATTTGATTCTACGCAGATTTGCGCGAGTTTAAAAGTTAGGGTATAATAGCTTTGGGAAGAAGTATTTAGTTCTTACGATTAGATCGGAATGCATTGGTTAGCTTGTTGGAAATTTAACCAATTGGGTTATGATGCGATTTGAAGTTGAAATGTATTAAATTTTGTATATACTTCGATTGCTTTTTTGCTTTTGCCTTAAGTTGAACTTTAATATTATTATTTGTAAACTTACTGTAGTAGTTTTCCTTATGGTTTCACTATATGTAAACTTTTGACTTCAATTCCTGTAATATAGCCTGAATAATTACATTACTAGTAAACTGCACTGTCTTGAATAAACATTTTCTGCATGGATTTTTTCTACACTTATTTAAGGCTTATTGAGCTGCTTTAAAAAATTGCAGGGCCTATAGGTATAGGTAAACTGAATAATCAATCGTGTTTAACACGTTTGGATATTGATCTAGATAAGGTGTACAAGAGACGGACATCCATTCATGAAAGGCATAATTTTATTCAACAACACTAGTTGTTTTCCATTGGCCGAAGGTGAAATTCAAGCTAATCGTTCACTAGTAGATTTACGACCTCCTTCCCTTAAAGTTTTTGCAGTGAATGTTGACACAGCTACCAAGCCAACAGAACAGAATTCATCAAGGAAAAGGAAGCCAAGATGGAGAAACAAAACGAAGGCAGCAACTAAGCTACAAAATAGTGGTCTAGCACATATGCTTCCTGAGACAGATGGCTTGATTAGTACCAACCGTTTGGATATATTGTCGGCTTTGAGTCTATGCGATGAAAGGAATAGTAAAGAGGTAGTTCCATTAGGTGTTGGTAAAACTGTCAATGAAGAGCACAAGAGTGCAGGTTATTCTCATAATTTGCTTTTTAGAATGCCTGTTAATTGTTCAAGAAAAAAGCTTCTCATACTTGATCTAAATGGATTGCTTGCGGACATAGTTACTCCTCCTCCGAAGGAGTGCAAAGCAGACAAGAGAATTGCAGGAAGGGCAGGTGATAATTATTTTTAGCATAATTTATTTCGAATAAGAGTTTCTTGCTTTATTCTAATATTAAATGCACCATTACTTTCATATTTCAGTTTTCAAGAGACCCTTTTATAGTGATTTTCTGAAGTTCTGCTTTGAGCGGTTTGAAGTGGGTGTGTGGTCCTCGAGATCCAAGTATTCTTCATTAGCCTATTTTTTTGGATGCCTCAATTGTTTTGTTTTGTATAAGATTTTTTCAAATTTCGAAAGAACTGCATCATTGCTCTTTTTCTTACTTTTGGCATTTGTTGGTAACAGTAAATAGTTGTTTGGGTATATGCACTAACCGCAATACTCACTAATATCTTGCAGGAGAATTATGGAGAGAATGATTGATTATCTTATGGGTGATATGAAGCAACAATTGCTGTTTTGTTGGGTAAGCTACCTCTGGCGTTGTATCTCTGTCATATGTGCATAATATATACCATTTTTTTTTGTTCTGGCATTTTTTTTAGTACCATTTAATTTCACGTCTTAATTAGTCAAAACTTGCAAGATTTTCCATTGGTTCATGGCCCTAAGACCACCAAAAACAGATACAATTGACAAAATTTGCATTTATATTCTTAATTACTCTATAATTTTTGTCAGACATGGATGAGGAGTTATTTCTTAGGTGGTCAGGATCATTTAGTTGGTGCATATCACAAAAATCATGTACCTTTACCATTTTGAAGAAATTGTTTGATTTTGGATAACTAGTTGTTACTTGCTATCCTCCCTCACCCCTTTGAGTGTCATTGTCTACTATCCATGGTATTATAGTATATCTGCTCATATTATGCTATAATATTTTTATTTTAGGATCTATCTCACTGCACTGCAACACAATTCAGGACTCTGGAAAACAAGCATAAGACCTTGGTTTTTAAAGAACTGAGGAAAATTTGGGAAAAACATGACCCTAGTCTTCCTTGGGAGAAGGGAGATTATAGTAAATCCAACACACTGCTATTGGATGATTCTCCTTACAAAGCCTTGCTAAATCCTGTTAGTTCATTTTCATCTTTTTGTATCGCTACCTGGTTTAAATATTTATTAGGATATTATATAGGACTTCTACTTTCATCTCTGACTTTGACTTCTTTGGTGCAGGTGCACACTGCTGTATTCCCACATCCATTCAAGTTTCAGAATGGGAGTGACAGTTTTTTAGGTAACTTTGTCATATAACTCATAACTTGCTATAATTATATTTTAAACAAGATCTAAGTACCCTGCACTATATCTTGCAAGTACATCCAAGAGTGATAGCATGTGTATCCTTTCTTTGGTGCTGTAGAATCCCGCATATAGTTTATGTTTCAAATTTCTTGGTTGTGTTTTTCATGAATATTATTTTTCTTATCCTCAATTTATCTTTTACCTTCTTGAAATGGTAAATGATGCCATTTTGAGAAATCACATAAGGTCACAACATATCATTGCTTGGAATTAGTTGGTTCCAGGTTGAGTTATGCTTTTCGATTAATCTTTCTAATTTTCAGTTTAAGTAGTAGATTTCTTCTTTTCTTTCTGTTGTGAAACATAGACAATTATAATAAGTAAATATGCTTATCTGGTTTGATATTGCATTCTTCTACCAAAAGAATTTGACATGGCTTGATTAGAAGTATTTTCTATCTCTATGAAAGTCAATTCCTTTTCATTTTTGGTAACAACCTGGGAAGTTGAACTGGGGCTTGGGGGGAAAGGACGATCATCCTCATCTCCCATCTTTTTTTTTGTCAGAATCTTCATCTCCTTGTTTGTAGATGAGCAAATTTGGCACTGCTTGTTGGGATGATTAATCTTTGCTTTATTTGTATCATTGCAAATCTATTCTATGGATAGGAGGCAAATCGTAACTATATGAATGAACCATGTGTGATAGGTGCCGAAGGTGATCTTCGTGTCTACTTGGAAGGACTCTCAGAGGCTGAAGATGTACAGAGGTTTGTAGAGCAGCACCCATTTGGTCAGAAACCTATCACGGAAAGTAGTGAATCTTGGAGCTTCTATCTCAGAGTCATTAGTGAAACTGAACTTTATTCCCTTTCCAACCATGACGTAAACTCTAGCTCTTCACTTCATGAAAATATGATTTTCCATTAAATGTTTGTCATGACATTTTCTTTTGGTCGAGGGAACTCGATCCTGTTAACAGAGCATGCTTCTAAGCATGGATGAAAACGTTGATATTGGTGGAAATATCAATACTTCAATTGTACGGGTTGATATTATTGATATTTAATGAAAATTATAATTATTTAAAAATATTTGTATAATTTATTTAAAAAGTACTAAAATAAACAATAATATACAATTAATTTTTTTTAATGCTTCATTTATCGTCTATTTTCTTGGATACAAATTAGTTTGGGATTTATACCGAATAGATTGATATTTTGATATTTTTTCAGTACTGATGTTTCATTAAAAATTTAATTTATTAATCACCAATATAAGCTCAGGATATGGAGTTATACGATTTTTATGTAAGCTATATAAAAGGGGAAGCACAATACCATCCAGACACATAGTCTGCGAAGGTGTCAAACTAAGCAGACATTATGCACCGTAAAAACTAGAATGTGTGAAACAGATAACCTGAATATGTCTAGCTAAAATACATTTGCCTACCCGTAAAAAATTGTTCAGAGCGAATTCTAATTATATCCCACCAAACCTCCAAATATATACCTCAATGTCCAAAATTATTAGGAATATATGTTTTAGAGGTATGTACTTGGAGGGTTACATGGGATGCAAGTAAAATTCCTTTTTCAAACTAAATAATTTCATTGGCCGAGATGCTCTAAATTAGAGCTATAAAGGAAGTTATTTTATCTCATATAATTAGCTCATAATGTTATATTTTCTCATTTTATTTAAATTGTAGTTTTAATAAAACTAGTATTAAACATATGTTAGTATCATTTTTCTTATTAAACTTACATTATAAATAATCATGTATCATAATTTTTATTTTTTTGTATTCTTATTTGTTTCAATTAGTATTATTTCATTACCATATCATCTTATTAAAAATTAATTGAAACAATATGATATAAGTTTTGAAATTAATATATTATATCATAAATTTTATTAATATATCATCTTAATTTACACTCATCTACTTTGAAAAATAAGCAAACACAACGATTTATTTATTATTGTATTACAATATTTTGTCTTATATGTCAATGATTTTATCTTTTTCTTTTCAAACACCTCCTCCTATGGTTTTAAAAAATCATTGTAATTATTATTTTCTAAATCTGTAGCCTTTTTTTTTTAAATTTTAGTAAACGTTGAGGGAGGTATTTATAAATAACTTCTAAATAAATAATCACAACATGATGAACAAGTTATTTTAGTCCAATAAATTTGAATAGGGGGATTCAAAGTCATTCCAATTAAAAGGTTACTGGCTCTTAGCCACCTAAATTAGAGGTATGCACTGGTAAGTAAAGCATTAATGTTAATTATAGTCTACTAAAGGTGACAATGATGAGTCAGTGTCAAGGAATTTGAAGGAGCAATGTGTAGTCAGTGTCAGGGAAGCTCGCATTTTAATTTCATACAGTCATAATGTTCCACTTCCACCATTTTCACACAATTTCTATCAGAATTCTTTCCCTTTTCATCCATGGGTATGTAATTCTTTTGAGGAAGATGGGAAGAATGTAAAAAATAAAAAAAAATAGTTAAGTGTGAAAAGAAGGTGGATCGGTAATACACATATGAGTCCAGAGTTGTACATTTTTCTCTCTTTTTAAGATTATCCACTATTCAATACTATAAAATTATTTAATTTTTTTTTCTCCCTTTATAAGTAAAAGAGATTTGGTAATTGACCTCTAAAACTACTACCTATGTAAGGTCGAATGCCCAATTGCCCGTCTTTGTTGAAATTTGTCCCATAAAAATCTCATTCGCAGTGATGACACTACACCTTTTGAATCACGTAACCACACATACAGAGACATCAACTCACTCATTCCAAAAGGGTGATCTGCTCTGCTTTGCTATATGATGAAACGGAAAATGGTGCTTAAATTCAGAGATTGTATGTGATGAATACTGCCTACTAGGTTTAACAATTTTTTGTCCAATAATACCTAATTAATTTCACAATCAGTTTTAAGTATGAATGTACCATTATGAATGGACATTTTAACAATAGTTAACTGAAATTGAAACTGTAATTATTTGTAAAAAATTAACGATTTTTTTCCGAAAATAATTATAATCGAAAGACGTGAAATAAATATTTTTATTACAATATCAAAATTATAGTTAATCGAAATCAAACATTTATTAATATTATTATTTTATATACATTTAATTATATAGAAAATTACAATACCTTGTATAATTAAATTAAATTTTATTTATTTTAATTTTATATATATTTTATTTTATTTAAAAATATGTGTTAAATAGTTAAAAAATAAAAATTAATGTTAATATTTTAAATAGTTTGATAAATTAAAAATTAAGTTAACATTTTAAATTAAATATATTTTTGAATAAATATTAAATTATTATTTATTTATAACTAATAATTATTAATATATCATAATCCTACATCAATGCGTCTATTCATATGTACTGCCCTAGAAATGGTGATCTTTTTCGTTCCAATTATTTAAGTCCACAATCAGTGGCATTGATATATAGCCCACATGAGATTGGAGATACAATACACGAACTGAAAAAATAATCATATGAAAATAACAAGAGATTGACAAAACTAATAATTATTATCTCTAATTTATTCCAGATTTTAGAAATAAGTATAATTATAAATTCTATTTATATGCATAAAATAATAAACTAGTTAAATATAAAATAAGTAATAAAATGAAACTTAAGGCATGTTTTTTTAAATGAATCACTTTAGTTACTTTTTCAGTGGTTCAATCAAAATTATTTTTTTAAAAAAATAAATTTATTTTAATTTATATTATTATATTTAAATTAGAAAAAATACCCGAGAATGAACATCTTTGAAAATAAACTAATCTCTTATTTTTATAAATAATATTTTTAATCATAAATATATTATATTATATGAAATTTTTTTATAAAGCAAAAAATAAACTTCATAAGGCTACATGGATTTGTGAAAAAAAGTTTATAAAAACTTGTAAAAAGTAAAAAGGATTATTTGATTTTAAGATATATATATTTTTTAATTTAAATATAATAATATAAATTAAAGTGAATTAAAAGGTATGAGATACTCAAAATGAAAGTGATTAAAGTGTTGCATTTATAAAAAGGAGTGACTTAGATGCACTTCAACCATAACTAATAATAATCTTAAATAATAATCTAAAATAAATCTTAATTCAAATAAGTATAAATATTATATAATTGATAACTATTAAATTTTAACTAATTTAAAATTAAATTTGCATTAATTCTACCATCATAAAATAACTTGACTCCGACAAGATAAATTGTAAACCAACAAACAAAACTTAAAATATAAAGAGACACAACATTAATATAATAATAAACTAAGCATTTTTTTATATCAACGAAACTTAAAATAACAATAATAACAAGGAAATTAAACATTTTTTGGGTTAAAATCTAATAAAATATAAACTAAGCAAACAAAAAATCAACATGAAAAAGGAACCAAAACAAGGAATTGAAACTATGTCTGAACCGATTTGAATCGTTGAAAAATGATTTGAATATGTAGGAACTGGGTTCTGAATTTCTGATGGGTCTAACCAAACTGATCTATTATGTATTGAGTAGAATCATATCTGATATTTTATTTACTTATATATTGAAAAATAAATACAATATTAAATCATATTTATAAGATTAAAATAACAAAATAGATAAAATAAAATAATTAATATGGATAATAAACAGTAATTTAAATAACTAAATGAAAAATCTAAATTCAAATAAGCATAGATATTAGATCATCAAAACTTTTGTTTCTAAAAGAACATCAGTTTTTTTCTTTCTTTCAAGAAACTGAGAGTTTATTGCTGTAGAAGAAGAGCAATATATATAAACACAACTATAATGTTGAGGTAATCAACGGCATTTTAGACATTACACACTATCCAAAATAATATATATTGAAAATTTGAGTTGAAAACGCAAAGGTTAAAGGCGAAAGCCTAAAGGCCTTTTTAAATAAAACAAGTTCTCTCAAAGTTGTATTATTTCTTTCATATTTTCATTACAATTCTATAGCTATATATAAGGAGATTTACTCTTTGATTTAAACATTCCTTGATTTACTCCATGAATTAAGGATTCCTTGTTTTACTCCTTAAATTACTCCTTAAATTAAGGATAATAATTCCTTGATTTATTCCTTAAATTAAGGTTCTTGATTTACTCATTAAATTAAGTTTATTGTTTTACTCCTTGAATTAAGAAGCTAACACTCCTTAATTTACTTATTAATTTTATCTCCAATACTCCCCCTCAAGTTGGATCCATAAGGTTTATAGATCTAAGCTTGCACAGAAGTCATTGAAACTGATGAGAACACAGCAAAGGTAAAACTAACAAAAATGCTGATTTCGATAGCAAAAAAAATAAAAAATAAATTATTATTGTCGATGTGGAACCTTTTATTTTACAATAATACTTTATCTCCATATCGGACAAATATGAGCTACATGAGAGATTTAATCCATCATCGTAAAGAGCTTGGTTTTAATGTAGGACATTTCCTTTTACCACAATACTCCTCCTCCACATCGGGGAGGTAGAAGCTACAAGAGAGATTTAATCCATCATCGCCAAGAACTTGGTTTCAATGTGAGACCTTTTCTTTTACCACAATACTCCTCCTCCACATCAAGTCAGTAGAAGCTGTAGGAGAGATTTAATCCATCATCGCCAAAAACTTGGTTTCAATGTGGGACCTTTCCTTTTACCATAATACTTCTCCTCCAAATCGGGCAGATACCATGTTGAAAACGCCAAAGGCCTAAAGACCTTGCCAAATAAAACAAACTCTCTCAAACAATTTGAATGGGAGCTTATACCTAGTAGCTCTAACCTTTGTCACTTAAAATGCTACTGTATTGTAACATCGATCCCTTAACGAAACAAAAAAAAAATCCAACTAGTAGTTTACAATCAGGTCATACTACACACTAAACAGAAACACAAAACTAACAACGAGAAAAAACTTCACAAAATCAAAAGACAACCAAATAAAAATTAAAAAGAACACAAGAAAAAGACTGATCAAACAATTTTTTTTCATAGCATATGTACTCCCACCCTGGCCAAAGCTTTCAGACGCAGGCTACAACAATGATGACATCTTCCAATTCCCTTCTCACCCTATTATCACAATGGAAAGGAAATTGTATTACCACCACGGTATCACCACCATTTTCCCTTCTCATTCCACGAAAAAAGTGAGGGGTGTTAGGGCACAAAAAATCATATAATTATTTAATTTAAGAAGTTTAGTTATGTAATTATTATGTTAAGTAATAGATATCACATAAATTTAAAATGAACACTTTAATTCCGTATTTTTTGAATTATACATCTATAATCCGTCATTTATGAATGTTAATCACTATGTATCTTTATTTTTATATTTTTGACGAACTAAAAGTAATTATTTTAATAAATTATAAAAATATATGTGATCATTTTTTATAGTAAAAGGACTAAAAGTAACCAACTTATAAATAACAAGAAAAAATATTTATTTTTAAAATAAACGATTAATATACAGATTTGATAACGATTATACCAACTCTAAGATTTTCTCTAAAAAGTGAGCCTCAAACCCCTCACCTTATTACCACATAGTTCACATAGATTTTTTTAGTCTTTTTAATTTTTGAAAATCGATATTGTTAAGTCTCACATTGGTTAAGAGTAAGACATCAATATTGTTTATAAGTCTGTGTAATTCTTTAACTCACAAACTGACTTTTAGGTTAAAAGTATATTAAGTTACACATTGACTAACACTAAAACATCGATGTTATTTATAAATTTATGTAATCGTCTAACTTATAAACTAATTTTTAGGGTTCAGAGTTAGGTCTAGATTTTTAAGTGGTATAATTAGAAAAATATTATAGGTGAGAAACAATGTAACAGATTATACACAGAAAAAAATGAGAGAAAAAAAACAATTGTCGAAACTGGTGAATCCAAAACATGAAACGATCGAAGATGAAATAACAAGAACTTTAATGGATGAAATTATGGCTGGACATGGCAAATCTCGGAAAATAAGTAAAGAACATTTAGAAAGCACCAAATGAAGAGATTCGTCGAAAGAAATTTGATGAGCACAAACCGAAAAAGCAATCTCAATCGATGCTTAGCAACGAGCCTAGAGAGCTCAAGCTAACGGAAAGATTAAAAACCAGAAAGATCAAGATGAAGAATTTATTAGAGTAATTATTATTTTGTCATAAGGTTATTTTAGTATTATCTCCATTGTAAGGTTATTTTAGTCTTTTACTTTATAAAAAGCTTAACTTGTATCATCTACAAGACAACTTTTGCATTCTAAGAAACGCTACTTCTATTTTCTCTCCTCTCATTCTCTTCTCTTTCTTTAATGTGAGATTTGGATAATCATCAGAAATAATGGAATCAGAAGGTAGAATTGGCAAGAAGATAGAAAGATTCGTGAGAATGATGAAGAAATTGAAAAACCCAGCTATTCCGGAAATTGATTTCAACGTTAGCTTTACTGGTCCAGCCGAAGATATATACTTATACTTAGTAAAGAATAATTCACTTTCTACACAAACTAACTACATAACATCAAACTTTGGCAAGTAATATTATATACATGACTCCAATTGCCTGACAACGAATTCCATTTGATATCTAATCTATTTAAAATATTGAAATTTCAATTAATACAATTTTATTCTTAATATTTTTAAATTCCATAAATTTAAACAAAAAAATTAATTTTTCCTTAAATTTATTTAATAAAATTAGAGTAAAACTTAACTTTTTAATTCATTTATACTTAAAAATTATTTTAAAAACCATAATTTAATCCCTAAATTATAGTAAAATTTATAATTTGGTACTTAGGTTAGATGATTGTTAAGTATAATATTATTAAATTAATTTGATATAAATTGAAATTTTGGATTAAATTTAAATAATTAAATTTTAATATTTTATATAAATTAATGATAAAATATAACAAACTATCAACCTTATTAACTAACATATTCATGACCATATGCAATTATATATATACTTGCCCTTACAACCAAAATCCATTTGTTTTCGATTACAATATATTATAATTCATTAATTTATTATCAAGTGTGACGTAGCAACTATTTTATTTTAACAGTATTCTGATAATTAAGTCTCTAGATTTTGCACATGCAAATCCAGCAAATGGTACAGACGTAAACTCGTCTTTCAAGTACACACTGAGTTGTTTTGATTTTCTTAATTTAGCAACATGTATATATAATTATATATACTTAAAATCGTTGATTATGTATATATATATATATATATGCGTTGGATTGTTCTTCTTAATTTATTAATATTAATATATGAGTACGAAACGAAATTATTTTGAATTTTTATTTTTATAAAAAAAAAATCATAAGATGTCAGGGATGAGAATATATAAGAATATGTATGATTTTCTCAGAATATGAAAACTAGAAACATGCAAGTAGTTATCAACTTCTTTGAATGGGTCAGTTTCCTTATTACGCCCTAATTAATAAAGAAGCTTAATTAATTAAGGTATATGAAAACATATCGTCTCTTTTTCATGTGAAACAGGATAAGAAGGAATCTTGACTTATCCCAAACGAAACATTAAAAATAGTATCGATCGATCACTGTTTTCGTGGTTAGGCTCAGATCATGAAAGTCCTTTGAATATGCATGATTAGTTAACTTAGCTAACTTTTAGGCTTTTTCGCAGTTTCTTTTGAATCTAGATCTCTTTGCTAAATTAATTTCTTTTTTATTACTCAAAAGGCCTATTTTATTTAATTATAACTAATAGTAAGATGCATATATGTAATTTTTAAATTTTTTATAATATCTTTATTATCTTTAGTTTATTTATATTATTTATTTTATGTATAAAACAAAAAAAATCTTATTTTTAATTTTAGAATTTTATTTTAATATCTCATTTTAAATATAAGATACGTAGTGTATTTGGTCATTAAAAAAATAATTTAAAACAATAGATTTTCTAATATTAAGTTTCTAGCAAATATGTTCCTATGTATTTTTAATTTGTTAGGCTAGGCTAAGTTATTATTGATATTTTATAAATAAAACTCCAATTTACTCCTTACAAATTTAATATAATAACGATTAATTATATAATATGGTTAAATTATATAATTTCTCAATGCTTTTATTTATATATATATATATAAGAGTATATTAATTATATATTACATAAGGTGGAAGATCCCTTATATTATGTCATTATTATTTTTATTCATAAGCTTAAAAATTGTATCACTTAATCTATTTGTAAAAATAAAAAAATTAAGAATAAAATACATCATTTTAATGATTTCGTAAAATAATATTTTAATATAAAAACTATAAAAAATAATATAATTTACAATTGATTGATTATTTTTTTTTTAAATAATAATTTAATGAAATAAATAATATATATAATTACTATAATTATGTAACACTTTTTACTGTATTATATATAATATTGTTGCTCACAATCTAAATTTAGATAGGGTGATAGAGATAGCAAGCTACCTATCTAATGAAGCAATCGTTCATGTGATACCTTTACTTTGTTCATATGTTTCATTCAACATCAATCCTTTTCCACATGCTCTCATTAATTTCTTTTAATATTAATTATCATCAATATAACATACTTATCTTGTAAATCTTAAAAGTAAAAATGGGAAGAAGGCATTCGAATCCAAGCACGATCTTGCCGGGTTATCATAGTACATTAGTACGAATATACCTTTTGGCTAGCCAACTCGTACTTTCATTTATACGCTTTTGACCCCAAAAAAATTAAATAATAAATAATAATAAAAGATAAAAAAGAAAATCTATTTATTATAAATTTGTTATAAATTATAATTAATAAATATTATCGGATTTATATAATCATGTTTACAATTACGCATGAATTGTGATTATAATATATAAAAATGTTTAAAAAAAGAAGAACAATATTACCTAATTATCTAATGATAAAAAAATGTATCATGTTCTAAGAAATATAGAATTTAGCCTAATTTGAAGCATTGTTGTAATTTAATTATCACATTAATATGGTGACATTAAAAATTTCTTTCTCATTCTAGGTTAAATTAAAAATAATTGTAATAATAATTAAAAAAGAGAGTGATCATTTCACTTAGATTTATTAATATTGAATTCAAGTTTTTATATGTATCTATATATATATAAATAAAATTAATTATATATTGAATGAATTCATCTTTCACCTTTAAGTATTCTACAACATGTATGATGTAACACCAATCATATAATTTTATGAATCTTTAAAGATTATTGAAAAAACCACAACTCCACTTTTTTAGAACATTTATTATCATCTCTCATCTAAATTAACATACATGATATTGATACTATATGCAGTTAGATATGAAATTGGTACATGAAAATTTGGCATTATGTTTGACTATATTTGGGGATCATCATGAATGCAAATTTATATCAAGAAAATGATATATGTATATATGTATGTATGTATAGTACTTTATACCAAAATTAGATTATAATGCCAAAAAATTACGGCTTGATAAATTATTAGAGCAATGAGGTTACACATGGTTACAAATTTTACCAAAAAATAATAATTATTATATTTGATTAATTTTTTTTATATTTTAATATATCGGGGTATATATTAATAAAATTTTACAAATATATGTTGGTTAAATATATGCATTTTTATTCACATATTTGATAAATATTAAATATACATAAAATTAAGGGATAAATCAAAAATATTTTAAATAAATTTAATTCTTAATAATAAAATGTTATTATCAAAAATTATAAAAATTAAAAAGAATCATGATGTAAAACTTCGTATTAAAGCTTTTAAGGTTAATTTTTCCATTTGTATTGTTAAAATATTTAATTTATTAAATAGTTTATTTATATGAAAATTTTAATATTATCCCCCTCAGTTTTTCAATCATTTTTATCCTATTACAAAATCAACTTATTTTATCAGTTTAGGAATATTGTTAAGATTAGGGGTGTCTAAAAATTAGATCGAATCAGATTAAACTAGATCGGATCGGACCAGATCGAATAATTTTATAAATCAAACGATCCGATCCGATTTATATTAATTAAAACTGTTTTTCAAATGGTCAAATATGATTATATTAATTTTTAAACCGATCGAACTAGACCAAAATAGTTTAATAATATATTAAAAAAATTATATTATTTCTCATTAGATGTGTCCAAAAACCGAACCAAATCGGACCGGTAGACTAGTTGAAATAAGCGCAAAAAAAATATTTATTTGTTAGTCTTTTATTGTTTATAAATATGTATTTTTAAATATAATGTCACTTAAGCTTAAAACCCCACACATATAATGTTTATATTTTAATTAATTTATTTTATTTTTTATTTTGAACACTTATATTAATATTTATTATATTATTATATTTTTTATTTTATTTATATTATATAATTTTTATTACAAATTACAATGTATTAATTCTATATCTTTTTTATAATATGATATGAGAATTTTAATTTTAAATTGAAAATAATTCATCATACTTCTTATTAACTTTACATCATAATATATTTTTCACTCTTTAAAATAATTTAAATGAGTTGAATAAAAAAATTAAAAAAATTATCTAACTCAATTTATATATAAATAAGTATAATTCAACTCAATTCATTTAAAAATTAGAGAATTAAAATGAACTATAACTTATTTAAAATAAATTTAATCAATCTAATTCGTTTAATGTTATTGTATTATTACTTGAAACAATTGATAAAAATTGTACCACCATGGCTCCTTCAATTTATTGACATGATGTATTCATAGAATTTAATTTAAAATAATATTTTTAATTTTTAGTATTTTATAAATTTATATGCACACCACTTGCAATGTTTTATTACACTTATAAATTAAAACTATTTTATAACATTAAAATATGTGCAAGGTGGTGCATAAAATTCATGTTAAGTGTGTTGAGTAATTTGTTTTCTCAAAGTTATATTAATATAGGAATGATCCTATTTGTACCGCGATTGCATTTCCACCCACGTATCCAATTTTTACTGACTGTCATAAATAAATTTAGTTATTAAATTAGATGATAGTTTATTTTTACAGTAATTGTATATATATATATATACACTATAAATCTATATATTAATATTTAACCAATCATGGTTTGATAAAACTATTTGATAATATATATAGATATTTAAATTAATTAATCTTTCGAATATTTATCTAAATCCTTCCTATGGAAAACATTAATATATATATATTGAGAATCTTATTGTAGATATAGGTGTGATAAATTTGAGATAAATGATGTTACTTTTTCATATAATTACATAGTTTTCTCTTAAAAGTATTATTTATTTGCTTTCTAATACGTACTGAGTTATACTGATCGACACTAGCTAATGTAATTCAATATAAACATGAAAAATTATTATAAAGGTATATTTTAAATACCTGTTCAAAATATTAATAAAAATATAATTAGGGGTTCAAAGTTTTAATTATGTACGGATCTTATTGAACATGCATCATATGCTTATAATATTATTAAAAAAGTTGAATATGTAGGCTTGTATCGTTTAGTATTAAAACTTCAACTTTTTTTATATCAAAATATTTTTTTCAAAAAAAGTCAAAATAACTTTAGTATCATGGAATTTAAATATTGTAGGAGTTTCCGATTAGATTAACAGGAATTTTCTATTAAAAATGGGGAATCTTTCCGATGAGGGGATAACCAAGGGTGCTTTCCTTATTAACAATTATATATAATTTTTTATCACATTATCTTAAATCAATAGAATATTATCTATATATTTTTTACTTATTTAATAAAAAAATAAAATATTGTGTATTTTAAAAAAAATGCTAATTTAAAAATTAATTACATTAATTTAAAATATTATATTATTATTTATTTAAAAATAATAAGTAATTTCCCTTAAACTCACACACTGTTATACAGAGAAAAATGTTGTGTAGCAATACTTTTAGAATAGTATTAAATGTTAATAATTTATCTTAAATATGTAATTTATTAAAATATTAAAAATTATATATATATATTTAAAGATAATTATTAATACTTTAAATATTAATAGTTTATTATTTAATTAGTAAAAAATAAGTTATTAATATTTTAAATAAAATTTAAGATAATTATCAATATTTTAAATATTAATAATTTATTATTTAATTAATAAAAAAATCTTAAATAAATTATACAATAATTAAGGTATTAAGGACAATAATTATTATTAATTTAAAATTTATGAATATTGTCTAAAAATTTATAAAAATGTGATTTAAATTTCTATAAATATTTTATTTAATTTTTAATTTTAATAATTTAAATTAAATAGTATTAGGAAACATGACTATAACATTACTTCTATAGTGTACGCCTATGAAGAAATCATTTAACAGAATCGACTTCTTTAATTTTTATTTTTTTAAAAAAATTAAGTAATAATTATACACATGTTCATATATAAAAAAGAATCAATTAATATCACTTAATTTTGTAAATATTTTAACATTTATAAATTTTATTTTCCATATGTCATAATTATTTTAAAAATTATAAAAATAATATAATTTTAAAAAAATATTGATATTTGTCAAAATTTAAGTAAACGTAGGTATAAAAATTGATGAGAATTTTATCATTCTTAAAAAAAAAAAAAAAAAAAAAACGTTCGAATCTACATCGGTACAACAACCTCGTTCTTCCTAACTAACTGATATTCAACTTTTGCCTTACCTTTATATAAAATATATACTAATGATATAACCTCTTACTCTTACATTCTTAAAGCTGTTGCTGCCTTTAAATTACTAGAGAAAAGAAGCCAAAAGACAAACTATTATTTCCTTCTGTGAGAAACCCAAACCCCAAAACAAACATCTCTTCTTGGATCTGCACTCTGCACTAGTCCTAGTATTTCTCTCTAGTTTTGTCTTAATTTTTGAAGGCTAGCATTTAGTGTAGGGTAGTCCCTTTCATTTATGTGAAGACGTTTATATCTACTTATCATAAAATTCCATATGCGTTCTCTCTAATAATATTCCTCTTTAAAAACTATACTGTATCATTTTTTACTGATTCATTAATACATATTTAACAGCAAGAAGTTTTGAATTACTATCACCATATGATCTCCTCAGCAACTCTACTTTTATCAGTTGATATTTATTTATTCACTGCAATCAATTTACTAAGTCGGAATAAAGGTTTGAATTAAGGATGTCCTCAAACCCAGATCTAATTGAAAAGAAGAAGAAGAATATGGGATGTCTCAATGGAATTTTCTCTCTCTTTGATCGCCACCATTTTCTTGCTAGACGCATTAATTGCCACAATCAGACAAACTTACCTCCAGGTTTCTATATTAGTTTTTAATTACCATTTGGCAATGTACTTCTCTAACTAGCTTTCTATTCCTTTCTTTATGAACATTTACTTAACGCACTACAATTGTGCTTTTTTCCCCCTTAATTAAGATAATTTAATCTTAAGAATTTGCATGTAAGAAAGTGAAATCCTGTTACTTTCGTCTCCATTTCCAACATTTCTGCAATTTGGTAACCAAGTGAAGGGAGACGCTTGCTTGTCTTTCTATACTTCTCTTCATTTTGCCGATTCTTAGTAGTTTGAGATCACTAGTTACTCCTCGATTGAAGTCAGTACGTAATATTTTGGAGCACAACGCGAGAAATTGATTTTTCCTGTTTTTTTTTTTTTTTAAATAAGTTGGAACTAAAACTTAACGAATTCTACAATTCAATGCTTCTTCTTTTTTTCTTTTTTAATTGTAAACAGTGGGCAAAAGTAGCAATCAAGTAGCAGAGTTCAATAGTACTCATCAGAAAGTAACAGTAAGAACTCTAAACTCCATTATTTCCATGATTATATCAGAAACATTACTCATATAATAATTTATGGCTACAGCAAAAGGATTCAAACAACGTCCTCAAAGAGATTCGAACACCCTCCACTGAATCAACAAGAGCTTCGGTCTCATCTTGTTCACCCAGCTTTTCATCCACTGATTATACCAAATCAGTTCCCATCGAATCATACCTGTCAAGCAAAACCATTTACACTGAAACATCCTCCATTCATGACATGACTGCTAACAGACCAAATCTCACCAATCAGTCAAGCAAGCAATGCCTGGATATTGGAGATATCAGAAATTCCATGCATAGAGAAGTCCGGGGCATAGCAATAAAAACCACTGCAAAAGACATAGATGTGGTTCATACCTTAACATACATAGACTCACCGAGGCCTTCAGAACAGCCCAAATTTGTCAAGCCAAGATTCTCTGTCCTCGATGAGTCATTTCAAGTTATTGCTAAGCTTCGAGAATCACCAAGGAGTGCCAACAACAATAAGGATAGTTGTATGCATTGGGCACCAAAGGAGTCCCGGAGGCTCTCTTATGATGGAAAAGATGCACACAAATCCACCATACTTCTCAAAGAACTCCCAAGGTTATCGCTGGACAGCAGATCAGGTTCATTACGAGGTTCTAACTCTCAAACAAAATCAAATTCCAACCAAATGATGGATCTGCTGCAGCAAGAACCAGGAAGTTCCAAACGATCATCCAGCATCATAGCAAAGTTGATGGGTTTGGAGACTCTCCCAGATTCAACATCGATCAATGGGGTTCAATCAAGGTTCAATAATACCTGCCAGACTGATAGACAAGATTTCCAGTCAAAAGCATCAACAGCCAGGAATGATAAGCAGCATTCTTTTTCTGCATCCCAAAAGAATGCCAAGAAGGACCTAGCATCAAACCAGATGAAAAATGTTGACCTAACAGTCATCAAGGCTATCTCAAGTCAGAAATTTCCATTAAAAACAGCTCCGAGAAGGCATATACATGGAAGCTGAAGCTCCCAACCACCAGGTTCCAAGTGTCAGGAAGCTACTGCAAGAACCACAAAGTCATCACTCTCTGTTTATAGTGAAATTGAAAAAAGATTCACAGAATTAGAGTTTAAAAAGTCTGGAAAGGATCTCGGAGCTCTTAAACAGATACTTGAAGCAATGGAGAAAACCAAAGATATGCTGACTAACAAAAAAGATCAGACCTCCAGTTTTGAATCTCAAACAAGCAATAACAACAGCCTTGATCACAGCTCAAATTTGGAAAGCCACAAGAGCCTCCTACAAAGTGATATCTCGTTTTCTCCCAAAGCAAAGGGGTCTAATCGTCCAATAACTTACAAATCACCAATCATCATCATGAAACCAAGTAAACTTCACAGAAAAAACACAGATACTGCTTCTGCTGTCAGCTTAACTAGCGGATGCAGGCTTCAAACCAGTGGCTCCAAAATTCACAAAAATGAGTTAGTTGAAAAACAGGCACCAAATCATCCAACTCAAAAGAATGTGCACAATAACAATACCAACTACAAGACGGGTAGCCAATCATCCACAGACAAAACTGCTAACACAAGCATTTTGAAATCTATTCAAGCATCAAAGGCACCTCAAAATAATAGAGAAGGTAATAGCTGTGGTTCAGCCAAAACCAAAAGAACTGCAATCCTTGACTTGCAACAAAGGGAGTTTGGGTTGGACAAACAACCTCATCAGGTCATTCCATCATCAGATTCAAGCAGGACCAGAAGGCATTGTAGCAGACAACAAATAGAATCCAGTAGCCCAGCTAGAAAAGACATGTCAGAATCTCCCAATTTGCAGAGAAGCAAAGATCAACTTAGTGAAGCCAAGACCAACATCAGATATTTGAGCCCCCAAGTTAATGCCCTTACTATTCAATCGGAGAGCCCTATCAGCTTGGATTCACACACAGACAAAGAAACCAATCCAGTTATTCAGCCTAAGGATATAAAATATACCCACTTCAAGCATGATAGCAAAGATCAGGGAGTATGTGCTTGTATTCTTAGAGGGTACTAAAACTACTTTAGCTACCAATTTAACATATGATCTTATCTCATTCAGGATCCAGATGTAGGGTTGAGTCGAGCAAAACCGGGGAAAGCTAGCGCTGAGCAGCCAACTCCTGTTTCTGTTCTTGATGCTACCTTCTATAGGGATGACTTACCTTCTCCTGTAAAGAAAACATCAATTGCCTTCAAAGGTAAGTACTCATCCATTCCACGTCTTTTAACAAATAAGAAAGATGGTCTAAATTCTAAAAGTGATGGGAAGAATGCCATGTGAAAGTTTACAGGATAGGAACCAGAGAATGTTTACATTATATTTTATTTCTCTTTTGCTTCAAACCTGGATACTAAAATTCAAAATGCTAGATTTAATATTATATGTTCCACAACTTTCTATAGATGATGAGACTTCATACCCAGATGAAGTAAAGTTGCAAATGATGGAGCTAGCTCAGCAATCCAGCAGAGAATCTTGTGTCAGCTCTGAGATTGACATTAAAACATTGGACATGAAAAAATTGGTTCAAGATCCGGAACAGGCAAACTTCAGTCATCCTGTAATAATACACTATGACAGCACAAACTCAGACCACAAATACATTTCAGATATACTTTCAGCATCAGCCCTCCTTGGATATCTGGATTCCAGCTTGACAAGCATTCAATTCCAAAAATTAGACAACACGATCAACCCTCAATTGTTTTTTGCACTTGAACAAGCCAATACAAGCACAAATTTCTTATGTGATGCAAATAAATGTGAAAATATTCTCCAGCTGAACTACGATGACGCAATCCGCAGAAAACTGATATTTGATGTAGTTAATGAAATTCTATGTAACAAATTAATGGTAGATTCATTCAGTCAGTGCCTTGTGCAGAAACCAAAACATCAACATCTTGTAGGGAAAATATGCTTAGAGGTTGACCAAATACAAGGTCATGACTCGAATAGCAGTCTAGTTGATGAGGATGACAATATGAGAAGAATCATACCTGAAGATCTAATGGATTGGTCAGAATGTGACAGTGAAATCCCAGGGGTAGTGTTGGACATTGAGCAGTTGATCTTCAATGACCTGATAACAGATGTTGCACCTGTCATGATAGCTGTCTCACAAGATCGGCCAGGTTGACACTGCAGGAAACTGTTTTCCAAGTAGTATCTTACAGAGAAGAAATATGTCTTGCCCTATGTCTTGAGTTTGTGTATACCTTTTATTTTTAATCTGTAGAAACAAAATAATCTTCCAGAAACTTTTAGCTCTATTCCAACATGTAAATCTCTGATCCAGTTTTATGACACAAGGGTATTAGACATTCAAGAGATGTAGCTCTGACAACATATACAAATGCATGTGTAATAAATCTAAACCCCATGTATGACACTGCATTATGACATATATAACTCCAAATGTTAAATTATCATTTTTTTTCTTCGTAACATTCTTCTGTCCACATACTGCACTGTTTCAAGAGAAGTGATGATGCTACTTACCATACTTTAGATGAGGTATGTCAATATAACCAATAGTGCAGCAGCATTAACCAGATCTCCTCTATGTTCAGATGATAAAAGGAAATCACAAAAGTCAGATGCCTGAATATGTCTCTCATATGTAAGACACTAAGACGACCAAATATGTCCATTTACAATATATATACATAAGAAGCCCAAATTTGCACTAAAATCCACATACATTACTTAATATATAGCAGTAACCAAGCATGTAAACGTAGATTTATAAGCATATTTGCCAACAGAATTAGAAATTAAAAATTCAGGTTTGACAGTTAAGAGAAGAAAAACAATCCCATCAGAACTTATAAATACGAAAAACGAAATTCATTGAAACTAAAATATCAGAGTACACTTACAACGGTAATAGTGCACAAGTTATCCACTTAGCAACCTACAAAACATTTCCCAGGATTGTATTTGCACAATGGTAAGAGAATATCGAGATGCATTTGAGATTTTTATGTGTATTGTACACAAAACTCTAAAGATAAGTTACCATTCCTCTCCCTTAAACATTACAGGCAAGGAGACGTGTGAAAGTTCACCATTTTTTTCCTTTCTATTTTCTCCCAATTTTCCATTATAACAGGACAAGCACAGAGTGGGAGTACAAAAATATGTTTACGATATTAGGACCTCTTTAATTCGTTTCAAGGCATTAACACAATTTCAAAGGACAATATAACCACCTTAAAATATTCTAATATGGAGCAAGCTACATATTACACTTGCAACCGTACAAGGTGTACAGTTCGCCAAAATTCTATGGGAAATTCAAGTTGTACAGTTACTTTCAACTTTGTTTGCCATACTTCAATTTCTTTTCAGTAATAAGAAAAAAAATACTCGAAAAGAATTTTTTTTTACTTCTACTCGGATATTAGATTTTTGTTCTCCTGTATCAATGGTTGAGATTTATAAGAGGGAGGAGAGAGAAAATAGCTTCATTAAATCTCAACCCTTGATACATGAGTGTAAAATGTTTGATAATATATTTTAGTCACTAATCCTATCCCAATGCCCAATAAAAACTATTCCATTTTTTGTCAATAACTGGTAATAATATGATACTATACACAAAAAAATTATTTTACCACAGTATACGGATGGAGAACAACACAGTCCACAATGAGAAGAGATAAGAAAGTCAAGCCTCCATTCAGTGTTGAATCATACATGAAAAATGAATTTCAATTAGAAAGAATAATTTGCCGAGTCTACCCTGCTAACCGACATAAACATACCTCAGAAAATTGTCAAAGGGGGGAAATTTCCCTTGAAATTTGCAATAACCATTTTATAATTTGACATCCCTGGAACCAGCTTCCGCTGCCAACCTCCTAAAAATTGTACAATTCTAATCAAACTGAACTCATTTACAACTGAGCCAGCTGAGGATTATCCATAGATTCATTGAGAATTTTCTCTGCCCGCCATTTCTTCTCATCCCTCTCACCATCTTTTGCAAACCAGGACAGTGTTTTCTCAGAACCCTTATTCTGGGGTCTAAAATCTAGCACATTACAGAAGGACTTCTTTCCTATTCCAATCTTAAATTGGACAGACGGCCGACTATTTAGTAGAACCATGTTCTGTACCTCTTCAGAATCAATTGACCGGTCCTGTGTTGCTTCAATAGTTGGAGCAAATGTCTCCATCACAGAAACACAGTTCTCTATAACTTGGTTCACTGCAATAGGATTTTTCACGTTAGGTTCCTTTTTAAGTTTAGCTGGAATTGTAACACTCGAAACTTCCTTCTCTCCAAATTCCAGAGGAGGCACAAGGAACGGGTTAGTTTCTGTTTGCATTGACTTATCAACATTTCCATGGTCTCCAGTTGAGGACTCCTCCAACCCATTATGAATGAATCGTTGCTGAAAATTCAACAGGGAGCGGTCCACCTTCTGTTGTATTTCTTGATCCTTTTTAACCATTGGACCTTTTACTCTCTCAGTGGAAAAGTGAGAATAGGTATGGGGTTCAGGAAATGCAGGTAACCAGGCTGGTATATGCTCCTCAGGAGTCTCTTCAATTTGAGAAAAGGTCGGAGTCAGTTTTCTGTCCCTTATAAGTGGAAATTCTGGAATACTGTAGGCAAAAGGAATTTGCTCAGCATCGCTAATATAATAAGAAATATCTCTAAGAATGCCAGAACAAAGGGAATGATCAATGTCAGAAGCACCAGGAAATCCGTGAACCGATCCCAAATCTTCCAACCCCTGAATAATATCAAAAATGTTGGATTCTGTTCTACCAGATAAATTAGCATAGGAATGTGCATTCTTTCCAATGTTGAAAATATACCGAACAGCCACATCAGTGAGTGTATCGAGAGCAGATAGTTGAAAAGTCTGAAATCCTTCACTCTCACATACTTGAGCTACTGCCATCTTTGCAATTGCTCGAGCAAAGTCATCACCACCTGACTTTCTTTGGCTGTTTGTCTTAGAATTTGGTTGTAAATGGTCTCTTCCACTCTCCCCACCTCCATCGTTCATATTCAACACCTCATAATCACTTTGCCCAGCTTAGAAAAACAGATATCAACATTCTTCGCAAACAATCCCAAAGATTCCGCATTATTTACTCGTCAGTCACCATTCCATCTTTTATTTTATCCTCTATTTGATCACTGAATAAACTGCAAAATAATTAAAGAAATTAAAAATAGGATCATCATATTAATTCCAACATTTTTCATTTTAATTAAAATAAAAATATAATAAAATTCATTGAATTAAGTCCAAGTTAACTACTTGAGTTTTCGTAGTCTTTCTTTCTCAGAATCTTTTCTTATCGAACCACCTTCCGTATGAACGGAAATAATTACTACTAACCAAATGACCAATAAAATAAGCAAACAAAGAAAAGAAGAGTAAAAATTAAATATTTATTGAACTTCCCTCCGTTTTATCGGCCAGCAATCAATCCCTAAAAATCCAGAAAACGCTAAAGCTGCGAACTTCGTATGCATTTGAAAGCAAAATTCGAAAGAAATGGAAGAGGGAAAGGAAAAACTGACATGGACAGCGTGAACTTACCAGAGATTCCTAGGGTTTCCGATTAAGGAAAAGCAATTCGCATCCGGTGGAGTGAAATTGGAGAACGTAGAGATATGATTAGCTTGGGTTTTAGGTCAGAATTTTGAATTGTGTTTGGTGAGGCTTAAACCCTAGAAAAACCACTAGATCAAGTGAAAAGAAAATACAGTGAACGAACCAGGGAGAGAATTTGGGCTCGAGCTCGAGTTAGAGGAAATTGTTCTTAAATATGAAAAGAGGAGGTAGGATGATTATTTAACGTACACCATCATCATGGTTGACATTTGCTCCCATCAGTAATTTTCAAGGGCAATGTTTTAATTTATAAAAAAAATCGCACATAATAACAAATTAAAAAAATAAAATTAATTTTCATTAATTTGTGTTTCGTTTTAATTCTTTATTTTTTAAATATTTTTATAATAGTTTTTTATTTTTTTAAAGAATTATTACCAAAATATAAAATGGTTTATAAATCTTTAAAAATAAAAAAATAAAAAAAATTAATTTCTTTTAATTTTTATCGAATATTTATTTAGAGAGTGTATAATTCTTACAATTTTTATAATTATAAATATTTAAAAAAATATTTTATTTTTAAATTTTCAAAAAAATTAGAAAAATATAAAATATTAAGTAACAAACTTGTAATTGATTTTTTAATTTTTTTCTTAAAATTAACTAAATAAAAATTATTATCAAGTATATTGATAATTATTTTTATAAAAAATTATAAATCATAAATTATAAATTACAATAAATCATATCTTAATTCATATATATAATTGTTATATTAGTTTTCCAATATTTAATTTAATATCACGTAAAATAAGATAAACTAATAAAATACAATTACAATTACAATTACAATTACAATAAATAAAAAATAAACTCTATTTAGATATTTTGCTTATAGAATACAATTAGTCAAAATCGTTGGATTAAATTTTAATGTGTTTAGTTTTTCATTTTATTAAAGATATATTTTTAGAACCAATCTTTGATAAAAAGTATAAATAATGACAAATAATTTAATAACTTGTTATTAAAATATATTTTTTCATGACAAGAACGTAAATGTGTTTTAAATTTAATCATTTAATAATAATAAAGTAATAATTAATATGAAAAAAATTATTTTAATATTTATTAATATTTACTAATTGCTACATTTTTTATTTTAATATTTATTTTTTGAAAAAATATATATTTAAATAATTTATTATTATTATTACTAGTTTCTTCCTTAAATAATTTATTGTTAAATTTTATTTTATATATGTTAATCACTCGTGTTTTATCAAATTTTAATCACTTTAAATAAAAATAATATAAAACTTACTATATTAATATAATATATCCTTAATTAACTTATTTTCTTAAAACTCAATGACTAAAAAAATATTTTATAATGTAATAAGTTAAAATAATATTAATGTTAATCCTTTTTCCATTAAACTAAGTTTTTGGGAGGTTTTGTGGTCAACTAATTTTTAATATGATATTAGAATTGGAAGTCTTATGTTTAAATTCTTAAAATCTTAATTGTTAAATTATAAATATTTGATATATATTGTGCATAGAATAAACAATTGAGATAGAGTGATAGAATGTATAAAATTAATGTTAATTATGATCAACATTAACTAAAGTTTTTGAGAGAGTTTGTTTCATAACTAGAGAAAGATTTTGTGTTTAAACTCTAATAATTTCATTTATTGAATTGAAATTGATTAGCCAATAAATATGGAGAGTAATAAGTATATAAAACTAATGTTAGTATTTCCCTTACTAACTTAAATCTTTGGTAGAGTTGGTGAATAATTAACTTCTAATATAAACACACAAGTTTCAAAATCAATAAAACTTTTATTGATTAATTTCCCTTTTATTTCATATTAAGTTATCCTTTTTTGAATATTCTTTAATGAAAATATTTAAAAATTATGTTTTTTTCAATACTTTATTTATTTCTTTTGTTAGTAATTATATATAACATTAATACATCATCAAAGCTACTTAGATGGGTATTTTTGTTTTATCATTCGTAAATTATAATCTTTATCATAAATCAACAATAATATAATAAATTTTACATAAATTGTATTCATTTGATTTTGTATCTAAATAAGTTTATATTAGATAATTCAGATGTTATTTCAAATTGTAACTTTATTTCTTATTCAATGAAATTTCAATAACTTATTATCAAAAAAATATTAGCTTCAAAATTTGGAGTTTAATAAGTAATGTTTTCAAAATTAAATAAAGTATATAAAAGCTTTTTGTGTGAATGGAAACCTCCCTAATATTTATTCACTTTTGAGCATTATCTTCCTATTGTTTAAATGTTCTTACTTAACCTTCTTCAATTTCGTTCATTTCACTCTTTCAAATTTAAGTTATTTATTTAGTGTGTACGTTTTCTTATGATTTTTTATTGTTTTTATATGTTACTTGTTGAATTTATAAACCATGGGATTGTTGTTTTCCCTAATTTACATTGCAAGATGGATGATAAAACCTATGTTGTTAAGGATTCGGATGTAGATATTGATGATTTGATTGAAAATGTTTAAGATAATTTGAAGATAGCTCTTTAGTGTTTGATTAGTGTAGGTAAGAGTACTTGATCCAAAGGCTTTGCTTTGTGTTTATAGTAGGCATTGGACCTCATGTTTATTGTGTTGTTGGACTTTGAATAAATTATTTATTTTGCTTAAGTGTGTAATTTTGATAATGGTCTATTAATGTTTAAGAGGATAAATCACGAATGCCTCCACTTGTGTATATACATGTTTGAATTCAACTGCACAATATGCCTATAAATTAAAGATGTGGTTCGATTGTTATTAGATTTCTAAAAAAATGGGATGTATTATTGAAATGGATAAGTTTTTATTGTATAGTGGTTGTGTTCAGGCTATTAGAGTTAGGATTGAGTTCTTACAAAATTATGTGTGTGAATTCATTAACCATCGATAGAGATTGTATGGATTGAAATAAAGTATGAAAATATTAATTATTCTCAATGAATAGAGGTGGAATTGGATTTGGTGGTCGAAATGTGAGGTTTGGAGAATTGCATTTCTCAAACATAAAAAACCATAAGTTCGTGAGCATAGGTTCAAGGATGTTGCTATGAACTTGGTTGCTAGTAAGCTTCTTATTTTGTTATGATTTAAGGATGTTGTCGATGATGACATGTTGGCAACTATCAAAGTAGGTGATGATGGTTTTTATTTTTTGTTTATTTATTTCATTTTCGTGATTACAGGTCATCATTGTTGACAAATAAGGTTCGTGAGGTGGTCACAACAATAAATATGGGTAGTGGTGCTTTTGAGATGAGGTTTTTTTTATAGATTTGAGATTATTTTTATTATGTTAGATCCATTTTATTGAGTTAGGTACGATAAATTCATAATTTTTTACAAATAAATATTTTAATTCTGTAATTTATGAGTTGGATACTGTCCTTTTATTATGAAATTTAAGTACTTTTAGTTCATCAAAAATATAAAAATGAGGACTTATAATATTTAACTTTCATAAATAATGAGACTATATGTACACAACTTAAAAATTACGATACTAAAATGCTTGTTTTGAAAAATCATAGGATTTTTAATGCCTATTCAATAATTATACAACTAAAAATCAAAAATTAAATAATTAAAAGAATTCTGATATCCAACACACCATTTGAAACTACATGGCTAAAAAATTTCATCCTAAAAAATATAAGACCAATATATCACTTACTTAGTGCTACAAAACTACTTTAACTCAAAATCATTAAAAAATATACATGTACTCTGTATTTATGAATAAATGTTAAACATATATTTTTTATGTTATAAAAAGAAAACAATATATTTGCATCTTATTAAGGGTTTAAAAATAAAATTCCATCAATGTATAGAATTATACTAATTTAATATCTTTTAAGTACCCATATTATTATTTTAATGTCATTTTTATATTTATTTTTAAACGGTATATTCGAATTACCTTTATTTAGATTAATAATATTTATTTTGAGCAATTTTAACAATAATTTTAATAAATTAAGATAATTTAAAAGTATCATTATTATTAAAATTGTTGAAAATAAATACCAACAATTTAATTAAAAATAATCTAAAAATAGTAATTGAAAATAAAAACCAAAAAAGCACCTAAATAAAAATAGAGGCACTACCAATTCTAATTATGTAATATTAAAAAAGAGATTTTCAGGTGGTAGTAGGAAGAGACAAAATGAGTAAGGGAAGGTAATATATATCTCCAGGAGTGAGGAATATGCAGCGGAAGAAGTTGAAAAGCTGTACCATTAGCAGGAATTATGTGGGAAACTATGGATAATTTTGGAGTTTTATTTGTTTAAAAAATTAGAATGGACTTAATTAGACAAATAATGTGCGTATTTAAAAGATCTTATAGTGGACTGATTTATAAAATATGTAGGCCAATTTAAAAAAAATTAATCAGTCAGCGAAGTTTAATTTTCAAGACCCAAATGAGACCTCTTATGCGAGTCACAATATTTTGATTTTTTTAATGATATTTTTTATGGTCAAATATATTATTAAAAGTAAAATGCTATTTTATTATTATCACTATATATGTTAGTGCTCAGAATTACTTTAATATAACAATTTGATACTGTAACATTATTTTTACTAAAAACTGAAATATAATATTTAGATTTCATTTTAAAAAATTATATAAAATAATATCTTTAAAATTTATAATAATAAAATAATATTTAATAATATTAAACATGTTTAAATTTTATAAATTTTAAATATTAAATAAATCTAAATAATTGAAGGTAAATTTAAATAATATTTAATGTAAAATATTTATGCTATATTTTTATGATAATAAAAATATATGAATTAAAGAAAATTACATTTATAATTCAAAATTTTAAAAAATATTATAAATCTTTTTTCCAAATTTTTTTTAAATATACTTAACTCACCAACTGATTTATCCAATAATTTATATATTTATTGACTTATTTTTTTTTACTAAAAAAAAGAAATAAGTGGTGTAAGGAAAGGCATTTTAATTCATTTATTTTTAAATATAGCATTAAAAAATATTTTATTTTTTAAAGGAAAGTATATTAATTCATTTTAAAAAATTAAATAACTTATAGATGTTTAAATCAAAAAGAAAATGAACTATAAATGCTCCTTTCAAAAAATTAACTATTAACGTGACACTTGAAAATAAAAAGGACATAAATACTTCTTTTCCAAGTAACACATTTTTTTACACTATTTTTAATACATGTTCATGAGCTTCTCAATTTTGAATGCATATTTAATATTTTCACGTGAACCCTAATTCTAAAAGTTATATTTTTAATATAAGATTCACAATATAATTATATTCAATAATGAAATATAATAATAATTTAATAATTATAATTAAAATATGTAAAATTTATTAATTTTTGGACTCAACATTTTAAGTTCACTAATTATTAAAAATTTGACTAAAATTTCAAAAATTTTAAAAATATAAAAAATATAACACATGAATATGGATATATTTTTTTTGAATCAATAGCTATGTATTTAAACATATACAAGTTTATATTTTTAAGTTACTATTGATTTAAAACATATATAGTAATTCAAAAAACATGTATACGTATATTTACATATTTTATTTACGATATCTTTTTAATTTTTAGATTTTTTATTTATTTTTAATAGTTTATTAATTTGTAATACCCTATCTAAAATTTAAAAAAAAGTTATACACTTTAATATCATTTTTCCTAATGTAAATATTTGTTCAATTTTTTTCATTTTTAAATGTTTTAGCTAATATAAACTTATGTTAATTTGCTTTTAAATTTTACTTTTTATGTTTGCCTAAATTTTTTTAAAACAAGAATCTTATCATATTAATGATGAGATCATACCTATCATTAATAATTATGAATTTATTGATTAAATGTTAACATAATGGTTAGACTTAGTTCAACATTGAAGCCAAAAACCACCAAGATTCGAATCCCTGGCCTCTTGTTTACAAGGAGAAGGTGCATACCACATGTATTACATCCAGGCTATCATTTTTTACATTTTATGCATGATTTGTTTATATATATAATTTTATATTCTTTCTCATTATAAAAATTAAAATTATCAAAAATATTTAATTATTATAAAAATATATTTAATATCATAAATAATTTTTCATACACTCTTTTATTTTTATTTTTTAACTTCAAAAAATATTATAAATAGAACACCTCAATACATATATGTTTAATTTTTGAGTTATTAAATATTCATAAATCAATTATTATGTATTCAAACATATATAAGTTAATATTTTTAAGTTGTAATATATTTAGAGAATATATATAAATTCAAAAAATATATACGCATTTATGTTTACATGTTTTATTTTTGACATCTTTTAAATTTTTAGATTTATGATAAGGATTTGTAATACCATACTTAAAAATTAATAAATTTGTATATACTTAATCATAACTAATAAACTATTAATATCATTTTTCTTAATTTAAATCATTCTTCAATTTTTTTTCATTTTAATATTTTCATTTACTTTTAAATTTTACCTTTTATGCTTGTTCTTTACTATGATTTGTTTTTTATTTTTTTCAAATAAAAATCTCATCAAATTAGAGATGACACCAAGTCTTTCCAACCAACTGGATTATCATTGTTTCGATTTTATAAATAATTTGTTGATACATATAATTTTATACTCTATCTCATTTTCAAAACAAAAAATTATTAAAGGATAATTAGTTATTATAAAAATAATATTTAAATTGTATATTATTTTAACAATTTAGTTATATTATAATTTAAAAGTTATTACATAATAATAAAATTAATTTTTTATTTTATTTATTTATTTTTTAAGTACATTAGATAAAAACTGTTTTAGTTTTAATAAATCATAACTAAAAAATAATAAAAAATTATCATTTATTTTTGTGTGATATTTTTTGGTAATAATATAGTTAAACTATAACATAATAAATATAATATTTAAATGTTACAAACTAAATCAGCTAATGCATTAGATAAAAAAAAAAAATTTGCGGCAGTGAAAGTTATTTAAGAAAAAAAAATCGTTATTTTAGGTGCATATTAGATCAACTTTAATATAACAACTTTTTTATTATAATTAGCTAAATATAATTTTTTTCTTTTTAATGGTCTTGGTTTTTCTTTTTTATATTTTCTTATTAGATTATTTGACATACATTACAATTTGAGATAATATTTCACATACATGATATTAAAAGGACAACTTTCATCAATAAATACGATTATGATAATATAAAAGAGTATTTGAATCAGTGTTAATCAATCAAATATATTTCAAGTTTTTAAAATAAATATATGAAATATAATAAAATATAATTAGGACTAATAAATTTTGACACGAACTATTAATTTGATACCAACACAATAAAACATGATGAAAATATCATTCATATTCCTTAATGTTTATATTTTATTGATAAATGTACTAAAGTTTTTAAAATATGTTATTAATGATATTAAGATTAAATATATTATCAGGAATAATTGTTATTAATACTTACTTTCATTTTCCAATCCATTATCATTGCCTTTTTCTATTTTTATTTTTCAAAATTTCTTAAATACTTTATCAAATAATAATAAAGTAAAAAATATTCACTTATTTATTATATTTATATGCCGGGGTGATGGCAGGTTGAACAAGCTAGGCTTATTTGCAGAGTAGTCATGGCCCAACCCAACTCCCTCAAAGTAGTAGAGGTAAGTCGAGTAGCTCCTCCTCACTCGGTAACCGAGTCTTCTCTACCATTAACTTACATGGATACACTCTGGTTCAAATTCCATCCAGTTGATCGTCTCTTCTTCTATTCCTTCAATGACTTACACCTGTCTGATTCTTTCATGTCTTCCATTCTTCCAAAACTCAAACACTCCCTCTCTCTCACTCTCCAACACTTTCCACATATGGCTGGAAACGTAACTTGGCCATCCCATTCACCAGAACCCATCATTCTCTACACTCCTGGAGACTCTGTTTCAGTCACCATAGCTGAATCTACAGCTGATTTCAATCTTCTTGCAAGCAACCATGTCCCTCATGCTTCAGAGTCTCGTAATCTTGTACCCCACTTGAATATATCCCAAATTGGGGCTTCGGTATTTGCTCTTCAAATCACATTTTTTCCCAAAATTGGGTTCTGTATTGGGATCTCATGTCACCATAGTGCTCTTGATGGGAAATCTACCATCTTGTTCATGAAGTCGTGGGCTTCTATATGCAAAGAAAACAACCCACCTTCATTGCCTGTTGGTTTAGTTCCTTTATATGATCGAACTAGTATCAAAGATCCAACTGGGCTCCATTTATTGTACCTGAAAAAATGGTTAGAAATCACAGGTTGTGACACCGAAAGTAAACAGAACATTTTCGAGTTTTTTCCTATGCAGGTACAACCCAACTCGATCCGGGCGACTTTTGAGTTAACTCGTGAAGATATAGAGAAACTGAGAGAAAAGGTATTGCGTGAATGGGAAAAGCTGGAGAAAACAGAGCTTCATTTAAGCTCTTTTGTGCTTAGTTTTTCTTATGTTCTGGTATGCAAAATTAGAGCAAGTGGAATAGAAACTAACAAAAAGGTTTACGCAGTATTCTCTGCCGACGTTCGCAAACGTCTAGAGCCTACTGTTCCTTCCAATTATTTTGGTAACTGCGTTTCACCAATAGTGGTTTTCAAAGGCGTAGAAAAAAGAGAGTTCATGAAAGAAGATGCTCTGGTTTTTGTTGCAGCAAAGATCAGCCAATTGATAAAAGAGTTTGGCAAGAAGTCTATTAAAGGAGGAGATCCGGATATATCATCCAACTTTGGTTCGATGGAACCAGGATCTTTGCTAATTGGAGTAGCTGGGTCACCTCGGTTTGGTGTTTACAATATAGATTTTGGATTGGGAAGACCTACTAAAGTAGAAATCACATCCATAGAAGATGGATCAGTGTCTTTCACAGACTCTAGAAATGGTGGTGGAGGGATTGAGATTGGTTTGGTTTTGAACAAGCCTGAAATGGATCGTTTTTCTTCCCTGTTTGAATCTGGCCTAAAATAATTGGATAATCACTCAAAACATACTAATCTATAATGGCTCATATCTAGAATTTGGGATCTCCTTTGTTTAGATTTCGTTATTTTATGTTTGTCGTGTAATGTCAAAAGAAGCATGTGCTTGTTAGGGTCTCCACTCAATAATAAATCACAATTGTAGAGGGATAATTAGTTTTTGATTTAGTCAGATCATATCGTTAATATGCATTTATCTTTTCTTGTTTTTAGTTTATTCTTTAAGGCTATATATTAGCAAGATTTCTTCTAAGAATATGCAACTTATTTTCTCCCAATTCCACATGTTCTTAAGACTTTCAGTTACTTCAACATTTGGTATCAGAGTTTCATTGCACGACATGTTTAACATTAGGAGCATCATTCTTCAATGTGAGTAGAAGTAAAAAAACGATGACAAACAATTCCTTTGTGTAGTCAATAGTTTCGAATTTTGATGGATACTATGATAATTGAGCTATATTTATGAAAAACTTCTTATATTCAAAGGAGTATTGAGGTTTGGTAGAAAATGAGATTCCTACAACAGCAGAAGGTATTACCCCCTCAAATGTTTAGAGGAAGAACATTGATAATCAAAAATTGAAAGACTTAGAAAACAAAAACTATCTATTTCAAGCATTAGATTGTTTAGTTTTGGAGACAATTTTTAATAAGGATACAACAAAGAGCATACGAGACTCGTTGAAACAAAAATATCAAGGTATAACTAGAGTAAAACGTGCACACTTGCAAACTCTCAAAAAGGAGTTCGAACTTCTTCGCATGAAAGGTGGAGAACAAGGGAGATGTTGTAATGGTTGAAAAGATTCTACGATCTATAACTCCAAATTTTGATTATGTTGTGGGTTCCATTAAGGAATCTAAAGATACAAACACCTTAATTATTGACCAGTTGCACAACAACCTACTTATGCGTAAACAACACATGAGTTCTCATGTTGAAGAAGAACAAGCTTTGACAAATACTCGTAGAAATCAACTTAGAAGAAGTGGTCGAGGTCGTGGAAGTTTTGGAGGCAGACAAAATTTCCACAAGGCCATAGTGGAATGCTATAATTGTTAACAACTGAGAAATTTTTAGTGAGAATGTCAAGCAAGGAAAAAAAAGGCTAACTATGCAAAAACTCAAGAAGAAATGTTATTGATGGCCTATGTGAGTATGAACATGGGTCATATAGAAGATATACAATTCCTTGAATCAGGTTGTAGTAATCATATGTGTGGAAAGAAGGAATACTTCTCAGACTTTGATGAAAATTTCAAAGATTCGGTGAAATTGGGTAACAATTCAAGCATGATAGTAACAAGAAAGAGGAATTTATGATTGCAAGTGAATGAAATAACAAAGATCATCACAAGAGTATTTTATGTGCCAGAACTGAAAAATAACTTAGTAAGTATTGAGCAATTACAAGAAAAAAAGGGCTTACCATTTTGTTTCAAAATGGAAAGTTTTTCATCCTGAGAAAGGCATGATTATGGAGATGAAGATGTCTTCAAATCAAATGTTCATATTGTATGCTATCTCTCTGCCTATAACATCCACTTGTTTTAACACAATTATAGATGGTATAGTGCAACTTTGGCATTGAAGATATGGACACTTGAGTTATAAATGCTTAAAAACTCTACAACAAAAGAAAATGGTGGATGGTTTGCCACAACTCAAATATTCTTTAAGGCTATGTAAGGATTGTTTGGTAGGAAAGTAGTAAAGGTACTCATTTTCAAGGAAAAATACATAATGAGCTTCACATATTCTCCAACTAGTGCGGACCGATTAAACACACTTCTAACAACAAAAAAAGGTATTTAATAACCTCCACGATGACTTTAGTAGAAAAACATGGGTTTATTTCTTAACAAAAAAATCAGAAACCTTTGTTATTTTTTAAAGATTTAAGACACATGATGAGAAACAAACAAACTCATCCATTAGAGCCTTACGTACTGATCGATGAGGCAAATTTACATCATAAATGTTTGTCACTTTCTGTGATGTACATGGTATATAAAGACAATTGGCAGCTACATACATACTACAACAAAATGGTGTTGTAGAACAAAAAAATAGAACTATTATGAATATGGTTCGAAGTATGATTTCAGAAAACAAAAATGTATTCTTATGTATTCAAATATGCATAAATTTTCATTAAGACGTGTTTACTTTTCTTAATAAGTTTGAATATTTATTCTATTTTCATTAATATTTATTAATAGTAAATATAAAAGTTCAGTTATTATTTATTTATATGAATATGAAATTTTATTTCTAATAAGTTATTATAATAAGTAATAATAAAAATATTATCTTCAATATAAAAAATATTTTTATAAGTAGAACTCAATGTTGTGAAAATATATATTAAAAAAATTGTGTATTTTACTTTAAAATATAAATTTCAAAACAATAAAAATAGCAACTTAAAACTTACAATTATAAAAATAACACTACTTACGTCCACCCCATGTATTTTCATTATATAAAAAATTAGCATATCATTTTATTTTATAACGGTATTCAAATTAAATTATGATTCATATAGATCTATTCAGTATTAAACAACGTCTAATTAAAACTCGTTCAATATTATTAAAATACTATTTTGTTAAGAATTCAAACTAGACTATGATCATATCTATGTTTTTATAATAACAAAAAAATGTTGTTATAAGTTTTAAGAGTATTATTATTATTATTATTTTATAATTTCTGATTTTTTTCTAACTTTTGTTTAATGCCATTGAAAGATGTAACAGAAAAATCGTTTGATGACAAGTTTGTAATGAAAACTAATTTAATAGTATGTTTACCTCATTTTTCTTATAATTCGTTCATATATCTTAATAGTTTTCTACATGTTTTTGGGTGGATAACAATGCATTTACCCATTTTCCCGAAATTGATTAGCAGAATGTGTTAGGAGAATCACAATAACAATTCGAACTTATTCAAGTTTTAAACAGAGGTATTAAACATATTCTACTTCTTTGTGTGAATCTTTTAAGAAGTAAATAAATAAAACTTAAAATAAAAACATGCACAAAATCAACACAAATAATTTATGTGAAAAAACCTTCTCGATGTATAAAGAAAACAATCACGACACTCCTATCCAAAACTTTCACTATCAAGAAACAATTGTATAACAGTTCTCTTTAGATAAAACTAGAAGCAAACAATCAACAAAATCATCAAGAATACACATCTTGGAAAATAACGATTATTTCAAGAAAAATTGAAAGATCTAATCCAATTTCATAATTACTATTCATGGTCAAGAATTTTCCAAACTAGTGAGCCAAATCCAAATTCTATCGTACAGATTAAAGAGTCTTGAGTCGTAAAACTGCATGCTAAAATTTTAGCTTAATCAAACCACAAACATTCTTCCATCAGAACACTTGATGAAGGTTTGATAGAGAGGAAAAATTGAAATTTTTTCTACATATTTTTCTAATTGTTACTCTTAATTTTTTCTAAGTAGAATACACGTTCAACAAACTCTAAATGAATTTATTAATAAAACAATGAAATAATATAATTTTTTTTCTTAATCTATGGGTTTTTATGTCATATGAGTTTTAGTTGGACTCTTCAAAACAAGAAAAAAACACAATAAAATGATATCTTTAAGGTTTAATTTACTAACTCATACATACACAGATAATGGATTTATGCTTTTGTTTTAGGTAGATCTTATTTGTTAATTGTTTGTTTGAAGTAAGCTGTAAATGAGATTATCCTTATTTCTCTTCTACAATTTACTAGCTAGGCTACAAAGCGTAGATGGATAAAATAATTTAGTCATCACTGCATAAAAACCAAAAGAAAAATATCACAACCCTCTCCACCGCCTCTCTTTTTCTCCTCTCTTTGTCACCACTGCTTTGCACATTGTGACTTTCTTTTGATCCAAAGTCTTCTGCTTTAATAACTATGTCGGTACCTTTTATTTTATTTTTATATTAAATTTCACTTACAACAATTTATTGTAAAACTATAATTAATATTAAAGCCATTTATTATAAAAATATATATATTTATATTAATTAATAAATAATTATCATATTAATTCTTACAATACAATAATTTATTATAAATAAAATACTCTATTTTTATTTATCAATAGTTTATTATCACTAATATCATAATTTATAGTTATAGGAATGTCAAATCTGGAGATTTTTTTTTAAATATTGGAAGGTTTTTTATAATATTTAGTTTTATGATTATCAGATTGATAAAGATTTATCAATGTAAATATTTTGTTTGATTTCTAATATTGATAATAGAGATACTTCAAATTTTTTTCTTCATAAAATTAATAAAATTCAAGATAATTCCGAATGAGTTGTATTTCTATAAATAAAAAACGTTTGTGATAAATTTGTACCTTGAGACTGTAACGGACAATCTCCATTTTTAAAAGAAAAGAAAAACTCTAATCCACAATTTGTTTTGTAGAAGTTATTCATCCCCACTAAATTTTAATTTTTACAAAATTTTAGAGGACGACGTGCTTATACCACATTTTCGATTTTCTTTAATTACAGAAAAATACTATAAATTATAAATTTATAATAATTTTTTTATAATAAGTAAAAAAATTATTAAATAAAAAATAAAATTACAATACAAATCAACTTTCAAATAACCAAATACATCGATCATATATTTATATACGAAATCAAAACTGCTATAATACCGATATATATATATATATATGAGTACATATATAAAAATGTTTCACAATATATACTACATGTTGCAAAATCTTAACATTTAGCTGTAATAAATGCAACATTTATTCTTTGATAACAGTAATATTAAAAACAAAAAACTTTAATAGATACATTAACCATAAATTCAAGCAAAAATAAAATAAAAAATCTTATTTTAACCAAAAAAATATATTATACCTACATGTTTTAAACAAACTAAACAAACGTAGGACAACAAAACCACCATTATTAGGCGTTGGAAAAAGACACAACCCCTAAGCAGCGTCCCTTACCCACGTCGAGAAGGACAACCCACTGCAAAGGATCACAAAACGAGTGATGGTTGGGCAGGCAGAGGAACGACTACAACATAATTTAATCGATAAACATCATTGTGAAAACAATCAAAATTTATTAAGGAAAAAAAAAACAAAACGATGCTCTTTTTGTATGTTTATATTGATAAGTACATTTTTCTCATAAATTTATAATCATTATATAATATAAATAAATGTAGTGTTAAATTTTATTAGCAAAAGCAAAATAAACTTAATAAATAATCAATTTTTTTATGATATCTCATTTATATTATAATAAATTTTATAATATTTAATATTATTCTAAATTTTGATACAACATGCAAGGAAATGCAAATATGCTAAGATATCAACTTAAGTTTTAATTGAAACTAAGAATTCATATCTTAAATAAACTTGAGTTATTTGATCAATAATATTAGTAGATAATGTAGCACAACTATTAATTAATATTTAATTTTTAATTATAATTTTGATGTATAATTTTTTTTTGACTTTGTGTTCCTTATATTTTGATTTATGAGGAAGTGTTTTAATGATCACTTTATTTAGGTTAAATGTGTTGTTTAATTTTTTTATTTTGAAAAAATATTTTTAAATAAATTTTTGTTTGTGAAAAAGATGTTAATTAAGAATAAAGTTAAATTTTTATTTTATTTTTTTGTTAAATTAATATTTAATTAAAAAAAATTTAAGAAAAAAAAATTTATTATCTAATATTAAAAGTCACACATTAGACAATTAAAATTTAATTTAAATTTTATAAAAAAAAATTGATTAATTTTTAAATTAAACATTATTTCATAAAATATATATTTATAAAAAAAATATATGTCATATATATTATTTTATTATATTTTTAAAAAATTAAATTAAAAAATTAATTTAATCGTTATTCAATATTTTTTTACAACACATTTTTTAAATAAAAAAAATTAAATAACCATAAAATTTAAACAAAAGCATCTCCATAATTTTTTTTGTTTTATTTATATTTAAACAAAATCCTTTAGTCTTATTATAAAAAAAATCTCTTGCTTTGCTGTCTCGAACGTCATCTCGCAATACGTTATTACTTTAACTGTTAAAATTTGACCACGTGATGTCATCCAGATCAGGATTGTCTACGATGATAATTTACAAAAGGAAGCTCAAATTGGAGTTGTTATTCTTATTTTTAAAAATATATTTTCATTAATTATATATTTTTATTAAATATTATTTATGGTTTGGGAATGATTTTCTATTTTCATCACTTTAAACATAAATTTGAGTCTTATATATAATTTTTGTTTATTTAATAAAAAAATTGAATGTATTTTAAAAAAAAAATATTAATTATTTAATTTTCATAATAGTTTTAAATTTTATCAATTTAAAAATATTAAAAATAATAGATTGGTACCTCATGGTACAGAATACATGTTCATTGTTTGGTACGTGCCTTTTTGTTGCCTTGTCCACTTATCAATCTCTCATTCGATGATTAATTTATTCTTTTTTCACTCTCCTTTCTATCTCTTGTATGTAAAATATCAACATTATTATTATTATTTAATTTGCAAGTTGCCATGTGAAGTTGTTAACTGAGCCATGATTAAATTTTTTATTGCCATTTCCTTTTTTTTTTTTGTAAAAGTAATTTCTTTTTTTGTCTCTGTGAATATATTACAATTTGAAGTATAGGTAACTAGGGACTTAAAATATGAGATGAGCAGTAACAAAAACTTTTAGGTTATATTATTTAATTTTGTTAAATTAAAAATAATATTATTTAATTTCTGAATTTTATAAAAAAATTATTAAAAATAAATTATATGACTTTTTATTAAGTCATTAAAAAATGATTAAAATATAAATATTTAATAAAAATAAAAGTAAAGTTTAATATAAAATAATAAGATAAAAAATAAAATATTATTTAAACATATTTTAATTTTTAATAAAAAATTAAAAATAATAAAATATTAACAATTAAAAAATATTTTATTAGTTATAATGATGTTATTATGGTTAAATATTCACATTAATTAATTAATAAAAAATAATAATATTTAAATAAAAATTATTAAAATTAAATAATATAAATAAATAACATATGTTTAGCTAAAATATATACGCTTAAAAAGATGCGTAAATTTCAGAATATGAGAATTGTGTAACATCATAATCAAAGTGGGGAGTTGTGTGATTGCAATCTCTTCTTCTTTACCAAATTTTATTCCTATCAGAAAAGACATATATTCTAATAAATAAATAAGACTTATCTGGTGCTAATTTAATTTTTTCTATTTTCGACACATGTTTACTTTCAAGAGCGTGTATCTCGTGTACACTGTACACTACGTAGACATAATAATAATAATAATAATCAACAACAACAGCAACGAAAATGATAAACACAAGGAAAACAGATCATATTCTTACAAAATTTTCATATTTATTTTTATATCTCATCCACGTTTAAAAATAAATTATACATTATATATATATATATATATATATATATATAGTTTAATTTATAGTAAAACTTATATTTGAATATTAATATAAAATTAACATAGATTTTGTGTTCTATTAATACAAATAACATTACCATATTTTTATATATCATAAAATATTAAGGTTATAAGTCTATATTTTATTAAAAGTATCCGTTACTTCACCGTTAGAAAATAGATGGGAAGTTTTTTTTTTTTTTAAAAAAAAAGAATGTCGGGAGATTTTATAGACGCACAATAATTACCAAAAATTAGAGAATTGGACGTGTGAAAAGAGGAGATAATGGCGACAAATTATTATTGAAATCACGGTAGCAATTTTTGCAGTATTGATTTTGTTTTCCCACATATATCATATATATATATGTTAAATCAGATCCATATAGAACAGATGGTGTGAGGCTAATATGAAGCTTGGTGGAAAATAATCTATGAAGATAAAGTAGATAAGATATAAAAATCTTATAGTCGAAGGTAATGAATTTAAATATAAATGTTTTAGGTATCATTTCATGACTACTATTACTGCGGCAATATACTATTGCTACTGCAAGTTGCAAATTCATGACGGTGGTTAAATCAGATCCACATATATCATATATGTTATTATAATTTATATAATTTTTCATTATTTATTTATTTATTTATATATATATATATATATTATGGCATGTGGTGGAAGATTTTAATCTTGTTAGTTCGCGAGTCTATATGTTTATTCTGTAGTTGGTTTATCCCATGATAATTGATAAAATAAAATTATATTACTTGTGTTCATATTCTATTGTGATATACTATAGAATATAATTATATAAAAAATTGATATATTTAAAGTACTTCTTTATATCTTTTTTTTTTAATTTTATTATCAACAGGTTGCTTTAGATTACATTATTTAAGTTATTAGTATTTATTTTAATCACTTTCAATGAATTAAGATACTTCAAACTACTATTATTGTTAAAATTAAAAAAATACCATTAAATTAAATAGAGATATTCCAAATATATTAGTTAAGAATAAAAATTAAAAATTATATTAAAATAAAAATATGGTACCTCAAAAGTAACAACATCTTAAAAATAAATCTTAATAATATTAAATAAAATTAAAATGAATATAATTTAACATTAAATATACTTATATGATCATAGTTTGACTTACATAACATTCAATTATATCACGTTTTTATGTAAAATAATAGATTGATTTTTTATAATAATAAAAATATATGAACTTAACAAAATATTATTATTTTTATAGTTACAAAAGTTTTTTAAAAATATTTTTATAATTTTTTTAAAAAATTCACATTTATTTACCACTTATTATTGACATAACAAATATGGTTCTTTAAGTTCTATAATTCCCCCTTTTTATTTTTATATATTATAATTATTTAATTAATTTTAATTTTTTTAAAATATATTTTTATGTTATTATTATTATTTTTAATAATATATACAATATTTTTTAATTTTTTATATTATAAAAAACTTATGTATACTATTTAAAAGGAATTTCACGAGAGTTATAAAAAGAAATGTATTTTTTTCAATTATTTAACTCAATGTTATTTAAATATCCATATTTTATAATATCTCGTTATAATTTCATTGCAGATCAATAATTGTATGCTTAAAAATGAGTTTGTTTGCTATAATATATCAATACTATGAAGGGTTGTGGGAGAAATAATAACGATTATATTAATAATTATAATTATTTTATATTAATTTTGGGTATATTCGGTTAATAATTATAAGTTAAGAATTGAACATAGTTTTTTAACGATTTAATCATTTTTTTTTATTTTTTAACATTTATTTAAAAATATATTTAATTTTAAAAAATAAATGTTAATTTAATTCTTATTTTATTATATTATTTAAACTATAGAAATTAATTTTTATATTTTAACTATTTAATAAATGATTTTAAATAAAATTTAATCTAATTATGTAAATTATTATATATTTTGTTATTAAAATTATATATATGTATAAAATAATAATTTTAATATATGTCACATTTATAAAGAAGAGGGTGTTTTTGGTAATTCCGTCCGCTCCTATAATACAAATATTTTTCCATTCAACTATCCGTTATTTTTCTACTTTCGTTGGTGTTTAGGAAATTTGGTTGTTTTGTTTCTTGTTCTCTTGGTAGCGAAGAGTTTTGGTGTTGTCTGTCGGGGAAAATAGGTTGAACTTGGTTTTTAATTTTGTAAGACGTGTTAATATCTTTTGTTTTGTTGGTTAGAATGAAATGTAATATAATTAAAATTAATTTTTTTAATTTTATATTTAATTAAGTTGGAAGGTAGGAATGTAAAGTAATCCATTTTTAAAATAAGAAAAAATATAATTCATTTTTCTCTTTAAAGAATTATGATTTTATTTTTATCTCATTTTTTTTCAATTTTATCACAATTCTAAATATTATCCTAAACATTAAATCCTAAATTTAAATCTTATTTAAAAATAATAATTTTAACCCATAAATATAAACTTAAACCCTAAATCTTAAATCTAAAATCCTAAAAACATTAAACCTTAAATTCTATTTAAAAAAGTAATAATTTTAACTTTAATCTACAAATATAACCCTAAATCTTATTTAAAAAATAATAATTTTAACACTAAATCTTAACCCATAAATATAACCTTAAACTCCAGATCATAAATCTCAAAACCCAAAATACTATTTAAAAAAAAAATAATTTAAATCCTAAACCTCTAACTCCAAATTCTCAAACCTCACCGCCTTAAATCTTATTTAGAAATTTTTTTTTTAATAATATATTTTATTTTTAAGTAAGAATTATTTAAAAAATAATAATTTTAATATTATTTAAATTTTATCAAATATTAAAATAATACATATCGTTACAAAATATATCTGTCAACAAAATATTATTATAGTTATGATTACTTCTTATCAAACCAAACAATTTTTTTTTTATTTCATTCTTATTTATTATTTTTATTACTATTTTTACATTTCATTTTTATTCAGATTCCATTTTAATTCCTATTTCGAAGCTTAATCAAACATTAACTTGGTTTTAAATATTATTGGCGACGTCTTTCAATGCAAATGGGCAATTTGATCTGTTTTGTAAACGTCTTTCAATGCAAATGAATAATTTGCAAGAGATCTTTTACAGATTTGGTTCCCGTAAAAACTAAATATCAGAGCAAAGAAGATGAATAAGAGATTGAGTTAGGCCTTGGGCTGTCATTGAATGGACGATTTGGAGTAGATCCAAAAGCCAAGAAGCTAACTCTGAAACGCTCGTCTTCAATATCTCACTTTCTAATAACAAACACAACGAGAAACGGCGACGTTTCGCTCCCAGTGACTCCATCTTCTTTAGGACCTTTTGTGAGAACGTGTTATCTTCCTACAGAGACAGAGCAGGGTTGGCGTAAGAGGAAAGAATTGCAGACTCTGAGAAGGATGGAGGCTAAGCGAAAGCGATCGGAGAAGCAAAGTAATTTGAAGAAAGTACCGAGTAGATGGGAGAGGCCTTAATGGAAGTATTCAACTAGAGCAGTGCTTAAAAGTGATGGATGATGTTTTTCATCAATGGTGATTCCTGGTTGGATTTCGGGGTCGAAAGCGTCTTGTGGGCTTCAAATCAGTAGTCCTTAAAGTAACCATGGTCTCAGGGGTCTTCTATGTGCATTACTTAAAATCCTCCGAATCTTGATTTCTTTTCTTTTCTGTTTTGTTTTTGGTTCTTTGTTTAACTGTTCGGTATTTTTACAGCCAATGAATGATTGGAATTGGTTAGTTTTCAATTTTCCTCAATCCAAGCCTGTAGCACTCTTGTGCTTAATACCGGTTTCCATAGGAACACTGCGGAATCAATTGCGGGAAGGGGAGATGAGGGGTATGAAAAGTCTATTTTTCTTAGCGGTAAATTATAGATATTCTATCGCATACAATACTTTAAAAAAACAATTATTTATATTTTAGTTTAAAAATAGATAAAATTTAACTTTAAATTTAGAACACATTTATTAATAGATTCTATTTTAAAAAAAATTCATACTTATTTTACAATGCATATATATTATAAATATAAAAATATTAACGTTTTATAAATTTATAATTAATTTTAAATACACAAATCTCTTTTATCATATCATATATTAAAATTTTTATTTTAAAAAATTAAAAAAATAATTTATTTTATAATAAAATAAATATAAATTTATACGTATATTGAAAATGATATGCTAAGTATTTTTTATAATTCATAAATAATATAATATATTATTATTAATAATAATAAATATAATTATAATTATATTTAATAAATAATTATAATATTAATTATAATTATGGTATAAAAAATAATATCCATTAAAATAATTAAATTATTAAAAAAAAATTATGAAACCTTTAGATCCAATTTTCTACTAGATATAATACAAACATAGGACATTATATTGTAAATTTTGCGTTAAAATAATATCTAAGATAATAATATTATAATTATTTTTATTATTAATATAATAAAATATATAAGTTATATTTAATTAATTATATTTTTATATTTGAATATAATAAAAAAATGTCATACTTATTTTACAATGCATATTTTAATAATTCATCTAGTTTCATAACTTATAAGTTAGTCATTAATATATTTATGTTATTACGAAAAGTTATTATTTTTAATTATTTAATTTATTAAAATAAATATTTATAGTTAATTAAAATGTATTAAAATTAAGTATTTATAATGATTAATTTTTATAAATAAATAGATTATAAACATCTAATTTATAAATCCCATAATTATGGGATATCTGTTCCCAGCTTCGTATATATTTATTTATAAACATCAGTATAAACTCCCTAACAAAATGACAGAACCTCCGTTAGGCTTTAGTTGCTTCAGGGATTTTGTGCCAAGTAGCTTTTATTTACTGAAAAGATCCACAGCTTCACGTAGGGGTAATTACTTTGATGGTAACACTCACTTTGTTCAAGTCACTTCGATGGGAAATAAAAATAAAAATAAATGATAGTAGTACAGTGGATGGAAAATGAAAAACTTTTCAAGAATCTTGAGCTCTTTCTGTTGTACCAGCAACTGGTGCCTCCAATTCTCCATCTGATCCTGCTTTAAGCCATCCTTTGATTTAATAATTGTTTACATGTTGAAATATCAATGGAATATATATTTACACTTGTTTAATTTAATCATGCTTTTGAATTCTTTTATCTTTGAAGAACAAAACAGTAGAATATTTAGGAGAAATTCATGTGTAATCAACTGCCTTCAAGTGAATGAAAAGAATTGGTTGTAGATTGAACCTTGATCATAGAATCACGTGAAATTGTCCACATTAGATCTATGTAGCCTAGTTTGTACATATGCATGAATGCCTTCTTATGCCATGCATTCATTTTTAGTGTTATCTACATAGACGACTTTAAATGTGCTTTTCTATATTAGTATACCTTTTAACAATTCAACTGGTTTTTGTCACCTCTTTGTCAGGCCATATGCCCTTTTGCTCTTCTTCAATATGGTATGTAACAGGAGTGCAAATATCCCCTGAAATCAAGAGCCAGTCTTCACTCTATAACCAACGGAAACTTTCAATCTTATCAAGGATGAAATTTCTCGAGTTAAATAGAACAGTAAAGGAAAAACAACTTAACCTAAACAGTAAAGGAAAACCAACCTAACTTAAACAGGATGACTAGCAGTGAAAAATCTAAAGAAATAATAAGGAATGCGTTGGAGGATATGCCGTGTGTGTCGACTATAGGAGATGGACGAAATGGAAAAAGAATAGAGGGTTTCCTTTACAGGTATAAAAAGGGTAAAGATGTGAGATTATTGTGTGTTTGTTGTGGAAGGTTTCTAACTCCGGCCGAGTTTATGAAGCACTTAGGTGGTGGTGGTGATGTTGCACATCCCTTAAAGCATATAGTGGTTAACCCAACTACTTCCTTTTTGTAACGTACACTCAAATCCTGAACCCACTTTGATTGTTTTGAATGTAAAAAAAAAAGGTACATAGACCTTTTGTTGGAGTTTAAAATGTTGAAATAACTAGTCAGTTGTTACCTTATTTTTTTTATCCTAGGTTTTATGATAGTCTATTTATCATTTTATTCATTGTAGGACATTATGAATGGATCAATTACATATTTTATGTATTTTTTATTTTCCTCTTAAGTTTCAAATAAATGTTTTATGTATTTTTATACGAGCCAATCATAATAGGTATTAACATATTTTCCTAGGTGAGCATTTTTTAATATTTAATGAATATATTATTATATTAAAAAATTAGATGAACATTTTTTAATATTTAATGAATATATTATTATATTAAAAAATTAATATGACGAAAATGCATTATAATTATGAAAGTAGTCTCAAAATTGAGTCATTTGGAGGTATTTAATATGGTTTCATTTTTAAATTGTATTAGTAAAAAAAATACATATGTTTATTTACGTTGTAAGAAAAATGAACATATGTTTTTTTTCTTATAGAAGTTAAAATTCATACATAAAAGGGGTTATGTCATGTGTAAAGATATGCGAGTTCACATAGCATAATTTCGATCATTCGACAATAATATTTCACAAGTTAAGGCCAATTTATCACCTTTCGAGTCTAAGACATCCCTTATCTAAATACTTAGATATTCTTCGAGAAAATATCAATGAGTCTCACACGCATGCGACTTCACGATTGCTTCCCTACATTAAGGTTACACGATTGAGACGTTTGTCACATCATAAGATTCCTCGTCATCTAAGCATTATGCCACACAATTGCTCACTTAACTGTACAAGTCATACATGTTGATAGCAAGTAGTACAACAATGTACCAAGACTTAGTTAGCTTTCCCTTCTTCTTATGGGTTCTCTTCATACATACTCTCGAATAGGTAACTTGACGTTAAGGGCTAACTCCTTACTCAAATGCCAGTTCCCTTGTACCCTTCGTGCATGTATGTTTATCTCTCCTTTAGCACACTTATATTCAAGCTAATACACATGACATCTTGTCTTACATGTAAGTAAGTTATGTTTAACCAACTCATATATTGCCTGTGTGAGAAACTTCTTTTATCCAAAGCCCACACATGATGTCTCCATTTTAGCACGTTGTTACCCACTTTCGTGTCATCAAGCTTATGGATCCTTAGTGTATATTCGAACCCTTGATCAATGCACATCTCCACTCTACATCATGGTTGTGAGGGTTGTCACATTCACAACATGCCTTACACAAAACAACGTTTCCAAACTAGCATACCGCTACTCGTTAAAGCACCATCACTTGGGCAACATTGCCTACATAGCATATCACGTTCTCACGAAACTAATTTTACATGTCACATCGAGTAAACTATCAGCATAGACATTTCCTATCGTGTAGCCTTCAAGACATTGGCGTACCTTTATGACACAATCAATGCCTTCTCCATAATCATTCTCTAACTCATATGTAACTTACTTAGCACACCATATCCATAAGTGTTAAGGGTGATAGAGAGCTTAACACCATATCTTCCCTTAAAGAGCTCTTAGAGCATTTTGTTTTTGTCTTTTAAAAAGAAACATCATTTTATACTATGAGATATAAGTTCAAAATAATTCAATAATTATTATTTTATCAATTATCAAAGTGTCCCTAGTAATTACATTGACATGATACAATTAAATCAAAATTAAATCATATAAGAACCATGATAAATAAAAATTTATATACTATTGTGCAACAACTATTTACATAGTTAATCAAAACTCAAAAGGAGTAACCAAGAGGAAAGAAAATGGCGTAAAAATGATAAAAGAAAGAATTGAGTTTTACTATTAATCATTATAATACATCAATTCATAAGTTATAACATAAATTGGTTGGTTTGTGAAACCACAATTATTTATACATATTACATTCTCGGATACGGATTTGTGTCACCACATATTTGAGGGATTCAAGAACGGCAGCTATAATATAATGATCGATAGCTCGCTCGTACAAATTTAAAATCGCGTAGAAATGGTTAAAATTTGAAGAGAGGAATAATTACTACAGAATTAGAGAGAATAATTTACAACGAAGGGAATTTTTTTATACTTTAAAACAACAAATTATCAGTGGTTGACAATGAATAGATTCATTCAGAATCACAGATTCATAATCTTTCAATAATATCATAACCATCATTCCAGTACAATTATGTAATACTATTACTTAAAAGTCTTAAACCATTTCGGAGAGAAAAAAAAAACTACTACTACTAAAACCAAAATTTTCAGGAAATGCATCTACTTTGTTGATTTATTTAACAACAAATAAGATTGATGATGTGCACACACTGATACACGCATGCTACCATCGACAAAAATAAATATCTGCATTCTTCTGCAGATGCACTGCCAAAACCCCCGGTTCAGGAAAATAACGGAATAAATGGGGCAGAACTATATTAGTTACAATGTACAAAGTGGAATAACTACAATTAAACTCAACCTAGGGCAGTCCACGAAGGGTAGTCGCTTAGAACACAGATACCTATGGCACTCATCTTCTACAAATTACTATGTTAATCAATTGAAGCCTCTAAAATACAGCTAACTAGCAGGAAGGCGGTTGAAGTTGCTTAAGCCGCCGTACAACTTGCTTCATTGTAGGCCTCGTAGATAGAGACTCTACCGTACATATCACTGCTAAGTGTAACACTTCTACCAAATCATCATGCGGACCTGCATCCCATAAACCATCAGTAAAGAATTCCTTTGCACGACCCTGTCGAAGGAGCATGCATCCCCATGCTACAATGTTGAAACCATGACCATATGAACAAAATGAGGGATCTAAAGCTTTCTTGTCAGAGAGCAACTCAAGAAGTACTACACCATAACTGTACACATCCGCCTTATCCGAAACACGGCAAGTCATTGCATATTCTGGAGCAACATATCCAAAAGTTCCAGCCACACCAGTGGTAGCATGGGTTTCGGAAGTCCCCAGAAGTCTTGCCAGACCAAAGTCGGACAAATAAGCATTGAAATCATCATCCAACAAGATATTGCTAGGCTTGACATCGCGGTGAAGAACACGGGGCACACATTGATCATGCAAGTAGGCAAGTGCTCGAGCTATGTCCATTGCAATCTTGTGGAGTATTCTCCAATCAACAGCCCTCGTTGACCGTTCCTGGATGAATCTCTCCAAATTACCACCAGGCAAATAATTGTAAATGAGAAACATCTCTGTTTCACTGGCATGGTAACCAATTAAAGTGACAAGATTTGGATGGCGAAGTCTTCCAAGGGTTTTTATTTCAGCATCAAACTGTTGAACTCCTTGGAAGCGTCCAACTGCTAGCCGTTTTATAGCTACCAAGACTCCTGGCGCCATTTCTGCTTTATAAGTTGCACCAAAACCTCCATTTCCAATACAGTTGCTTGCATTAAAACAACCAGTGGCACACACAACACTCTCAAAGGTTAATGGAACACCAATGTCAGTGAAAACTGTCACTTCTTTTCTAGTAGATCCCATAACTTTCGACCTTGGATTCCACTTACGAGTGTAGAAAAATAGGACAACCAGAGCTAGAAGCACCGAAACTATGGCTGATGCAGATGTTATCGATGCTATCTCGATTGAATTGAAATCACTGTTTCCCCTCCTTTGAGGCAGAACAGAAGACGGTGATGCAGAATAAGGTTGAGAACCACCAAATCTCCCTTGAGAATCTGATGATGGCTCTGTCAAAGTAAACATACGACAAGACCGTATAAGAGGATTTCCAATAGCAGTATCGCATTTCATTAAGTCATTGTTCCATGGCAGGGAACCAGACAAATTATTGAAGGAAACATTAAATGTTGAGAGCATGGTGACATTTGCCAAACCAGATGGAATCTGCCCAGAGAGCTTATTTTTGTCTAGCAGAAGAACTGTTAGGCTTCGTAAGTTCACAAGATCTATTGGAATCTCACCAGTGAGAGAGTTTGAAGAAAGTTCCAGTACTTCTAATGAGTACAGCTGCCCAAAACTTGAAGGAATGGAGCCAGTAAGGTTATTACCAGCCAAAGAAAGATATTTCAAATCCCTTATCTGACCAAAACTAGCTGGAATCTGACCTTGCAAGAAGTTCCAACTCAAGTTAAGGGTATGCAGAGAAATCAATTTCCCAATACTAGGGGGAACCGACCCTGCAATCTGATTCCCAGATGCATCTAGGAATCTAAGAGATGTACACATTGTGCCAAATTCAGCAGGCAACTGAGCAGATAACTTGTTGTAGCTGACATTAACAAGCAGAGCCTCTACTCCTTCACACTTATCAAATAGATTACCTGGCAATGCACCTACAAGGTTGTTTTCTCCAACTAGAAATGCATAAATAGTTTGCTTCCCTAATCTTTCTGGTGCAATAGGCAATGACTGCAAAGTGCCAGTAAAATTATTATGCCCAAAGTTGTGAAATATTGCAAGACTATCATAATTTGCATGCAATTGCAGGGTATGCCCAGCTTGAGTTTTTGATGAGAAAAATGTTCTGTAGGGTGATGATGGGTTGTTAGATCCAGAGAACACATAATCCGTGGAAGGAATCGGAGAACAAGTGCCTTTAAAAGATGATGGAATAGAGCCGGACAACATATTCCCACTGACATCAAACATAGTCATACAAGGAACTCTGGCATCCTCAACAAGCTTACCAAAAAGCTTGTTTAAGCTCAAGTCTAGGTAGTGAAGCTTCTTACAGCTATTGAGCCCAACAGGAATTTCACCAGTGAAAAAATTCTGAGACAAATTGATCATTTCCACATTTTCACAAGCACCCCAGTTACTTGGGACACTATCCTCCAGAGTTGCCCTAGGCGCCCACAATATCCTCAACTTCGGAAGGGTTGTAATTTCCTCCGGCATAGCACCTTGAAAATAGTTGAAATCATCACTCTTAGAGCTTAACTGCTCCCAGGACAAGTCATCTGTAAAATTGACTTTTGGAAGAGGGTTAAACAGATTCGAAAGCACAAGAACGGACAACTGAGAGCAGTTCCCAAGCTCATGAGGTAGTGACCCACTGAGACTATTCCTTGAGACATCAAGCAATTCAAGCTTCTGAAGCTGACCAAGTTCAGCTGGAATACTCTCTTCCAACAAGTTCGAATACAATAATAGCGTCCGCAGCTCTATACAATCACCCAAAGTACTAGGAATTTCGTTAACCAAAAAGTTGCCCGACAAATCTAAATGCTCCAGCCTCCCACAGTTGTCTCCAATTTCCTTCGGAACAGGACCACGCAACCTATTATACGACAAATACACCCCCCTAAACCTACCAACAAATGCTGGAACTGACCCGTTTATACGGTTCCCAGCTAAATTCAAAATCTCCAGAGCCATAAGATTTGACAGAGAAGTGGGTATCTCCCCCTCAACTTTGTTGAAACCGAGATTAAGCACCCGCAAATTCCTATTGAGCCGAATGGGAAGGTATCCATTTATAGAATTTCCCTCTAGATCAAGAACCTCTAAGTTATCCATGCCCCAAACGTCATTGGGAACTTCACCATCAAAATTATTGAAGGGTAGTGATAAAATCCGCAGCTCAGTGAGCTTCGCAATGAAAGGCGATAACTTTCCAACCAAACTTCCTCTGCTACCCAAACAACTCCTTCTGATTCCAAACCCATAAAGTGGATACTGAGCAGAATCAAAGCACATAAAGGGACTCGACTTACCTTCCCCGATTCCATTCCCAGTAATGTTGAGCGAAACAACCCGAGAATTTGAGTCGCACGAAACCCCGAACCACGAGCAGTGATAGGAACTGGCTGAATTCCAACTAGAGAGCAACCCAGATGGGTCGGAGACCGAGCCCTTAAACTGAAGCAGCACCGATTTGTCGGTATCGACCGAGACAACAACGCCGTATAGAATGGAGAAGAAGATCCATAACAGCAAATAGAGCTTCAGAGCGAGTCTTGGAGAAGTGGGTCGGCGCAAAAAGTGCCATTTGAATACTGAAGACGAAGAAGAAGAACCCATCAGCTGAAACACTTTAAAAAAAGGATCTTCGAAACTCAAGAAACCAACGATCCCCAATCTCTTTACCAGAGTGGCAGAATAGAGCGCAAAGGGTTTTTTTTTTTTGGTTGAAAGCCCTGCCAGCGTAACCCTAACCTTGGTCCAGAAGAAGAAAAGAGTGGGATAAAGGGGAGGAGAGAAAGTGTTGGAAAGATAGATTGAGAAAGGAAATGGAAAGAGTGAAGATTCAACTGTGTGTTCTTTTCAGACGAAAACGCGTTTCTCTTTCCTTGCTTGCTTGAACCTAACTATTAACGGATTTTTTTTTACTTTCAAATATTATTGCATTATACACGATACGATAGAACCCATAATTTTTGAAAATAAATCATATTAATTTCATTATTATATTCGAGTGAATTTTTTATCCCATAATTTTTAAATTAGATATTAAGTATTATAAGTAATTATTTTTAATATTTTTAATAAATTAAAAAAATTATTCCAATAAATTATAGAATTTAAAGTGTTTATTTTAAAAAATTATAAAATCTGATTAATATGTTTATTTGATTAAATATAATACACAATTTATAATAATTTTTTTAAACTATCAATTAATGTAAAAAGAAAAATGATTTAATTGAGAAATTAGGATTACTCTGAAATTCTGAATAGCAATTTGGAGCGTTATGATGGAACTAATTACCATATTAACGGATATATTATATAGGCCTAACATTACCCAGTAAATTTTATTGGTTTGGTATCTACTATTTATCTATTTATTTATTTATTTTGCATTGATATTTAAATTTCAAAATTTAAAAATATATTTAATAATTCAAATCATTCCATACTATTAAAAAGAAATTTATTATAAATAAAATTTAAAAAACATAATCATTAATCGATAAATATTAATATAAAAAAAGTCATTAGAATATGCGCTCCCAATTTTATTTGCCAGAATGTATTGTGTTATTAAATGTAAGATGAAGATTATTATTACGATTTAATATTCTGTTAGATTACGTTACAAAACAACAAAAAAACCAACCATGGTAAGAAGCAGCTTCTATTAATTAGTTATTAAATGTGATATATAAATTAATTATTTTTCTTCTAAATTATAATCAATAAAAGAGAAGTAAAATGATATTTTTAAAAGACACTTAACTAACTTAAGTTTATTATTTTATTAAATAAGTATGAGACAAAAAATCATATTCCAATAGTTAATTAAATTAAAGTACTAAATATGTATTAAAACTTATAGTTATAAAATAGTAATTATTATATTTAATTCATAAATTTTTAATTTTATCTTAAATATTATTTAATTAAACGTTATTTAAATTAAATTTTATCATTTAGATTCATTTAATGTTAAACAATGTTTAATTAAAACTTATTCAATATTATTAAGATATTATTTTTGTTAGCATAAGTTTAAAGTATATTATTTTTTATAATTTCTACAATTATATTTCCTTATTGGCTATGAGAATTAATATTATCTTTTTTATTATTAATTTTAGTGATATTATTTAAGTTCATTTTTAAAAAAATTTATGACGAATTTGGGTTGGATATAAAATATTATCTAATACATACAGGATAATATTTACAATTTTTTTATTTAATTAGAGTACTAATACTTAAATTTTAGAGAAAGGTGTATTAGTTCTCTTTACTTGTTTCAAACACTAAGTTTTCACATGTTATTAAAGCGATATTACTTAGTAGAAAAATGCCAGTCCTTTAATAAATTTTAAAAAATGCCTGTTCTAAAGTGACGCAGTAGTGACGTTTAGTATATTACTGTTTGAGTCTGGAGGTTAATGTCAATTTTCTTGTCATCAACGTTTGACATGTATCTAGCTTCTAGAAATAAAATTAATTCAATTTGAGCCGTTGATTATTTAAAGCTTTGTATGACTTTAAAGCAGAAAAAGTATAGACCAAGGAGTTAGATGGCAATGAAAGCCTAAAAGGTTTTTTTGAAAAGACACTAGGTTCGATTTTGGTGTTAGAATAACAAGCTTTTGTCTTGATAACTCGACGTAACTTTGTCGATATGAGTATGGGAAACAATATATCTCAACTTGAGATATGTCGATATAAATATTAGACTTATTCCGAATACACTATTAATTTGTAGATGCGATTCACAATATATTTAATTAAATCTAAATATTATGGTTGGAGATATTAAGTTTGATTCATCTCATTTAAATTTAATTCATATTAAATTAAATATAATTTAACTTAAATTAACTAATTTTTAAATTTATGAAGATTTTTTTATTTATATGCAAGTTGAATTATATCATTTTTTATTTATTTTTATTAAATTTATTTTAAATATTTAACCACCTCAATTTTTAAATTTTAATTATTGAGTTTTAGAATTAATTTTATAATTTTATAATATTTTGAAAAAAAAGTTATTGATAATTATTTTCTAATTTTAATTTTGAAAAGTAAAAATTGAAAATTAAATATTGTTTGTTTGATAACTAATTTATAATTTTTATTCTTTTAAGCTGAGTTGGGTTTGTTAGAGTATAACTTTTTATTGAAAACTTCAAATTACAAATAGTAATTTTTTTTAGAAACTAAATTTTTAGAATTTTTTAATAATATATAAAATTATTTATAATATTTTGTGAACTAGTAAAATTTATATTTAAAAAATAACCAAAAATATTCTATCAAATATGAACAATCATTAATAAAATGAGTATAACTTTTTATAAAAAATTCAAAACAATCATTAATAAAATGAGTATAACTTTTTATAAAAAAATTGAAATTATAAACCGTAAAATGATTCTTAAAATTTTGTGACTTACTTCAGTTTATATTTTAAAATGAGTAAAAATATTTTATTGAATTCGAACAATCATTATTAAAATGTACATAAATTTTTATAAAAAATTCAAAATCACAAAACGTAAAATATTAGAAACTAGAATTTTAGAAATTTCTAATAGTATATGAAATTATTCATAAAATTTTATAAATTAGTACTATTTATATTTTAAAAAAAAGTAAATAATGTTCTTTTAAATCTGAACAATCATTAGTAAAATGTGCATAATTTTTTAGAGAAAACTCAAAATCACAAAATGTAAATTTTCTTATAAACTAGACTTCTATATATTTCTTATGATATATGAAATGAATGATAATACTTTATGAATTAGTAAAATTTATATTTCAAAAATATTTAATATACGAATAATATTAAAAAAAATAAGCATAACTTTTCTAAAAAACTCAAAATTTTAATATGTAACATTTATTATAAAATAGACTATTAAATGTAATAATATTTTTAATGATATAAATATTTTATTATAAATTAATATAATTTAAATTTCAAAAATGAATCATGATAATCTTTATAACTTTAATTATAGTGTTTATTTTTTTAAGTTAATGCTTGTCTTGAAATTATATATTTATTGGAATATTTTAATATAAAATTAATTTTAATATAAATTCTATTTTACTTTCTCTATTTATTGATTTGACTAATATTAATATGTTGTTAACTTTGTAATAATAATTAACAAATAATTTTTGATAACTTATTCATTTTTTTCATTTGTTAGTTTTTTTTAATTATACATGTCTTTAAATAAGCTATCAAGTTACTCATTTAAATTTATGAGTTAAATGAGTTGGATTTTTTCAACTCGTGAGCTAAACGAGAGAACCTCAAATTAATTTATTTGGAATGGACATCTTGTTTGACATCTTTAATTATAGTGTTCTGACTTCCATTACATCACTATAGATCCAAATTTCAATCATGTCCATATAATATTTTATTTATTTAATAAAAAAAATTTACTTACCTTTGTTAACATTCTAGAGGTAAAAATTATGATTTTTCGTTAAAATGTGAAAACAATATTATTATAATTTGTCTACAAACTTAAAGCATGGGCTTATTTATATTATTAAATTTAGTTTAAAATACTAATTATTGGTTTGCTAGCTACAACTTAATATATATAAAACTATTCTTAAAATAGTAAAAAATGTTACTGTTGATCCGTCATTTTTTTTCTTTTAAGATTAAGACTAAACTTACGTACTTTATTTGAGTATGTTTGAGATGGATTTGAAAGCAACAACTTGGGAAAAAATTCTTGAGAGCATTCAAAAAGTAACATTTTTTAAATTATACAAACGATCATATGCTACTAGGTTTGCAATAAATTGACAATCTATTAAATGAATGGTTGATAAAATATGAATAAAATAGTAATAGAGATGTAACACAATTGACAATACTAATTCTAGAATGAAATATATGTAAAAAGCACATATTCTATTTACATGATGTTCAAGAGTTGATGTTCTTCATAAAAAAATGGAAGTAACGAGAAAATGTAGCAAGGTATATGGCAATGAAAATGGGAAAAGCAAGAACATAAGAACTATATGTAAACCTTCACAAGAATGAATATAAGAAAGATGTATCCGAATAATATTGTGTCATTTCATGGTTAAGTTATTACAATGTATTTTGTTTATATATCAATTTAATAAAAGAGGAAAACATAATAATTGAGCATCACATGAAATGCTAGCAAATTTTAACAAACATTTCAATTATAGAATATGATTAAAATATTGTGATATAACAAACTAAAATAAACTTCTTCGACTTGGCTCACATGCTTGTTTCTTAAACTTGACTCATATGATTGGGCTTTTGAATTTCGTCCATATGCACACGAAACACCTCTTTTAGTCTTATCATGCCTCCAAACTCAATGGAAGTTCAATGACACTAAGTTTGGTATGCATGCTAATGAAAGGTTGAATAGCTAAACGCTTAGTAAGAATATCAACTAATTATTTAGTTGAAGGAACATGATGAACCAAGAATTCACATAGAAGTACTTTTTCTTGAAGAAAATGCATGTAAACTTTAACATGTTTATTCTTGTCACGTAACACATAATTAGCAACAAGACTAACAACACTTAAGTTGTCACACCAAAGCATTGGAATTGCTCGAGAACAAACTCTCATTTCTCTAAATAAAAGCTTTAAGCCATAAAATCTCTGTAGTTGTATAAGCCAAGTCTCTATACTCTACTTCTGTACTAGAACGTGCTATAACAATTTGATTTCTTAAACTCTAAAAATATGAATTGGCACCAAGAAAAATATGAAAACCTGATGTATATCATCAGGACAAGTCCTCTAATTAACATGTGAGAAACTAGTAATAACGAGAAGAATTGATTATTTAAACACCACTACGATGAAACACTTAGTCTTATCATCATCATTTTGTCAACAATTTACCAATTACAACTACATGCAATCGAGTGACTTAAACTCTCGTATTATAGACTTTTTACTTTTAACATCACGAGGTAGGGACAATTAATCTTTCTAAACAAAAGGGGAAATTCATGTAATTGTAGTTGTAGTTGTTAAACAAATCCTTTTTATTCCATGTTTTCTCATCGACACATTGATCCATCACAACAAAAGCAAGAATAGCAATATCTTTTTATCTTCTTTATTGGTGTTGTTTTATGGGGTTGACATTGATCTTCATATTGTATCTCATTCTCTTGTTGCTTTTCTTGGACACTCATTATTGGGCTATTTATTCTAACATCTCCATTAAATCTGAAAATAACAACATTTTTCAAAGTGTTAAATAATTTTGAAAAAATAACAAAAATAACACATTTAAAATTTATAACTATAAAAATAGTAATATTTATGTTCAAATAATACATTTTTATTAATAAAAAAATACTACATATCATTTAAATTGAATATTGTCCAATTGGGTCCGTTTAAATTGAACTACGGTTTTTATAACTTGTTTAATGTTGAACGCCGTTTAATTAAATCTCGTTTAATGTTATTAGAGTGTTATTTTTGTTGTTATAAGTTTCAAGTGTTATTTTTTTTATATCTTGTCAAACACACGTAAAAACAAGACAGACTGCTATCTATACGGAACATTACTTACAATGGAAATTGGAAGGAGTAAGCGCTAGTACAACTTCCATCAGAACGGTAAGAAAAGCTGGTTGACGTCCGATTCTCTTCCAAGTTTATATTTTTTGTTTCAGATGTTTCGACCAACTTATCTGTTATTTCTGCAGGTTCATGTGATTTTAAGCTGTTGGTTTGAAGAAGCTTTCCATCAATAACAGGGGGAAGAAGATTGGGAATGTCAGTCAGTTCATCAGACTTGGGTAGTTCCCCAGCTCTATGTCTTTGAACAAAACTTTCTCTTTTATTATCAGAACTCGGCATGATGGGTACATCGGCCATTTCATCAGCCCTTGTTAGTTCTCCTGATATTTGAAACATATTGTTTAACTCACCAGACTTTTGCATCATAATGAAACTATCATTTCCTACATGAATGCTAAATAATGATTCATTTGAAGCGACACTCCACTCCATAGGCGTCGAAGGTTTACTTGAGAAAATGGATGCTGGAATTCGATGGGGATCATAGCCTGGAAGCTTCGCATTTTGAAATAAAGAGGAAGTAGTAGAAGATCCACTTTGCATACTACATCTAGATGTCTGAATACTAACCTCTGGTGATGCCATAGGCCCTTGAGACACATGATTAGGTTGTTTATGACCCGAAAGAGAATCAATAATTTCATCATCATCAACTGTTCCTAAATCAATTGATGAAGAACCAGTTGATGATGACGCGGTATGTCTATGGTTAGAGGCAACAGAAGCAGTTTCATTAGCTCCATTTTGAGGGAGATCAAAATGAACCTTGACATTTTTACTACTCTCTTTCCTATTTTCTTGATCCATTGTCTCCATTATAATTTCAGTCAATAAAGAACTTAAGCAATCACACTGCTGTTGAAAAGAGAGAGAACAACAACAACAATATTAAATAAATCGAGCACAAAGAAAATAAAATTTATTCTTCCTAAGATTCAAGTCCTAGAACGGCAATTAAGAAGCAAGAAATTATAACACAAGTAGTTAATTAAACTTTGCAATATTTTGATTTTATCATCAAACTCTGATTTTTTTTAACCTTTTTAGAATTTTTTTTCGAACACACACTGTGCATTCATTTGTCATCAATGTCAATCAATTTGAAGGCATGTCATTTTAATTTTTGGTTAATGGGTTCACATGTGCAAATAAGAATATAAGATTGAGGTTTTCATAAACTTGGAGCAATTTGGTTTTTATTTAACAGAATGCAACAGGTAATCAAGCAATACAACTTGAAGAAAAACTTACAAATTTTCAGAAGCCTTTTGAATATCAATTCTCAGCTTTCAAAACCAACTTCAATGATTAATCAAGAAAAGAGCTCTCTACCAATCGTTGAGACGATGAAGCTCAAACGAAATTTTTTTGTCAAAGGGATAAAGTGGATTGCTTGGAAGGCATAAGAAAAACTAATAAAATAGATGAGAAGCAGTTAATATTTACTTAGGATTATGGGTTTTGGGAACATAAAGAAAACAGATTTGGTTCGAGTTCGAGTTCGAGAGAGGTTGATAGCTATGAAAGGAAGGTCGAGAGACAATGTCGGGGATTTAGTAGTTGACGTAGTAACCACTAACCAGCACAACACCAAAGGAGTCGGTTCTGTTGTCGCCATTTACACGATAAAGCTAACAACATTTCTGACGCGGCAAAAGAAAAAGATACGTGACTTTTGGGCCTTTGTTGGGCTGGGCTTTACTCGGAACAATTCCGTTTTGAATAGTTCGTTAAGACACTGAAGATTTTCATTGCACAAGGAAAAAAGAAATAACACTAAAATATATATTACAAATATATCTTAATCTATTATTACGTAACTGAATCTCAAATGTGAGATGCATACATTTTTCATTATGCTAACGTCCAAATGGATAATCAGTTTGAAATTGGAGGGTAGAGTTGAAAATTCTGCGAAAATCGAGGGTATTGAAAGGTCGCACATTGAAGGGAATTAAAGCAGTCCATCCTCGCACCATTTGAGATCTTGTAAGCAAAAATGTCCCTGCCGAGCAAGGTATTCAGCAGAGTAGTAGTTTAGTTAAACTGTAAGGTTCTGCATTTCTTAAATCCTTGTAGATTGCAGTTATCTGCATGCATATGTATTTTAATACTCGAATACTTGATAGCTAGTCTCTGTCTCTCCCACTGTGTACGAATTGAATACTATTTATATTACTAAAAGTTGCAGACCTTATAAAAGTACAGGAGATTTAATTACCTGAGGAACCATATATATAAATTGAGTAAAATTAGTAAATTTGTATTACCACGAGAAATTTATGCGCTTGCAATGAACTTGAAATCCAAGGGGATGTTGGTTCTGTTCAATGGTACGAAATTCCTTTGAAATTACCTGAGTTTTAATTAATTAGAGATACACGTCTTTAAATAATAATATATGTTACCATATGTTTGATCATAATGTTAATAAATGAAAAGTTTATTTATTTAATTATATATCATTTAAATTATTATTATCATAATTATTTTTTATTATTAAAAAAAATTGACACTAACACATTTTTTGTATTATTTTTTAATTTAAATAACAACTCCGTTCACCTATCATTAAAATTGGAAACTCAAAATTCACCATTTTTTCTAAAATCTCCCTTTAGAAAACATATTACTAGGTTGAATAAGAATTGCTGGCACTTTTTTCTAAAATTATAAATTAAAATTTACATTTTTAAAAGTTAATTATTCTTCCTAATTTTATCCGATCCTAGTATAGACAAAGATTTCCAAGGTTTTCTTTCCAAGTGATACATTCACATGCGTATACTTAAAACTTTATTAAATTCAAATTCATATAGTAAAAGCTGTTTCTTATTGAAAATAAGCAAGCTTTTATGAAGTGGGGGGTAATACATTTCTGTAATTGCATGCCCCCTTTTGAAACAAATAGTTTATAGCAACCACATCGTGTTAACGATACATGTGATTTCGAAAAGCCAATTAATGGTATGCATGTGGGTATAGTTACTTGGTTATGTACTTATGTTGAACTCAAAATCCACCAAAGTGGGATATCAAAAAATTTAGTGGGTTTAAGTAATCACGTGTAATAATTAAACGGTTTAGTTTTAAATTGAAAATTTTTGTTTGATTTTTAGTTTAACTTATTATTTGATTTAAAATTTTAACTTTTATTTTAATTATGTGTTAGTTTTATCCAGATATTTAAAATTATAAATTTATATTTTTATTAAATATTTTATTTTTTATACGTATAGATAGAAACACTTATAATTTAATATTTATGAAAAAATAAAATATTAAATTTATATAATATATTATTATTTTATTCTATAAACATTTTTTATATTAAAATTTCAAATTTTTTAAGATTTAAACAAGTACTCGTACCTGATAATAGTTCCCATATTTATAATTACCATTTTTATTTCAATTTTGAGTATATTTTAGTATTTTGGTTTCAATTTCAAATAAAACATCATTGGATTTCATTCTATCTTGTGAACATTCCAACGTCAAAATCACTTAAACATTCTAAGTATACATATACGAAGTTGAGAGGGTGGACATGACCCATCAAATTTTATTTTACAAATGTATCTTTATAAAAATATACGAGTATTTCATTTCAAATATTTTTATCTTTATCATTCTACTGCTATTTAATATTTCTCATATATTTTTTACTTTTATTATATTATATAATTTTTAATACCTATATTATAATAAAATAATAAACAATTAACATCTTCTCCTAAACTTTAGGAGTTTAATTATCTTATCTTAAATATTCTTTATTAATAAAGTTATAATTTTTTTTACCATACAATTTAATTATTCTTTGTTATACTATATATAATTATATAATTAATTATCGTTATTTATATCATGTAATATTATTGGTATTTATTTTTCTGTTCATATATTTGAATCTTTTTATATATTTATTATAATTTATATTGTATAATATATTTTTTTAAATCTTTGTAAATAGTTTAAATTATTTTAAAATAATAATTATTAAATTAAAAATTATTATTATTATTATTTGTCAAAATTTAATTTTTATTATTAAATTAAGCGCTGTGTGTGAAAATACTAATCTTAACTGCTTCCGTGGATGTATGTAAATGTAATAATCTCAAATCAGTTCTTTTACTTTTAATGTCAGACTGTTACGAGCATGAGTACTCGGTACTTCAAAATTGAAATACGTAAATGATAGTAATATACAGGTACATCAGAACAACTGTTATATTTTATTAGCAATTAATTTAATATAAGTGCAAGTAAAGTTAAATCGTAGGAATATATATATATATGTTAATTTATTTATCATTCAGTGATAAATAAACTTTCCTTCTAAAATTTGTGCTTTTTTTCTTTCTTCTACTCACGTTATTGCCTTTTTAAATCAAAATTTTTAAATAATCGTTTATATAAGATGATAATATTAAAAAAAAAATTATACTGTAAGTTTAAAATTTTAGATTTTTAAATATAATTTATATAATAATAATACCAATAATTAAACTTATATTTTTGAATATTACATTCTTCCCTTACAATTTAATTATGAAATTAACACTAGTTAATGAATTTTTAAAATAACATTTATATACAATGATAATATTAAAATTTTAAAACTATACCATAAATTTATAAAATTAAAATTTTAAATATAATAAATATAATAATAATACCAAAAATTAAAATTTATGTTTTGAACGTGATACTCTATATTTATCATTTAATAATAAAATTATAATTAATTTGTTTATCTATTTTATATATGAATTAAATTATATTTAAATAAATTATTTTATTTTATTAATTATTTGAATATATTATTTTATTTTTTTCTTTCTCACATTTATCTTTAATAATATATATATATATAATATTAATACTAAAATTTTATACATATGAAAAAAATTATACATATCACATCACTATTAAATTACTACCTCTTGTTTTCTAGTCAAATCTCGTGACTTTATTTGAGTCTACAAAATTTGATGTATGTTTGAAATCCGGGTTAGCTTTTGTAATGGAAAATTAGTTTTTTAGAATACGTTAGTTTTTTTTTTAAATGTGTATTTACTTATTAATTTTGTAAAAGATGTAGTATAATTTTCTTCCTTATTTTTAAAATATAAATTAATTAATTTTAAGTTAATTATTTAATTTCATAAATTTTTTGATATATAAAAATTACGTATCATCATAAATAAAATATAAATTTATTATTAATTAAAATAATTAAGATTTGTTGATTTTAAAAGAACTAGATATTTTTATTTTATAAATTTACATATAATACATATCTTAATAGTAGCTAAATTAAAATATTAACTTAAAATAAATTTATATTTACTTTCAAAATAAATAAATTACTTACAATAAAATATACATTGTTTCATTTGCTGTAGAACTCATTTGTAATTAGACACTTAGCATGTGATACATTGAACCAAAAGTATATTAATAATATAGAAGCATTTAAGAGGTAAAAAATAGGTGAATAAAGTTTAAATTAATCAAAATTACGATCTAATAAGAGATATTAATATTTTTATTATGAAACAAATACAATGAAATTACTACATAGACTATCACTCTAAGAAATCTATAATATGAGTAATCTAGCTATATTATACATCTTTTGATGAACACTTTAATAATTTTAGAATAAAACTAACTTAAAGATAATATTTTATCTAATAAATGAAGATTTCAACTTTTAAATGAATGAATGAGAATTGCTTATAAAATATTAAGAATCACATAAAAAAGAAATAAGAGGTATTCTTTAATATTTATAAATTGACTCTTTTCTATAATACCTTATACATGCAAATGGTCTAGCTATATATAGTTCAAAAGTTTATAGAATAACTCATAATGTATATATATATAACTCTAGTAATACATAAAAAAAACTCTAAATAAAATTTCTTATATGGAACATAAGAAATAAAATCAAGAACATTATATTTCTACTATATATTTTACCTCTCGCATTATTCTTCTCAATTTATTTAAAAAAATCATAAATTTTCTTTAAATGATTATGATAATACTTATAGTATTTATAGATCTTAAAAATTAGTTCATGTTATTCCACTTCTTTGAATTTAAAATAATAATATTATTCAAATATTGTCTACATATTCACCTTTAAAATTAATATTTTTAACAAGTTTTATAACGATGAAATATGATTTAACAATTTTGTTGCTTTAAAAAATATTTTGTTGTAGTATCAAATAATTGATTGCATTTAAAAATAGTAAAGATACTTAACTCTTTAGCTTAATGAACATCTACAAATAACATATGAACATTGTTTTATGGAAATAATTTTGAGATATAAAACTAATTAACATTTTGAAAAGATTTATTCTTTAAGATATTCCTTTCGAATTTACTTGATTTATAAAGTAGGTTTGTTGAACTCAATACTCTCATCATTATTGTATTCTATCAAAAACAACTAAGGAATCTTGTTTTTAATAGATTGTTATTCCATTATTAAAGCTTTAAATGTGTATTCATTTTTTAATGGATGTTATGTTAGATCATCTCTTACATTTGAGAAAAATCTTAATTTTAAGTTAATTTATAATCTTTTTGAATAGAAGTTTAATTTATATTTGTTTTTCATAATGCTAATAATGCAATCATTTTATAGAAAGTTTGATTCATTTTTGCACAAAAATTTTGAAACTCTTTTTGTGGAATGTATATATTATATTCCATTGGACACATATGAACTTTGCTTTGATACCACCTATTATCAATAATACGAAAGTATTTAAAAAATAATAAATAGATTAAAAAAGTTTAGACTAATCAGAATTATTCTTTGACAAGATAATCTCGTATTTGTGTCATGAAATAAACATAAAAAACTATTATCTAGACAAACACTCTAGTAAATTTAGAATATGACTAACCTAATTATATTATCTATTTTTAGACGAACGGTCTAATAATTTTATAATAAGACTAGTCTATAACAATTCTACATTAAGATTAGCATAAATATATTCATCTATTTAAAAGATTAGGACTTACAATTTCAAACGAAAAAAAGATAAATTACTCTTAAAATATTAAAAATAAGAGAACTTATTTAATATTTATAAATTAATTATTTTTTAGGATGTTTTATACAAATAAATGACTTAACAATATATAGTTAAAAAGTTTTTAAAGTAATTTGGTTTTTATAGGACTCTTGTAATAAATAAAAAAATAACTTTAAATAAAATTTCTATGTAAACTTAAGAAACAAAACTAAGAATATTTTACTTTAGTATTAAAAATTATTTATTTTTTGAATCTTACCCCATTAGTATGTAATAAAAAAAGACTTTTTAAATACTAATCTATCTAATTATGGATAATAATTTTATTTATAACTTTTTATTATTATTAAGATACTCATATATAAATTATTTATTTAATTATCTAATTAATTGTACTTAAATATTTTTTTAAAATTGTTACTAATAGAAACAGTTGCAACTTTCCGTAATATCAATGCTATATTATATAATTTCAGACTAAATGGGTGTTAAGGATCAAATTTATCAATAAAGACAAAGCATTTTTTTTAAGCAATAAAATAATACATTTAAATATTTTTTCTAACCAAAGAAAAAAAATATATGAAAAACTCAAATACAACTTCCTACACAGTCAGTAAGAAACAAGTTTTTAATTATACTAGAGAGGTTAGCTTAAACAAGAAATACAGCCCCCAAGCTCCTTAGCAATTTAGCAAAAACAAGTTCCTTACCAGCTTTAGTATGCCATCTGCCACCCTATTGGCATCGTACCGAACGTTTAAAATTTACAAATATAAAAATATTATTATTTATGTAAAACTCATATACTTTGCAATTTTATTAGATATTAATTTTTTATTTTAAATTATAAATTTATTTTTTTAACTAAAATTATTTAAATTTTATTAATATTAAATGATATTAAATGACGTTGAATTAAATATAATTTAATTTTATTATTATAATTTTTTTTCTTTGTAGTATATAAATTTTAAACGTAAAAAAATATATTTATTTATGTTTTAAGAAAAATAAACATATATTTTTTAAAATAAGATAAAAATAAAAATGTATGTATGACCATTAAACTCTTTTTTTTTTTTTACATTTTTCCTTGAAATTTCAAGATTGTAAATGGGTTTTGAATTTTACCGGCAAGAAGAATCACTTCCAATCAAAGTTGATTCCATATAATGATAATAATAAACAAGAAAGAAGGTGATTCCATATTGAGTTTTTTATTTTAAAAAATTAGTATTCATAATTTAAAATTAACCTTAAATTTTCTACATCTGTAAATATACTATGATTCCATTTTGGTTAATTAAGAATCACCTAAGTTTTTTTTCCTTAATTTATTTGAGCTCGAACTAGATCAAACTCATTGCAAGCGAATTGGAAAAGCAAGGAAAAATCAGTCAACATCAGAAACTACTTGCTTTTAACGAATTGAATACACAGAAAGCACAAGTCTTTTAAGGAGACTTGACTTCTGCTGAAGGATAGAAAACCACAAAATTATTTCTTTTTTCTTCCCTATTTCATGGTCAGCAATTAGCATATCCGTACGGTCTTATTGATTGTTTGCAGTTGGCTGGTTTTAAATTGAAATTGATCATCTATCACTACAATGAAAGTTGTCAGTAACAACTTGTCAGCTTGGGCCGCCTCTTTGGCACCATCTCGTGGGAAGACAAAAAACACCATATATTTACACTTAGCTCCATTTCCCTTTATTGGGTTGCTGCTTCTGGGCATCTTTTATTTTCGTTTGATTTTCATTTGCTCTCGATTCAGATGAAATAGGTAGGCTTTCCTTGTACTTGTCTCTTTAACCTCGTACTTCTTTTGAATTTGTTTTTTTTTTAGTTCATAACGTTCAATGGTATGTATCACTTCTTGACTAGACCAAACTCTGTTATAAATTCTATTGATAATAGCCCTTTTCAATCTGATTTGACATGGATCTCCTTTTCTTAATCTTCTTTACGAATCGGGTTTCTATTTACTGATAATTTTTTGGTTTTCTGCTGTTGGTTACTATTTTGATTTTTTTCCCCCTTGGATTCTGTTTTTCAGTTTCGATGCATTTACTCGTTTGTTGTGTCAATTGGGTAGCAATTGATTTCTGGTCTATGTGAATAAAGGTATTCCTGAGAAGAAGGGCTCAGTTTTAGCATTGGCGATCCTTCCCTTCTTGATTCAAGCATAGCTATGGCAAAATGTAAATTTGTGATTCCAGAAATAGAAGGAGAAGACGACTTAATTGCTGCTGCAAAACAGATTTCCAGAGCCTTGGAGTCTAAGAAGAACCTAACAAGTGATGCAAGGAGAATTTTGGCTAATCTTGGCACCCAACTTTCGTCTATTACAAAAAGCAATGAAATGAAAGGGGAGAGGATTAATGAGATTGAGACTGTCCTTAAGGCTGCCCAAGAGAAGATTATGAATTGGGAGGCATATCAGTCGATGATATGGGATTCAAGCCCTCATGAAGCCTTTGAGTATCCAAACGCAGCAGATGAAACCCGAAAATTGGCTGAAAAATTAGAGAGTTGGTCTTTCAATAAAGAAGATGATGAGTATGGGTTACTAAAGAGAGTTCATGATGTTCTTCAAACAGCTATGGCTAAGCTAGGAAGAGTTCAAATATATGCTTGTCAACAATACACAACCCTTTGAGCCAGATCGCATGTCTTTTCGTTCTAGCTTTGATGATACTGTGGATATGGGTTCTATTATCTCTTTTGGAGATTAATCAATTGAGGACTCACTTCCAAGAGATAGCCTAAGTAGAGCATCTGAGGAATTCATCATTGATTTAATCCATCCGGATGTGGTTCCTGATCTTCGATGCATTGCAAATTTGATGTTCAAATCGAAATATGATCGGGAATGCGGCCAAGCATACATATCTGCAAGAAAAGATGCCTTGGAGGATTACCTGTTTATTCTTGAGATAGAGAAACTGAGCATTGAAGATGTGCTCAAGATGGAGTGGCTTAACTTAAATTCCAAGATCAGAAAATGGTTATGTGATCAAATTTTTGGGGAGCTTGGACTGTTTAATGTAGTTTGTTTTATTGAGGCATCAAAGGCTTCAATGCTGCAGCTTTTGAATTTTGGTGAAGCCATGTCAATTAACCCCCATCAACCCGAGAAGCTGTTTCGTGTCTTTGACATGTACGAGGTGCTGGCAGATCTTCTTCCCGATATAGATGCTTTGTACTTAGGGGTATCCGGTTCTTCCATAAGTACCGTATGTAGGGAGATTCTAAGTAGATTGAGGGTTAGTGCAATGGGAGCTTTTGTTGAGTTCAAGAATGCCATTGCATCTAACCCCTCAACAAGTCCTGTATCAGGAGGAGGAATACATCCTTTAACCAGATATACGTTAGAAATCTCACTGACTATTCTGACATCCTAAATTTTCTCTTCAAGGATTTCAATGATGCCAATCATACCTTGTCGCCTCCTCAAACAAGTCCAACTATTATAGAAGACAGCAAAGGCATTGATTTTTCGGGCAAAAGTTTTCCAATGGCTTGTCAATTTGCATCAGTTGCTTCAATTCTTGAATGCAATCTGTATGCCAAGGCCAAATTATATAAAGAAGCTTCTTTGCAACACTTGTTCTTGATGAACAACATACACTACATGGCTCAAAAGGTCAAGGGTACTGAATTGAGGCTTGCTTTTGGGGATGAATGGATTAGGAAGTGTAACTGGAAATTCCAACAAGAAGCAATGAACTACCAAAGAGCTAGTTGGAGTTCAATCCTTTCTCTATTAAAGGATGAGGGTATACAGATTCCTGGTTCAAGCTCTGTCTCAAGAGTCCTTCTAAAGGAGAGATGCCGGAGTTTTTGTGTTGCGTTTGAGGAAATATACAAGACGCAAACTGCTTGGGTTATTCCAGATGTTCATCTTCGAGATGATTTGAGAATATCAGCATCCCTTAAGGTCATTCAAGCTTATAGGGCATTTGTGGGAAGACATGCAGTTCATATCAGTGACAAGCACATCAAGTATAGTACCGATGATCTTGAGGACTACCTTATGGATCTTTTTGAGGGATCCCCAAAATCATTACAAAATCCTTGCAAGAAATGATGATTTGTATTATCTTATTTCAACTAGGTAAGGCTTCTATATCCCTTCTGCTCTCATTCGTGTGAATAGTGATTAATAAGCAGATCAAAGTATTTAATATTTTCATACCTTATCTACATTGTAAGCTATACGTATAATATATGTATTGAATCAGGTAAAGTATTATTTGAAACTCTTGACTTGCTTCGTATGAATTTGTAAGCTCCTCTTTCTTTCCTTATATTGTTATTTCATTTTTTTCTTTCTTTTTTTATTAAATCCACAAAGCCATTGCTGTAAATATCCAAGTGCTTATTGACTTTAGATGATGCCCCTTGCCAAAGCGAGATGGCACAAAACCACATTTGGAAGTTCGTTCTTTTTGTTTGGTCGATAAAACATATTGAGATTGTTTGGATGTGATTTTGTTCGAAGTAGTTTTAATAGAAGCTTAAAATGAGTGATTTGATTAAAGGTGGGTATATGCCTTTACGTGAAACATTTTGCTATCTGTGAAGAAAATGTTAAATAGAACTTTTTGTTAATTATTTTAGACTCAAAGAGTATGCATTTAAGACCATTTTTCTCGTAAGTAATTAGGAGATGGGTCAAAAAGCTAATTTAAATTAAGTTATTTATATTATTTAATCACTTAGAATATAAGTGATGTTAGCTTGTCTTTTAATTTTAATAAAATGGATTAATTAAAGATAAAATATATTATTTTAATATTAATTTTTAAAGTAATATTTTAATTTAAAAAAATATAATTTATCATTAATTGAAATATTTTTTTAGAACTAAAGAATTAAATAACATTATTTTTAATCTAAGGGATCAAATGATATAATATAATCTAAAGAATTTTTATGATATTTTTTTTCAAATAATTATTATTTACTTTTCTTAAATACCTTAATAATGTTTTTGAAAATTTTAAAATTTCCAAACATCTCGGTCCGTAGTAATTTTTTATTTTTTTACCAAAATGAGAAGCAATTCCAACAATGTTACGTTGTTTAAATGAAAGTAGTGGTGGTAATATAGACTATGATGTAAAACATAAACCTGACACGATAAAAATTATTTTTAATTAAAATTAATTATTAATTTTTTTGTGTTCATACAAATATTGACTTATTTTACTATTATAAATTAATTAATTAATTAAAAATAATTTAATATTTACATAATATTAAAAAATACTGTCATGTCAATAAATACTGACACTTACAACCACGCACAAAACAAATGAATTGCCATCCGAAGTTGAAGGTAGAGAGAAGTTGAGAATGGTGGATGAAATATGTAGCTAGTAAAAATGAAGAAAAATTCTATGTAAATTGTATAATATCTCAACTAACTATTACAAGCTAAGCATCACCTATAATATATATATATATTATTGTTATAATAAGTTAAAAATATTTATTTTATATTTATTAAAAAATTATTAATTTTATAAATTTTTTGAAACTTTTTAATTTTTTTTATTAATTTTTACAATTTTATTTAATTGTTTGATGTAATTAGAAATATCAACGGATGCATTTAAAAACAAAACCTCCCAATCTCTGTGTAAACAGTGCCCCTCATAATCTAACAAAGCAACACGTGTCACTCTCTTTTATAAATCTCTGCGTGATTCGCTCAGCCGTGTACCCTTTACGCATATAACACGTATATTATCTATTATAATACAACTTAAAAATAAATCAATTTTTTAAATATAAATACAAAATAACACCATATAAAATGAAATCAATATCATAATTGTAAGAAGATTGAGAAAATAATTAAAAAATACAAAAATTATAAAATTAAATTGGAGACAATAATTGAGAGAAAGAGGATTCAAGAAACAGTCAAAAAAATAGTAAAAAATAATTAAAAATAAAAATCTTAAGTTTTTTACTTTTTTTTTTAATTTTTTAAGAAATAATTTTCTTAATTTATTATTTGTCATGAATAACTAATTTTATAATTGATTGTGAGTTATTTCAAACCTCTAGACATAGATTGTAATATATTTTATTTAACTATTCTTTTTAATTATGTATTAAGTCTCTACTTTGATTATTGTATGAATTTATTTAATTATTTAAGTATACAATTAAGATCACCCTAATAATCTGAATGCTCAAGAAAAAAAATTGAGATCACCTAAGTTTTTAAGTATAAGACACTCATTAAGCAACAATTTGATTTCACTTAAACATACAGTATCATTAATAATGAATATAATTTCATCAGTATAGACCAATATGATGAAAAATATATGTATCTCATGTTTAATAAACATGGATATATCCATTTTAGGGTGTTAGAACCACAATTTAAGTATAGAAGTAGATAAGGTATGAAACCAAGCCTTTTGGGCTTGCTTGAGGCCATATATGACCTTATTAAGCTTGCAAGCAAAATGAGGCCATAAGGCAATAGATAACCTTATTTATAAATGCATTATTAATATCAAATTGCTTAAGAGCCCAATTAGATTAAATTTGAGGTGTGAACAAGGCCAATATGGGATAAAGATCTATCTTAGAGGAAGACATATTAGGTATGGGTGAGGTAGATGCATGTATAGGTTGAAAGGGCTCAAGTAGTAATGCTCTTGTGATAAGTAAAAATGAACTAGTGTCGGGTATAGATAAATAAAAGACATCAAGTAAGGATGTATTAATGCCAACTGTTTTGGTTAAGGCAAAGTAAGGAAACTCTTCCTTAATGAAAACGAAACACCTTGAAGTGTACAACTTATCATTGACAAGATCAAAACACAGAGAACCATATTTTTGTGATGCATACCCCAAGAACACATAATGAATAAGAAAGTATAGTCTAGTACTCTTGCATACAATAAGTGATAAAGGGTTAGATAGTTCAGAACTTTAAAGGGCAGTTTGTTAATAATGAATACAGATGTTCAAAATGCATGCATCCACATTATGGTAGGTAAGAATGCTTGAAGTAAGAGAGCCAACCCCTTTTCCACTACTCTTCGATATTTACACTCTATCGTACCATTTTCTTATGAGAAAATGAAATTCTCTCCCATCAATTTGAACCTCTTTAACTGAAATTAAAAATTTCCTTTTAGCCATATTCATGAACAATTGGAAGACAAATTTAACTTGACTTTTGACATTAAGGAAGTAAATTCATATAAATCTACTATAATAATCAATTATGAGTAGGTAGTATTCGGAGAGATCCATATATATTAAGTCAAATGCATGAGCAGATTTCACATGATGAGAAGAGAAATAGAGCTTATGAGATTTGGCCAGTGGACATATTGAATATGCGCTAGTTTTGTTACAAACAAATTTTTCCAACACAACCTCTTTATAAATCTTATCAATAATATAAATAGAATGATAAGTGATAGCTGTATTTTATACAGTTATTTTCGTATATTTTATTAATTATAATGGTTATGTTATTTATATTTTTAGTTAATTTTTAATTAATTAAATTAATATTTACTATTAGTTTTTTAATAAATATATTTTTAAGAAAATCAATTAATTTGAATAAAAAAAGACTTAATTGCAATTAATAAAAGCTAAAAATATAATTTGAATTAAAAGTGGGTGAAATTGTAAATATCAAAAGATTAGAAGTTAATTTGAATTAAATTTAAGGGTCAAAATACAATTAAAAAAAATTGATTTTTTTGCTTAGGAGAAAAAGGTCACTCGCGCCATTTACAATGTCTAACACCCACCGTTCGATCATCCAATCAATGGTCAAGATCTGGTGCGTGGAATCCAGACGCAACAACAGAGATTAGACCCGGTTTTCCTAGACGCACGTAGCTCTGCACCGAGTAAGGCCCACCTATCGCGCAGGCTGGCGTGCAGAGTGGGACCCACGTGTTGGCTGCGAAGAATTTTTCCCGAGGCGCATCTCATCGCTCACCGTTGGATCAAGTTTAAACGGTCCATATTCGTACGCGAGTGGAATCAAGCTATCGCACACCAAGCAGCTCGCTTATACCCCCGTGCGATGCGGTTTATCGCATCAGAGTACGCCTTCGCGTTCCACCGAATAAGAAGTAACCACATGTTTCATCAATCTTCCAGCCAATCATATGGAGACACGTGACATGTATTTGGTAAAATGAAAACACAGAAACGACGCCCACTTACCAGCTCGTTCTGCGTCGCCCACGTGTCAGTGTTATCTGTCGCGCACTTCCAGCGCGCCACGTTCTTGTGCGATGCGTTCCAACTATTCTTCATGCGCCCGTTCTTCATAGCTAATGAAATGTTGTCACGTGTCTCATTATATCTTGTAGCCAATAAGATGATGACATGTGACATGCGTTTAAAGAAAAAAAAACACATAATGGTCTTCCACGCATGTTTGTTTTTTCTATTACTTCCCATGTATTTTTGTCCCCCACTACATGCGTTTTTTTAAAAAAAATTAGTTGGGAGGATATAATTTAGACGAGAGGAAAGAGTTTTTTTTGTTAGAGTTTTTCAGTTTTTCATTTTTACTTCAATTTTAGTTCTTCTCTGTGTGTTCTCTACAACACGCATAAACTTTCCTTTAATATTTTGATGTTATTTTCTTTGGAAATAGGAAGAAAGATGACAACGAAGAAGAAGAAAAGGGAAAAAATTTATTTTTTAATTGAGGAATCGTGAAAGAGTTTCTCTTAATCTTTTTCTTTTAAATTTTATTTCTCTGAAATGTCTGATTATTGTTGTATTGTAATTTTAATTTCTGCTATGAACTAATTTATTTGTTCTAGGGTTGGAGTGTAACTTAAATTATGAAACTTGAGTTAATTATTTTTGAATGATTTATGGAACGGTTTTAAGTTGTTTATTTTATCTGTACTTAATACTTTTAATTATCGAAAGATTAATTAATTGATCTGTGACACTTAAATAAACTTGAAAAGACATTTTTGTGTGTTGCTCGTGATAAAATAATATATATATAAGGGATAAGAATATACTTTTATTATATGTGTAACTATTTGAGAACTTAGAACTTAATAAATCTAGTTGAATTTAATTCTCATAAGAATATAGTGAATTATTTTAACGAGATGTGTATATATGAAGCTCGGAAGAGATATATGGATAAATTAGGATTTCTCGGTTAACAACTTAAAATACGAGAACATAAATCAAGAGAAAATAAAATGTTCAAGTGAATTAATTTGGTGAAACTGGAATCTTAGAATTTTCTTACAAACTGTTATAAAAATTAGTTAGTCAAACTGCATCAAATTATCGACTGTTTGGATAAAATCAGGTTGAAATAATTTTAGTAATTAACAAACACTAGTAACAAATCTTCGTGAGAATGATATTTTACTTATCATATTATTACTTATGATCGTGTATATTTGTACGATTTTATGTTCTCTTAAAAGAGACAACAATGAGCAAGTGATCTATCCCAAACATCATGCATCTTATTACTAGACAAAGTAATAGAACCTAATATAATAGGTAAGGAGGAGGATAGAACAACATTCCCACGAGATCTTGAGCAAGATTCTGTGACTGTGACTCCTTTCAACTAGAGCAAGTAAGAATCCAAAGTATTGAGTGTGCCATAATTCACCAGATGAGATGAGACACCAGGAGATACTGATATGAAGATCCAAGACTTCACAATTCCATTAAGCCTTATCCAATTACCAAATTTAAGATTAGGAATTTGATTGATGAGAAATGGAGAAAGAAATGGAGTTGAGATTATGATAATATGCTCCATTCCATAAGCTGAGATCAAAACAAGCAATTACTCATGCCATAAAAGATAACTGGAATGATTAAGTTTAATGGAGAAAGTCATGTTAGTTGGTGGAATGATGATCGAAGATGCAAAAGCTGTGAGTAATGAAAATGAGGAAGAATCAGTAACATTATCTGCATATGATTTTCAAGAACCATTACCAATGTGAGTTATTGCCATTAGAGCATTTTTGTATAAACTTTGAAGCTTTGATACCATAAAAAGAAGTTGAGAATGGTAGATGAAGTATGGAGTTAGTAAAAATGAAGAGAACTTCCGTGTAAATTGTATAATATCTCAACTAACTATTACAAGCTAAACATCACCTATTTATATAACAATGCACTACTAACTTGGGCGGCTGCATATATATGGCACCATACATATAGAGTGCACATGCATACAGTGAAGTAAGACACTTGTAACAAAAATGGCAAAGCAGTTACAACAATATAACAAAGAAATGACTGCACTTACTAGCTAACAAACAATGATAAACTGATTACAACAAAATAACCAACTCAATACATGTTCAAACAAATGTATTTGTCTATTAGAATGTGCTTTGAATACATAACGTTCTTATCAATTGTGTTTTCTAGCAAGTGATCGATGAACGACAGGATTCTTTTGGAGGTCAACATCATGATTCATGGGTCGTAGTGAAGTTGTATATATCCATTATAATTGAAATAGTGTAGACTATTAGGGCACTTAAGTTTCTAGCAGATAGTTGGCAAAAGGGAAAAATGGGACTTCTCTTTGAAATGATCTCATATCAATCATGACGAAGATATTTACAAAAACAAAAGGATTTGGAACAAGGAATTTATCTCATAGAAAAGTCTTAAAATCTCTCTGACCATGACACCCAAAAAGGAATCCCCTAGCAAAGAATAGAGCCTGAGAATACACATCTTCAATCACTACGACGTTGATGATAAATTTTGAAAGTCCTAATACTGATGCCTCTTCTCGAATTATTATTTTTCCCTGAATGATAATACTATATTCATTTTATTTTTTTCTCTTAAATTTATATTATTGAATATAACCCTCTTTATATGGTAAATCAACTCAGCTTACAAGAATGAAGTTGAATTCTACTATTCTACTTTCAGAAGCTAAACCTTTGGCAAAAAATTCTCAAAAAATAATAGCACGTCATAACTACAAAGACAACCACTATTACAAAAAAAAGATATTTAAGTCGATATATAAAGTCGGTTTTTTCAATGAATTTAAAGTCAGTTCGGTGTAGAACCGACGATACCCACGTAGAACATAACGTCGGTTGACACCTAGAACCGACGCTATGCACGTAGCATAACGTCGGTTGACACTTGAAATCGATGCTACGTCCATGTGTGTAGCGTCAATTCGACATGTCAATCAACGTTATGTCCTACGTGGATAACGTTAGTTGACGCGTAGAATCGACGTTACACACGTGGATAAATTTTTTTCTCTTCTTTCTTCCCTAGACAGAAACTATTCCAAACGTTGCATAACTCTCAAAAACCCAAAACCTCATTCACTACTCCTTCATTCTTTTTCATTTTTCGGCCACCTACGACCACCAATTCCAATGTCTGTTAATGAGTTTTCTTTTTCTCTAACTAATCTTTTAGATCACTTATTGTTTTTTAGCAATATAATCAAAAAAATTATACCAATTTCTCACTTACAAAACACTATTTTTTCTTCATTTTCTTCATTTTGTCACTTCATTTACTTTTATAAATATTTCTATTAATCTTATGCACTTATTATTCATATTTTTTCTGCTATTATGTGTATAAATTTTTATATTATATATGTATGTTTATATTATAATATTAGAAGAAGAATATGATGATCTTAAATAACATAGAACAACACTTTGATAATTTTTCTCTTAATAATTAATATTTTATTTTTCAATTATTTATATTATTTAAACTATTTGTTAAACAAATTTTATTTTTTCTGCTATTATTTGGTAATCGAATACAAGTTTTAATTTGAATATAATAAAAAATGAGTAAATTTTGTAAAAAAAAATTAAATTAAAAATGACTTTAAATTTTAAATAATTTCATTTAAAATCGATTGAAAACTACTTTAATTCAATTTTTTTATAAAAATGAACCATGAGCCGATTATCATCACTTAAACCAAGAAAAAAAATAGGAATAAAAGGCAAATAAAATAAGAGTACCCATCATCACTTTCAAAAAGGAGCCACTGTAATCTAATTCTTTTTCAGCACAAAGGACGTTTCACCCAAGATGTTGCAAGTGGAAGAACCCAAACTGCATGTAAGAATATCCAACTGATGCTAATCTACAGTTAAAACACAATATTCATGGAGCCCAAAATGGTTTTCGAGCTGACACACAGCAACACTCTTGCCACCAACTGATTCACAAGTTTCTTCGTCATCGTCATCACCATATTCCATTAGCTTTACCAACGTCTCTGAAACAACTAAGAGTTCAGACAAATTCACAGAGACAGACGCACACACAGACATCACATTTGTTGTAGACATCAATATTCCATATTTTTCAATATTCAAATTATGATCCCATCTAGCTTCCCTTAAACACTGTCCCCCATGAAAAAATTAAACCAAGCATCAGATAAGGAAGAGAAAGCAAAATCTCCTACCGGCTACACAATCTGATTTTGTTTTGTTTAGAATGTTGGTTTTGCCATCAACTTTTGGTGCAGGTGCAGATGAGGAAAATTTTGGCGGCGGTAAAAGGTGTTTGAAAATTATATATCAAAACTCTGAAAACTCAAGAATAATCAAGAACAATTTTCTAGAAACACTCAGAAATTATTAAATTTTTGTTTCTGATTTCTTTAACTTGATTATTACATTATCACTGGGAGTTATTTATAGAAACAACTAATAAATCTAAGTCATATAATATAAACCTACCAAAACAATCTAAACCATACACTTATCTTCTTACCCAACACATTGATTTTTCTTCTTCCCACCAACCATGAGTTGTATCCTTATCAATCCAGATCATCACCATAAAAGCTTACACGAGCTGGACTTCAAATGAGCTAGAATATTTCAAAGTTTGTTTTTTATTTCTTTGGGCTTGTAAACAAGTTTACAAACCAACAGAGGGGGCATAATTCGTGGAAGGGCTGGCAACACTTCATTAGATGTTGGAAAGACAAGCTTCTTTGGAGCTGGCATATTTGATACATTTCTGACACCCAAAGTTAATGGTTCAACATGCTTTAAAATTTTTGAATCCTGCAAAGGGTTACGATAGAGAGAACCCTAATACCTCAATATCATTGAATTAAAGGATACGTGTAATATGGAAGAATGAATCATAAAATGATAAATTTGAAACAACAACAGCTGGCTGTACCTGGATGCATTTATTTCATGAATAATAAATGCAACCTAAAAGAATAAGAAGAAAAAATATATTTACACATTGTTGACAAGGCACATTCAAAAGAGCTCATGTAAGTTACAAAAGACTAGCATTTTAAAAATCCGTCAATAAATAATGGTTTCGTATCTAAGATTAGTTTTGATAGGAGCTGAACTGTGAAAAGAGCCCAAGTAGTGGAGCATTTCCATGAAGTTACGAAATCTAAGTAGTCATGTAAAATCTAAATGTTAAAGCTAGAGTTTAAAACAAAACCAAGTTCTAGAAAGTAGGAGGGAACTGACTTAGAAGTAATCTAAAGCCTAGACCGGTTCCAACAAACTATCATATTTAATGAATTATCAAACATTAAATGCAATCACATGATACATGCCATTGAAAATAGTGTGAATTTAAATAAAAGAATGATGAATTTTGTCTCACGTTGCTAGTTTACATCTTTTTGAATGGATTTAAATGGAGAAAAATTTACAATTAGCATTGGGTTCCAAAGGGTATTCATTTTTGTGAAAGAGAAGAAGATCTAGGTAATTATGATTCCACACACATGAGTGCCGCCGTCGTTCGGCCGGTCAAGTTGAATATGAGTCCATTATTTTGTGAACATTAACATTCATATTTTTCAGCTATAAAAGAAGGTTATAACTCTCAATTTTTAAAAACAACTAAAAAACACTACTCTTCATAGTAAATCCAAGAAAAGAAAATTCAAAATTGTATTTTCAATTTTTCGAGCAACATAAATACTTTAAAGGTGTGGTCATTTACTATGAAATTTTTTGGGCAAATTTTACTAAAGTATTCACTATATTGGGATACATGTGCATGACCGTAAAACACGCAAACTTTTCAAACTACACCATGGAAAGGTTGTGTGTAATGTTGATAGAATTCAAAACTACGAGTTACTTTAATAATTCTAAAGTATCAATATTATACAAAGGTTCAAGTCGATAGATACCTTTTGTTGATGCAAAATCTTATACTTTTAATTGATCGGTTGCTTAATGAAAATTATTTTTATATAAAATTCAAATAGGGGATTTTTGAAAATAGCGTGAATTTAAATAAAAAAATTACGTGAATAAGTGCTAAATTTTACTTTCTCAAAATTTTGTCTCATATTACTAGTTTAAATGGAGAAATATTTACAATTGGGATTAGGCTTCAAGGAGCACCCACTTTTGTGAAAAGGGAGAAGATCAAGACAATTGCATTTCCGCACATATACACGCATTGTCTTCATCATTTTCGTCCATCTAACGTCTGAGTGCATGTGTGTGTGTGTGTGCATGAGGTGACACTTTATATTTTGAAAAAAAATCATTATTAAAACTATTTTTTCCAACAATCAGAAATTTCGTTCTTATCAAACTACATCACCCTTAATATAACTGTTTTCTTTGTAATCGTTATTTTGTGAACATTAACGTTCATATTTTTTCAGCTATAATAGAGGGTCATAGCTCTCAGTTTTTAAAAGCAACTAAAAAAACTTCTATTCATAGCGAACCTGATGACTCTATGAAAGTAGAGCTATTAATGTACTTTTTTACTCAATATTTACTTATTTTATTTAATAAATAATATTTTTATGGTCAAAAAATTAAAATATAAACTTTTTAATGAAAAATGGTGAAAATATAATTTTTGGATTTTTTTATGAATTTTTAACGTATAACCAATTAAGAGTTGCCACGTGACATGCCACACAGATGAGTTGATTGGGCAAGCCACATAAGCATGGAGAGTGAATCAAGTTACACCATATGTGAGGAGGACAAAATGTGTGCCATGTGTTAGCATAACGTTCAATCTAAGTTCAAAAAATGGTCAACACGCCAAGCCACATGTCGCCACTTCATGCCATGTGTCGAAACACCATTAATCCACACATTAAACTCGTGCACCATGCCATCTGTTTCCATGAATCACGTCACGCCACATGTCCCTAACTCAACTAACGTTAACTCTAATCGGTCTCCCTTACCACGTGTCGCTCCCTAATTCACCAAGTGATTTTTTTATGCCACGTGTCCCTTTGTGATTGGTGGAACTGTCAATTTTACTTATTTTGATAGTAGCCTTTGTTCTGATGATCTAGATCGTACTTTAGAAATATTTAAGCCCCTAATCACTCGATAAACCCTAATTGGCCTCTATTAGTATAATTTTGATCAATTTTTAGAGCTAAAAAAAAGAGAAAATACAAAATAAAATCAAAAGATGACACAATTTTGGTGGAGATTTAAGAGAAGGTTAATACTACAATTCAAGAGATTGATTGTATTTTTTTCTACTCTTTTCTTCATCAATTTTATGTCTTTCTTTATGAAAAATATGAGTTTTATGAACACAATTATGTGTAATTAATTTATTAATCTAGTGATCTTATGAACTCAATTTTCACCATGTGATTATTTAATATTTTACTCCAATTATAATTATAATTTAATTATATAATTTAATCTGAATTTTATGTTATTACTTGTTTGGCCAACAATTTATCTATAGTGATAATTAAATAGATTTGAGAGAATTATTTTGATTGTTTGTCTTGTTTAAATAACATGCATAGTTTCTAGGCAGAGATGTATGATTCTTATGTATGTGATCCATAATTGATGAACTTAATGATGTGTAGTTTACTTGAGAGAGAAATACATGTTATGTTAGATTTAATTGATCATGTAATTAATTGATAATTATTTTGGGAAGATTTTAGCGATTCGCATGTTCAAAAAATTGGAGAATTAAGTATTCTTAGATATTTTCTCATATATACATTTTAGTTACAAAATTTGATTTAATTAATTATTTTTATTTTTATTTAGTTATTTTAATTTTGTTTCCTTAAAATATAAAAACACAAAAAAATTGATTTTTATTTTTTAAGTTTTAAAAATTAGTTTCTAATAAAATAATCTATGTGGAAACCATCTTTCCTTATCATTATATTACTTTTTGTAATACATATACTTGCGTATTCATTGCATACACTTTGTGTGTGGCCGATCAGAACCCAAGAAAATAAAATTCAAAATTATTATTTTTAGTTTTCTGAGCAATATAAATACTTTAGAGGTGTAGCATTCTAGACTTCATTAGTGCAGTGAAAATTCGAGACAGAAAAAAGATTATGAGTTGTTTTATCTTGGAAACGATGAGAGCGACTTAGTACATGACTCAACCTAAACAATATATTTTAGTATATTAATAATGTTGTTTTTATCTTGTTTTTACAAACCTGAAACAACATAGGCCAAGCCAACAAAAGGCCTAAAAGATGCATAAAAATATGGCAACGATATTACAATAATTACTTTACATTAATGACAACATTATCTACTATTAACGACATTATAATTTAATCAATTTTAAGAATATAATAGACATTTTACACACTTTTTAGGTTGCAATAAAAAAGTGATTATGGCAATATCATTATTCTAAAAATGTTATTTTAAACCATCAATTTAACATAGTACAAGAGCTATGTTAAACCTAGTAACCCTAATTTAAAATGTTAGGCCTATATAATGCATTAAGCCCACACTCGTGTAGAGTTACAAATGTATAAAAATATTATTAGTATTCCCAATAACTTAAGTTTTTTAAAAAATTAGTGATCAACACATTTTAACATAGCCAACAATGCTAGTTTGATGAAAATGCAGCTAATGCCTATTCAACAAATTGGTCATCTTTGAAACTATGGAATTCCAAATTTCAAAATATTACAAGTAATTAATAATTTCTTCAAGATTTTTAATTAATATTATAAATAAAATATATTACAATTATTATTTTTATTTTCTTTATTCAGTCTATATTGAATATCGTATTATGTGTGGATGTAAGATGTTCATTCATTATAAGAGGGTATTAAAGTTATAACAAACTGAATCATATTAGATGTAACAAAAAAAGATGAATAATTGAAGAAAAAATTATGATAGACCCATTAAATATTAGATATGTTAATTATAATTTTAAATTAATTAAACATCTTAAATGATTAAATATTTACAAAATTAATAAATAAAAAATGAAGACAAATAAAACATACTCAAGTTTATATAAAAATAAACATAAAAAAATTATAAAAATAAATAAATATTTTGATAAGCAACTTAAATATTTATCTTTAAATAATAATACATAGTAAGTAATAATTAACACTTCAAAATAATTAGCTTCAATTTGATATCTTAAGTATAGAAAACAAAATTACTGTAGTTTGTATCTTCAATTTGGTATCTCTTTAATTATGAATACTTTAAAAAATAAATGATTAATAAAATTTATTTTTATACGTCAAGATTTATATATTTATAATAATAAATACAATTAGATATTATACTTAATTATTTTAAAAAAAAATTAATTAATTATTTTTTAATATTTAACAAAAAAATATTTTATTATATAATATTTTAATTAATTAATATAAATATTTAAAGTATTTAAAAATATATGTAAATAAAAATTAATTTAAAATATAAGTAATTAATTATTTTAATATTTTACAAAAGTTATAAAAAAAATTATATCTTTGAAAGAATTTTTATAATTTTTTAATAATAATATCTTTAATATTTTTTATAGAAATTGTACCGACATTTTTATTAACGTATACATTTGAAAGAGTTTTAAATTCTTACCAATCTTTTGAATTTTTTATTAACGTACGTACGTTTGTTAGTTATTTTTTCTGCCCTTTCATCTTACATGAAAGCGAAAGGTGACATGATGAGATTCATATATTAATGTAACATAGACTAATTTAATTAATAATGTGCCTAAAACTTGATAAATTTGACCGGTCATGTCCAATAATTTTGTGTTATTTTTAATTTTGGGATTAAATTTGTTTATATGGAAGAATAAGAGATTAAATTATCTGATAAAATAATAAAATATCAAAGTGTAGTTAGAAAAATAGAAATAATAAGTGTGGTTTTGCACTTTCTTTATAAAGCCTAATTGGTCACGTCAGTTTTTAGTTTATACTTTGTATTGTTTTGTTATTAGGAACTTAGCACTTATTGTTAGACTGGGACCGAGCGGTCTTTATCATAAGATAATTCATGGTGTTGATATATATCTTTTTATATTATTATTTATTTTTCTTTTTTTCCTATTATGCGGGCATATGCCAAATCACGTGTTTAATTTACAATCGTTCCTCCTAGCTCTATACTAGTTGTTTAAGAGCAAATGAAGGTAAAAAAAAAAAAATGATATATAGCTTTCGAAAACTAAGTGCTTTTTGTGTTTTATTTTATGTTTTACTAGTCGAACCTTAAGTGTTTGAATTTAATATTTTTTGTCATTATTCTTGTTTTATATTTTCATTTTAATTAAGGACTGTTATGTAATTAAAGTCATTTGTTTTATGTTTTTTAGGTTTTAAATTCAAGTTTTTGAATTTAGGGTTTTTTGATAATTTGTTTTGTTTTATTTTATTTTAATTGGAATTGAGTTATATATTTTTAGGTATATTTTGAAACTAAAATTTGAAAAAAAGAAGTTTTCAAAACTTATATAATTAAATTTCAAACCCTACTCTAATACCTCATTTTCACATTGAGTTCAGTTTTGTTTCTCACGTCTCTTTCCTATCACTTTTCTCAATAGAATAAAAATAAAATTGAAAATATATAAATAAAAAATTGATTATTAAATAGAAAATAGAACACGAAATACAGTTTTACTAAACAATATATTTCTTTGTTTTGTTTTCATATTTTAGAAAGGATAAAATAGAACTCACCCTCAAACAAAGTTCTGTTTTTTAAAAAAAGCTAATTAAAAAACAAAAAATTAGTTTTAAACATTAAAAAAAATTACTTATAAACAAAATTCTTTATAAAACAAACCTAATTAACCTATCCAATTTTAAAAATTACCAATATATTTTTTAATAGTTTGAAGAATAATAATAATTATTTCATATTATAAATTAAATAAATTATTATTATTTTTTTCTATATACCATATGGATGAAAGATGTTTGTCATGGGCATATTAAGGTTATAACAAATTGAGACATAACAAATTGAGACATAACAAAAGAAGACAACAAGGAAGAAAATATCGTATTGGACACATTTAATTTAAATATAATAATTATAATTTTAAATCAATTAAGGATATTGAAAGATTAAATATTTATAAAATTAATAAATAAACTATATTCAAGTTTGTATAAAAAACATAAGGAAATTATAAAATAAAAGAAATGTTTTGATAAATAACTTAAATGTTTATCTTTAAATAGTAATATGTAAAAAGTAACGATTAATATTTTAAAATAGATAACTTTAATTTGATATCAGAATTATAGGAAAAAAATATTTCATTTGATGAAAAAATTAATATTGGTAACCATTTAAAAATATTTTTAATATTAAGTATGAAACTTAAAGATATTGTTTATATTGAATATAAAATTTGAATATTATAGTTATTTTTATTAAATTCAAAGATACGTGAGAATGTGAGCAAAAATGAAAATGTTGAAAACATCGTCACATTATCACATTAATATTTTTTTTCACACATCCTAAAATTGAAAAATAATATGTATATCTTTTGATCAAATTATTGGAAAATTATTAAAAATATCATTAAAATATCTCTTAAATCTCATTTAAATGTCTTTTTTATTATTAAAATATTGAACAAAATATCAAAAATATAAATTTTTGATTTGTTTTTCTCTTTTTGAACAATAATTTCAATTCAATTTTTTTATATATTACATTTGTTTCTCATTTGTAACATGATTGTTATACATGTAAAATGAATAAGTAAAAAAAGAAAAAATTATATCATATATTATTATGTTTAGTGAACAATCTAGTAAAACGGTAACATCTAATCTAATTATCAAGTATAAAGTTAGCATGCATATTTTATTTTGTACGGTTTTATATTAATGTTTTAACACGTAGATATATTAAAGGATAATACTAATTATGTCTTCTTAATTATGAGTACTTTTAAAAATAAACAACCAATAAAATTTATTTTTGTACTATTTAGATTTATCTATTTATAATATTTAATACAATTAAATAATTTATTTAATTATTTTAAACCTTTTAACTAATTATTCTATATTGTTTAATATATTTTAAATATATAATATTTAATTAATTTATCATTGATTTATAGAAATATTTAAAAAATACATGTATTAAATAAAAAAATAATTTAAAATGTAAATAATTAATTATTTTAATATTTATAAATTATTTTTATTATTTTTAAAAAAATTTAAACCATAATAATAATAGCTTTTAATATTTTTATAAAAATTATGCAAGAGTGGAATTCTCCCCAATCCTTTATTGGGCTAACCAATTCTGGAAAACGTAAGGTTACCCGTCCAAACGTTTCGATCGTACGTTTATTTGTTCTGTTCTCTTGGTTTTCAAAGTGAAACCGAGAGGTGACATAGAAGGAACATGTGCTCAATAGTCACGTGGCTCATTTCCAACTTCAACGACCCGGCCGAGATGAAAAGATGGGAGAGATGTCAACTTATTTATGTAAGATTTATTAATTTTTATAATTCATTTCATGTTTGTTTTTTCATTTAATTTTTTTAATATCAGATAATAATAATATGATATTAATAGTTATGTTTTATTTGCATAAACCGAAATTTAAATAAAAATATAATATATAATTATTTATAAAAATGTAAAATAATTAAATATTTTATCATATAATAGAATAATATTTTAATTTTTTTAAAAAATAAAAATATTATTCTATTATTTGCAAAATCTATTTTGAAAATAAAACTACCCATGCCATGATTATAACGTAAACTTTTAAAACTCTTTTTTCAATTTCATTTTTCGTTTGTCGGTCTTCAAAGTGAGGAGATGGCTTTGATGTGGAGTTCATCATCATTACCAATACCAATGGGAGCAACAATAGGTTTGTTGAGGGAAACTGTTAATGTTGGTGGTGGTTGTGGATTTCCTTCATTTCTTCCCAAGGAGGTCCAGAATATTAAAGACCCATACGCTCGAACCTTGGCTAAGAGAATCGAAAGACTTCCTGTCGAGGTATTTTATTATATATATTTTGCGAGATACGATAGTTATCGCTGATTTGGAATAACTGGAACCTCAATGTTGCTTCAAGGTTTCGTGTTGTAGACTTTTCAACGCTTCATTTGTCTTCGGACTTTGTGGGTGAATCGCTAAGTAAGGCTGTTCTTGAGTTCATTCCTTTTTTCTAATTCCGTATGATGTTCCTTCTTATTTTAATTTAGTCCCAAAATTAAAATTAGCTTGAAATTAAACAAGATTTATCAAAATAAGGGACGAACATTTTAATAATAAATAATTAAAATTATGGTTATATTTAAAAATTGTATAGTTTTTTTTCCTATAAAAATCGTAATTAATAATAAAAACTTATGATTAAAATGGTTATTACCTTATCTTGCGTTTAATTGAATATAATTACATATAAAAATATACTTTTAATAATAAAATATATAATATTTAGAATAATTAATTTTTTTAACTAAATATATTTTTGAATTAATATTAAAAATAAGAAGTATGATTAAATGATAAAAAAATTATTATCCATTTATAATCGATAATTATTACCCATGTTAAAAAATAATACAAAATGATTATGATTTAGACTGATTATAACCACCCTCCTTTTAACCACCCTCCTTGTAATCACACTCCTTACTAATCAAACTTAATAGTTATTATTTTTAAACTAATCATATGTGTTACTCGTGGTTATTAATTTAATTAGGTTTGAATTTTTTTTAATTTATTAGACAATTATTTTTAATTTTATTTAGAGTTATATATATACCAAAATATTTAACATGTATTAATTTAACTAGTAATGTGCCTAACACGTGATCAATTTGACCAGTGATGTCCAATTTTGGGATTAAATTTGTTTAAGTTATTGAAGAATAAGAGAATAAATTATATAAAATAATAATAAAGAGCAAAGTGAAGTTAGAAAAATAGAAATAATAAGTGTAGTATTACATGTAACTTTCTTTATAAAGCGTTATTGGTCACGGCAATTTTTAGTTTATACTTTATATTGTTTTGTTAGCAACTTAACACTTCTTGTTAAATTGGGACCGGGCGGTTTTTATAATAAGATAATTCTTATTAAATGGTGTTGATATCTTTTTATTTTTTTATTTTTTATTTTTTTCCTATTATGCGTGTTTATGCCAAATCACGTGTTTAATTTACAATCGTTCCTCATAGATATACTAGTTGTTTAAGAGCAAATGAAGGTAAAAAAAATGATATATAGCTTTCGAAAACTAAGTGCTTCTTGTGTTTTATTTTATATTTTTCAGGTAGAAACTCAAGTGTTTGAATTAATATTGTTTGTTAATTAGTCTTTTTTATATTTTCATTTTAATTAATGACTTGTTATGTAACATGCTTTGTTTTATGTTTTCTAGGTTTAAATTCAAGTTTTTGAATTTAGTGTTGTTTGATAATTAGTTTTGTTTTATTTTATTTTATTTTAATTGGAATTGAGTTATATTTTTTTAGTTATATTTTGAAACTAAAATTTGAAAAAAAAATAAGTTTTTAAAACTTCTATAATTAAATTTCAAATCCTGCTCTAACACCTCATTTTCACATTGAGTTCGATCAGTTTTGTTTCTCACGTCTCTTTTCTATCACTTTTCTCAATAAATTAAAAATATATAAATGAAAATTTGATTATTAAATAAAAAATAGAACACAAATACAATTTTACTAAACATATTTTCTTTGTTTTGTTTTCATATTTTAGAAAGGAGAAAATAGAACTCACCGTCAAACAAAGTTCTGTTTTCTTTAAATAGCGAATTAAAAAACAGAAAATTAATTTTAAACATTAAAAAAAATTACTTATAAACAAAACTCGTTATAAAACAAGTCTAATTAATCTAGCACACCCAATTTTGAAAATTTCCAATATATTTCTTAGTAGTTTGAATGTTGAATTGAAATTTATCTATACTTACGACTTTCTGTAAATTTCATTAGGATGGTGTTTTTTTTTGCCGATGAGACTAATGTTGATAATAAATTTTCGTAATTATAATCATCAAGTTGTTTTCGAATATTGATATGTGAGTTGAATATTGGTTATAAAAATAATAAATTAGTAACATAATTTAGGAAATTTAGTGGCCTAATTTGTGATATGATTTAAAAAAATTAGTGACTTAATTTAATGCTTAAATTATGTCACAATTTAAGGAAAAAAAGTCTTCGTTCATCTATAAATAGGAAAGAATTCATGTATTGGAAAACAAGACAAAAATCAGAAAAAAACAGAAAGAGTATAAGCAAACTCAAAAAAAGAAAACACTTAATGAGTTTGAGAGTTTTCTGTGAGTTTTTGAAATACTTAAGAGATATTATTAGTGAGTAAATCTATATCTGTATTTTATATATTTCTTACTCGGTTCAAATACTATATGTTGCCTCCCGTGTACCTAGGCGAATTTCCGAACCACGTAAATTTTGTTTATCCTTTTATCGCTTTGATATATTCATATACCGCTATTTATTCCTTCTGTGGACAACAAATTTGTATCAGAGCCAAATATAACAGTATTATATATCAAATTGAAGCTCTCGACGAGACGAACGTAACGGTGAAAGAATCGCTCAAATTGAAAGTCAGAATCACCACCAGAAGCTGCCGGAGTGCTGCTGCCAACAATTGAGTCAACTCAGTCATTATTGATATTTGGATCGAGTTGGACCGTTTTTCATCCGTTTTCAGCTGAGTCGGATCTATTCCTAGCTAATTGGACCATTCCAAATTCAACTTCGGACTCTGTTTTTTCAAATAAGGTATAAAATTTGGAAAAACACTATTTTAAGTTGTAAGTCCAAAATTTTTTGTTATCCGTTTGTACTTATAGCTGATAAAAGAGAGATCGAAGAAGGTAAACAAATTGACCTTAGAATTTCTGGCAAACCAAGTTGTTCAACTCAAAAAACTATGTTGTCCAACGCAAAGTTTGAGTTGGAGAAATTTGATGGCACCAATAACTTTGGCATGTGGCAATGTGAAGTATTAGATCTATTGTTTCGAGAAGGATCTAATATAACCTTGGAGACTAGGCTAAGAGATTATTTAAATGAAGATTGGAATTATGTCAACCAAAAAACTTGTGGCACAATTCGAGTGTGCTTAGGAAAAGATCAGAAATATTTTATCATGAAAGAGAATGTAGCCACAGTTATCTGGAAGAAACTAAAGGACAAGTACATGACGAAAAGTATTGAGAACAGACTCTACTCGAAGAAGAAACTTTTTTGTTTCCAGTACAAGAAAGGTGAGGTATGATTGAGTACTTAGATAATTTCAATAAAATTTTGGCCAATCTACAAAATTTAGATGTTGAAATTATCGATGAAGATAAAGTTTTGTTGTTGTTGAATTCATTACGTGAGAGCTATGAGTATTTAACCACAACCCTGTTATATGAAAAATATGAGGTTAAGTTCGTAGATGTTTCAAATGCTTTGGTAAATAATGAGTACCAGAAGAAGGATCAACATGATCATAGAGACTCAATATCAGAAGCATTGATGGTAGCCAGAGGTAGGACGAACAACAAAAAATCTGATAGATCAAATAATAGGGGGCGATCCGGATCAAAGTCTAAAGGAGAGTCATCCAGAAGACGTTCTACGAAGGACGAGTGTGCCTATTGTCACCAGAAAATGTACTGGAAGAAAGATTGTCCAAACAAGGACAAGTCAAATGCAAATGTTGCACAGAAGGCCGATGAAGATAAAGAATCAGCCTTTTCAGTTTCATCATCAAAAACCTACTCAGATAAGTGGATTATTGATTCTGGATGTTCTTATCATATGTGGCCAAAAACATACAATGATTTTCGAGTTTTGAGGAGCTCGATGAAGGAGTTGTGCTTATGGGCAACAACAATGCTTGTCAGACAAAAGGGATTGGAACAGTACGATTAAAGATGCACGATGGTACAATCAGACAACTTACAAATGTAAGGTATATTCCTGACCTAAAGAAAAACCTCATTTCTTTAGGTGTTCTAGATTCTGATGGTTACAAGGTAACATTAGAAAATGGAGTCTTGAAAGTTTTACGAGGTACATTTGTAGTGATGAAGGGTACTCGGAAGGCGAACTTGTATTTCCTAGATGGGAGTACAGTTACAAGAAGAGCAGCTGTCTCAAGTAGTTTTTAAGAAAAAACAAATTATTCTTCTCGCCTGTGACACATGTGCTTAGGGCATGTCGGTGAAAAGGTTTTGCAAGGCTTAATGAAGCAAAGTCTTTTGAAAGGTGCTAAGACTGAAAAGTTTGATTTTTGTGAGCATTGTGTAATGGGAAAACAAACAAGAGTCAAGTTTGGCATTGCCATTCATCGTTCTAAGGGATCTCTTGATTATATTCACACGGATGTCTGGGAACCTTCCAAGAATGTTTCACTTGAAGGTAAACGCTGGTTTGTGATTTTTATTTATGATTTCTCTAAATATGTCTGGATATACACCATGAGTCAAAAAGATGAAGTTCTGGATATATTTCTTAAATGGAAGAAAATGATCGAGACTCAGACAACCAGGAAAATTAAGAGGCTCAGATTTGATAATGGTGGTGAGTACAAATTAGATCCCTTCTTCAAAGTTTGTCAAGATGAAGGGATAATCAAACATTTTTTAGTTCTTCGTACACCACAACAGAATGGAGTTGCAGAAAGAATGAATCGTACTTTGATTGAGAAAATTTGATATATGCTATCTCAATCCAAATTAAGCAAGGTGTTTTGGGCTGAGGCTTTGTCATATGCAACTCATATAGTCAATAGAATTCCTGCGACTGTATTAGATGAGAAAAATCCTAAAGAGGTATGGTCTAGACAACCTATTTCTGATTATGATTCATTGCGAATATTTAGATGTCCTGCATATTTTCATGTTAGTGAATCCAAACTGGATCCTAGAAAAAAAAACTATTTTCTTGGGCTTTTAGGAAGGAGTTATAAAGGATTTTGACTTTGGTGTGGTGAATCCAAGAAGATCATCTTAAGCCGAGATGTCACATTCAACGAGTCTGTTATGCTGAGACAAACAAATTTAAAGAAAGAGAATGAAAGTCCAAATACTCTTTCTAAGGTGATGCTTGAGACTCCAGAAGATCTAGAAAAGATTACATCGACTACCAATCGTTGTGAAGATGAAATTGATGATCAAGAAGAGATCTCAGTTGAGGTAGAGGTTCTCTCACCATCACCACTGATTAATCAACAACCAAAATCTATTGCCATTACTCGACCGAGAGGGGAAATTAGGAAGCCTACCAGATACACAGACACGGTAGCATTCGCACTTCTAGTAATTGATGATGATGTCCCATGCACTTACAAAGAAGCTATGTAGAGAGTTGATAGTATGAAGTGGAAGATGACAATGGATGAAGAGATGAAGTCTCTACACTAGAATCAGACTTGGGAGCTGGTTCAACTTCCCAAAGGAAAGAAAACTATTGGCTGCAAATGGGTCTATGCCAAGAAGGAATGTGTTCCTGGTAAAGACAACATCAGATACAAAGCCAGATTGGTAGCAAAATGCTATGCTCAGAAAGAAGGAATAGACTACAATGAGGTATTCTCACCTGTTGTTAAGCATTCATCTATTCGGATACCATTGGCTTTGGTAGCAGAGCTTGATCTCGAGTTACCTCAACTCGATGTCAAAACATCTTTTCTCCATGGTTCTTTGAACGAAGAGATCTATATGTCTTAACCGGATGGCTTTAAAGTTCAAGGATGAGAGAATTGGGCTTGCAAGCTAAGCAAGTCAATTTACGATTTGAAGCAATCACCACGACAATGGTACAAATGCTTTGATAGCTTCATCAGAGAGCAGAAGTACACACTTAATCAGTTTGATCACTGTGTATACTTTCGGAAACTCCAAGATGGTATCTTCATTTATTTGCTCATGTATGTTGATGATATGTTGATTGCATCTAAGAGCAAGGTGGAGATTGACAGATTGAAGACTCTGTTGAGTTCAAAATTTGAAATGAAAGATCTTGGAGAAGCTAAAAAAATTCTTGGGATGAAAATCACAAGAGATAGAGTTGCAAGCACAGTCTGTCTAACACAAACTCAGTATTTGAAGAAAATACTATAAAGGTTTGACATTGATGAAAAAACCAAACTAGTAAGTACACCGCTTGCTCCTCACTTTCAATTGAATGCATTGATGTCACCTAGCACCACCGATGGGAAGAAGCAAATGGAGCGTGTTCCATATACAAATGTCGTTCGTTCCTTGATGTATGCAATGGTTTGCACCAGACCTAATATTTCTCACGTTGTTAGCATAGTGAGTCGGTATATGCATAATCTTGGTAAAGGACACTGGAAAGCAGTGAAGTAGATTCTATGGTACATCTATGATACTGTGGATATTGGTTTGAAGTTTGAGAGAGATAAGACTGAAGGCAAGCACCTAGTCAGATATGTGGATTTTGACTATACTAGAGATTTGGGTAAACGTCGATCTACAACTGGTTATGTGTTCACAATGGTAAGGGGACCAGTTTGTTGGAGATCAATATTGTAGTCAACTATAGCTTTGTCTACTATAGAGCAGAGTATATGGCTGTAACAGAAGCATTCAAAGAAGCTATATGGCTCTCGGGTTGACCAAGGATTTGGGTATTGTTCAGAAGAACGTGAAGGTTTTCTGCGATAGCCAGAGTGACATTTGTTTGGCAAAGAACCAAGTTCATCATGGGCACATCGATATTCGATTTCATTTTGTTCGAGAAATCGTCGATGAAGGGAATGTTATACTCTAGAAAGTCAGAACTGCAGATAACCTTGTAGATATGCTTACAAAGGTGGTTATAGGGATCAAGTTTCAACACTGCTTGAACTTGATCAACATCTCTCGAAATTAGAGCGCCTAGGGCGCATTTGTAGGTAGTGTTATGAATTTTTTCGCCAAGGTAGAGATTGTTGAATATTGGTTCTAAAAGTAAAAAATTAGTGGCATAATTTAGAAAATTGGTGGCATGATTTAAAAAAATTAGTGGCCTAATTTAAGGCTTAAATTATGACACAATGTAGGGAAAAGGAGTCTTGCTTCGTCTATAAATAGGGAAGAGTTTATACATTGAAGAACAAGGCAAAAAAAAAAAACAGAGAGAGCATAAGCAAACTCAAAGAGAGAAAATACTTAGTGAGTTTGGAGAAACACTTGAGAGATATTATTAGGGAGAAAATTTGTATCTGTATTCTGTATATTTTCTACTCGGTTCAAATAATATCTGCTGTCTTCCGTGGACTTAGGCAAATTTACGAACCACATAAATTATGTGTGTCCTTTTACCGCTTTGATATATTCATATACCGTTATTTATTGCTTCCGTGCACAACAAGGTGCAAGGATTTAAGATTGGTTTTTAATAAAAAAAATGCAAATCTTGTTTCAGCTGCAGATTGGATGCTTTGAAAGTCGTATCATGAGTAGTTGTGTGAAACCACTCAAACAAAGTGAGACCAATCCAGTGGTCCTCCTCCATAGCTTTGATAGGTATGCAATTCTTGCAAATGACACCATGCCATCACAGTAGGATTTTCCCGCATACTATGGTTCATAATGTTGTTTCTTTTAGTTCTTGTTTAGAATGGAGGGGTGCACTTCCCTTACTTGAAGAGGCTGGGCTGGAGACTTGGGCTCTTGATGTTCTCGGTTGGGGTTTCACTGATTTAGGTGAATGATTTTTGCTCTGTTTCTCTTGATGTAAATTAAGTTTTGTTATAGTTTCATGCATTAAGTGATTTGATCTTGTTCCTATCTGTAACAGAAAGGCTCCCACCCTGCGATGTGACGTCCAAGCGTAGTCACCTCTATCAAGTATATCTTCAAGATATGAATGTCTCATAATCTTTGATTCTGATGGTCGTCTTGATTTTTGGCTATTTGATTTTCTCGAGTACCACGTTATTTTTAAAATATTTCCTGGACATGTTCTTATGACTACCCTTCTATACTTTCAAGCAATTTTTTTAACTTGTCAGAGTTGAAATTTTTTATCCTTTGATGGTAACTGGATTAAGAGAGTTTCTTCTCTGTTTGTGTTTATCCACTCCAGCTCTGGAGGGTCTACATCAAACGGCCAATGATATTAGTTGGGCCAAGCCTTGGTGCTGCTATTGCCATTGACTTTGCAGTTAATCATCCAGAAGCTGTAAGCATATTTACTCCTTAAAAATCATTACCCCTTTCCATGCACTTTGTAAAAGGATTGCCTACTGACCCCTGAACGAATGAAATTGTTCCTATCTTGTATTTTGATTCTGAAATTTACCCTGCTAACTGCTGAAACTAAATAATAATAATAATAATCTGATTCAGATCTTCATCGCTCTCATGCAATATGTAAAGCTAGGTCCTGAACGTGACTAGACATGAGAAATTTTCCGTTTTCATTTTCACATTTTTGACTATTGAGTTTGTCCTTTTACCAAAAGCAAATATCCAAGTGAATCTAGTACTTTTTTGTATGCTTAAAGATCCAGTTCCTGACTTCCTGTGATAAGCTGACTTGATCAAAACCTTTCTCTCATCATATATTTTTTTTAACATTTGAAATTGAAACTCTCTGTAACACAGGTCAAGAAGCTGATATTGATTAGTCCAAGTGTCTATTCAGAAGGCACTGGCAACCTAGCAAAAATACCGAAAATGTTAGCCTATGCCGGGGTAAGTCTCCATGTCACATAATTTTGTAGAGGACAACACATCAATTTTTTCTTTCTTTTTGATGTAATGATAAAGGTTGGCATTATTGAGGCTCTTCCGTGTTCCTCTTCTACTATAAGGCTTGTCCTAGTGGGACTAAGAAACCAACCAAGTATTCTGGTTAAGTCAGATTGAATAATCCTAGCTGTCTGCATAAACCATCCGGTTGCCTTTTTGCAATCATAAAAGCACTAAGGCACCAGAATCCCATCTGGTTGGGTTTATTTTTCTACACTATCCTTCTGTCTTTTACAATGAAATCTAGCTAAGATGCTTATGGTGTCTATTGTCAGCCAGGGGGATTAACGGAGTGATGACACTGATTAAGGTGTCATCTCAGTTACCTAAAGTTATTTTTGTCAAAAGTTGAGGATTGAGGAATCATTATCGATCTGACTATATATAGCCAGATCAGATACTTATCTGCCAATAGAGTTGCATTTCACTTGGTAGTACTGCAGTGCCCTTACGTTTTTGATTATTTGTATCCAGGTTTCTTTACTGAAGAGCTTACCTCTTCGCTTTTATGCAAATATAATGACCTTCAATAGCATTTGTTTGGCAACAAGTTTAGATTGGACTAATGTAAGAATGTTACTCCTTTTTTTATTTTCATTATTTTCATCAGTCTTTACGATAATCATGTATCTGCAGGAAATAAAACCCAAGTATTATATATTATACCTAGGTATTATGTTTATGTATTGGGATATAAGGCTGTTTCTAATGTTAAAAACTGCTATGCTACCATTAATTTTATCTCCGAGTATAAGATCTTTGTGCTGCTTAAATGCTAGAGGAAGTGGAATTAAAGATTTATTAAAATTTTATTCTATTCTGATTTGTATATATTGTTTGGCGAAAGTGTACATAACTAATAGAGATTGTATGATTTTACAATTAGGTGGGCCGCTTACACTGTTTATTGCCTTGGTGGAAAGATGCAACAATCAACTTTATGGCTAGTGGAGGTTATAATGTTATTGCCCAAATAAAACAGGTATGGTATAGTTTTCTTTTACTAATTGCATAGGCACATCATATCTGCTAGGTTTTGAGCTCCTGCCTGCACTAATGTTCGCTATGGCGGTGTACCACTGCGCTGAAGTACTTAGATATATGTTCTTTAGTTCTGATGGGTAGTAACAGCTTTGTACTTGTCTTGAGAAGCAATAGTACACACACCTTATCTGTTAAAATCCTTAAGTATTAGCACATTTAGTTAGGGTAATTTGACTATTAAGAAATCTGTAATTATTAGGAAATAGTATTCTCATTAATTAGGATATCCGATTTTCATTTTGTTCATAACAAATTGTATTATAAATTAGTAGCTAAACATTGTTCAAAAGATATCAAAAATACAAAAGAACAAATATGTTCTATTATAATTACAATCTTCATGGCATCATAACCCGTTTTCGTTAAAATTTAACCTCTATGGCAGATCCAATTGCCCCAACAAAATCAGAGACAAAATCTGATTTAGAAACTAATCCCATGATGAGTAGAAGTTCTCGTGACAGTACATTCTTACAACTTATTATGAAAAAGTTGAATGGAAGGAATTTTAGAGAATGTACACAATCAGTAAAACTAGTCAGTGATGGTAAAGGAAAAATAGGTTACCTAACCGGAGAAACAAAAAAACTAACAGCCACCAACTCCGGTGTTCTCCAATGATGGAGCTCAGAAAATTAAATAGTAACCACTTAGTCATTCAATCAATGATGCCTACTATTGGTAAAACTTATCTGTTTTTATCAACAAGAAAGGATGTCTGGAAAACCGTATGTGAACTTACTCCGACGGTGAATATTCATCTCAAATATATGAGATAAAAATCAGATTATGAAATCTGAAACAGGGAGATATAGGAGTATACTGCATAAAGATGATTTCTCTACGATAAGAACTCGATTTGAGTTCAGAAGAAAAGTGAGAGTGTGTTAGTGATAATACTCGTTACAGGAAAAAAATTGAATGTGAAAGAGTATTCAAATTTTTAGCTAGACTAAACCATTACATGGATGATGCTCACGGGAGAATATTAGGTAGATGGTCACTACCCTTCATCTGAGAGGTCTTCGTCGAATTCAGATGGGAGGAGAATTATCGGCGACTGATGCTTGAAAGAACTAGCGGTGGTTATAAGCTGTCGTCTTCGCCTCGCGATGCTTCTCGTGATGTCTCAACCTTAAAAGCTGAAAGGAAAGGTAAATGGAGATATGTAAGGGACATTTAGGGGTGTTCACTATCGGTCCGGTTTTGGGGAAAAAAAATTTAATACCAGACCGTTTATATTACTCAAATTAGATCGAAACGAACCATTTGAAAATGGTTTTAATTAATACAAATTAGATCGGATCGAACCGTTTGATTTGTAAAACCGTTCGGTCCGGGTGTTGGACATCTCTAGTGAGAAATAATATGAAAATTTTAATATATTATTAAATCGGTCTGGTCTGATTCGACCTGTTTAAAAATTAATATAACCAGACCGAACCTTTTGAAAAATGGTTTTAATTAATACAAATCAGATCGGACCATTTAATTTATAAAATTATTCAATCTGGTCCAGTTTTTGGACACCCTTAAAGGACATGATTCTGTTGAGTCTAGGATGTTTGGTGAGCTCAGTCGAAAAAATTGATAAATAAATCCGAGGCTTGGATGGTCAATGAATGCAGCCCATGGACACCCAATAGAAAGTAGGCCTTTCACGAATGGATCTTGAGCAAATTTATCCACGGATCCTACGAAAACTGAACAGGAAATGGACAAAGAAAAAAAAATTATGATCATCTTCGTAAATCTGGACACTCAAAGGATACATGTTGGGAAATTCATGGTAAACCAATAGATTGAAAACCAAGATAAAATAGATCTTGAAATTATCAAGCTTTAGTTGCCCATCAAAAATCTCAAGAATATCCAAGTTCAATGGGTCAATATAATCCATAATAATTAAATTAACATTATAAAAGTCGATCTAAACTTGATCTAAGAGCCATTAAATGTATTTTCATTGGGTATTCACCCAGTCAAAAAAGATACAAATGTTATGATCTCACTACACATCGGACATTTGTTAGTATTGATATTACTTTTTTTAACACACCTCATATTATCAAAAGTTTTCTCCTCATAGAGAGAGTATAAGCAAGGATAATTCTTTTTGTCAATATTTAAATATTATTCTTGATCCAAATAATAAGTCCCATAACCCAAACAGAGAAATTGAGAATACCACATCATCGCATGCCCTACCTTCTATAAATAGATACTTGAACTCAAGGGGAGAAATAGAAAAAAAAACATAAAAAATAGATAATTACTTATTCACAGAGGTCTAAATTAAAAAATAGGAAAAATTTCATACTTAAAACACCAAATGAGTCTGAACTTGTGATAAATTCAGATATCCATTATGAATCTACTTTGAATCTAAGTAACTCTAAATCCTCTTTTGATTAACCTATTACTCTTAGAAAAAAACTCAAACTTGGACTCTCTATCCTATATTTAGGTTTGTTTCGTGCAAAACTTTGTCTTTTGGTTTTCATACTTTTACTACTAAGCTTGACAGAATAAAGATTTGATGAAGAAATATTTATAAGGTTTTAGAAATTCCGAGAAGTTATTATGGAATAAATAAGAGCACTTAAAATGAAAGATGGGATATTATAGATCAAACAAAAAGAAATATAGTTTAGTATAAGTAGATTTTTGCAATAAAGCATAAAGTTGATGGAACAATATATAAATCTTGTTTTGTTGGAAAAGGTTTTACACAAACTTATGGAACTGATTGTACTGAGACATTTGCATATGTGGTTAAATTGAATACAATTCGGGTTTTTTTTATCTTTATTATCAAATTTGGAATGGCTCTACACCAATTGGACATAAAAAATGCTTTCATAAATGAAGAATTAGAAAAATAAGTCTTCGTGACCATACCACTAAAGTTTTGTAAAGAAGAAAATACTGTATGTAGCTAAGTAAATCACTCTATAGGCTCAAACAATCACGGAGAGTGTGGTTTAGGGATGGGCAAAAAAATTACAGGTTCGGTTTTTAACTGGTAAATTTCAGGGGTGGGGACGGTTTTGGGTAAAAACCGAACATGAAATAACGAGTACGGTTCTGTTACGATTATGCTAAAAATCGTATCCGCCCGTACTCAAAATTAATTATATTTATATATTTAATAAATTAAATTATAAATCGAAAATTAATTATATATATTTAATAAATTAAATTATTTTTTTGGTTTTTTTTTCATAACCGTCCTGAACCGTTACCCGTGGGTAAAAAACCGTACCCGAACCATAACGGATTTTGGACAGTTTTGGGTATAAGTTTTATAATTCGGTTCGGGGACAGTTATATCAAAAACAGTCCCCGTCCGTCCTCGTGTCCATTCCTAGTGTGGTTTGATAAATTTGTGAAGGTAACGAAGAAATAAGAATATTAGCAAGGAAAATCAGATCATACAATGTTTTTTCGACACTCTAAAAATGGTATGAAGATGATTTTAATAATATATGCTGATAATATAATCATTATTGGAGACAATTGTGAAGAAATAAAGAGATCGAAGATAAACTTAACTACAGAGTTTGAAGTTAGAAATTTGGAATAAATGTGACACTTAGGCATAGAAGTTGCGAGATCAAAGAATAGAATCAATGTTTCTCAACAAAAATACATTATTGATCTCCTCATTGAAACTAATATGCTTGGATGCAAACTAAGTGATAATCAAATAGAAGTGGGAAAAAAGAATGAAAAAGTGGGGAAACCAGTAGACAAAGACAAATACCAAAGATAAGAGGAAAAATTAATCTATATATTACACACCAAGCTTGATATTACATTTGCCGTGAGCGTTTTAAGTTAACATATACACTCCAAAAGGAAGTACAAGTAGAAGTTGTTTATAAAATTCTTAAGTACATTAGAGGGTCCTAGATAGATGATTGCTTTCTAAGAACAATGAAAACAAAAAGATAGAAGTTTTTATTGACGTAGATTAAGCTGAGTCAGTAGATTATAGAATATCTACTAGAGGATATTGTACATTTGTATTTGAAAATTTTGTAACTTGGAGGAATAATAAACAAAATATAATTATGAGAAATAGTGTTAAAGTTAAGTTTAGAGTAATTGTACAGAGAATTTATGAAGCTTTATGGTTAAGAAAACTTTTGAAAGAATTTCATGTCGTAAAAAAATATAGTTAAATTTTATTGTGATAACAAAATAGTCATTAACGTATCTCGTAATCTAGTTAAATATGACATAACAAAACATGTCGAAGTAAATTGACATTTTATTAAAGAAAAAGTTGAAGATGAATACTATTTACATAAACTATGTTCCTAAATAAACAAATAGTAAATATATTTATTAAAGAACTTCCTCAACAATCATTTAAAGAGTTGAATATGATTAACATTTATAATATAATTTGTTAGAAAATGTTGAAATCCTTATTATTACATTTAGTTGTGATGATTTAAATATTAAGAAATCTGTAATTATTAGAAAATATTATTCTCGTTAATTAGGATATCTAATTTTCATTTTGTTAATAACAAATTGTACCGTAAATTAGTAGGCAATCATTGTAAAAAAGATATAAAAAATACAAAATAGCAAATCTGTTATATTATCATTACAATCTTCATTATCCATACACAAAGTTGATATTCTTCTTCTAGTGTCACTAAAGTACTACACTGGCTGGAGAACTTGTGCGTCAAATATTAGACATATATTCGCCTGTTTCTGCATTTGTTTCATCGATATTTACTCTGTATTCAAATTATGCAGGTGAAACAGAATGCACTTGTCATTTATGGCGAGCAAGATCAGCTTGTCAGCTACAAGGAAGCGATGGTTAGTTTCGTTTCAACCTTAATACTCGGTGAAATTATCAGTAATAACCAATACAATACCAATAATATGTTAAAAAATGCCAAGTAATTTCATTGCTGATCTTATCCTAATCTCTCTCACTCTTAGAGCTATTTTGATGCTATCGTAGAAAGTGCATTACGAGCGTTGATTATATTGTGTTGTACATTTTCACTGTGATTAAAACATTTCCAATTCGATGCAGAAGTTACACTGCGAACTCTCAAATTCAATCTTTCGGCTGATTCCAGATTGTGGTCATCTTCCTCACACTGAGAAACCCAATTCTGTTGTAAAGCTGATTGCAAACTTTGCCAAAGATGTTCGCTGTTGAGGAGATCATCTGTATATTTTGTTTTAAATTTGCTATGAGCAAACTTGGTTAGGTGTTATATATTTGGTTTAATTTTATGGTATAATCCAATTCTTATATTAAATTTCATTTATAACTTTTATTCAAGAAAAAAACATATATATTTTTTAACTTTGTATGAAAATAAATATATTTTTTTTGTTACCAAGTGAATAAAAGTAATATTATATTAAATAACGAGTGGACTAGAAAATAATATGATTAAAGTTCTTAAAAAAGTGATAAATTTATTATTTAATACTAAGGAGTATAATAATTATGAATTAGTTATTTTTTGGTTATTTAGTATTAAAAAGTATAATCTATGAATTTTATGAGCCTATCTAATTTTTTATCTTCTTATTTTTTCAGTGGTTATAGATGATATTAAGATATTTTATTTATTACAAATATGTCTAATGAGACAAATAAAATTATAAGAAAAAATAAAAAAAAAAAATATTAACATCTATAATAATTATAAGTTATTAGTTACAACTTTAAATGAAAAAAGATGAATTGATATTTAAATAAGATAAGATAATTTCAACCTTTTAATATATTAAGGACAAGACATAAAATAAAATGTAATAACTTATTTAACATTTCTAATCATTGTTATATTGTACCCTCTAAATTTGTACGTACATTGTATAGATATACACATTCCTCTAAATATTTACATGATAGTTTTTTACTTATGGTCCTATTTTCCCCTTTCCTTAAGGTAGCTAATACCGTGTCAAGCAGCAGGACTCTATAGTTGATTCACGTGTTATTTTGTTGTGCTACTAATGTAACAGCAATAATGAAAAAACAAGTGAATAAAAATATTCATTTTATGCAACTTTGCCTAAATTTTGAGCTACTTTCACTCACATGTTTACTAACTATTATGACTTACAATAATATAGACATGTCAAATGCGAGTCCCTTGTCCCATAAAGAAGCCCAAAGAGTAAACGAGAGTTAAAGTCCGTTTCCTCAGAGATCACCTCCACGTAAAAACAAAAAAAAATGTCTCTTCTCATCTTGCATGAATAAACATATGCCATTTCCCTCTTCTTCTTCTTTCTCTCTCCCTCCTCTCTCAGCAGTCTTTTTTTTAATTCAAATTTTCATATTTAACCCTCTAAAATATGTTTATATTTTAATTAAAATATTATTAATTAACACCATTTATATATCTAACATGAATAAATAATATTTATTTAAAGTAAATAGATTAAGTTACACTTAAACACTTAAATATTAAACAAATAGATTATTTTGACCTTTTTCTTCTATTTTTATAATTTCTCAAATAAAAATAAACAATTTAATTTTAATATTTTTAATAAATTGAGAGTAATAAATTCCTAAATGGTATTTAAATATAACTATCATAACTATTATCACTTGTATTTTAAAAAAATAAAAAACATGAACCATCTTATAACAACAAAATATTATTTTAATTTAAATAACATGTTATTGAATATAATTTAATTTATCATTTTAATATATATATATATATATATGAATTAAATATATAAAATATTTTTTTTATGATTAAAAATTTTAAATTTTTTTATTTTTTGTTTGTTTGATCTGATCCGAAAATTATTTAATCCAAAAATTATTCAATCTGAATCCGCTTTAAATGTCAATCTGAATCTGATTCGTTGTATATACCAATCTGAACAAATCTAAAATCCACCAATTTTAAGTCAATCCAAAAATTATTCAATCTGAATCCGCTTTAAATTCCAATCTGATCGGATAGGGTCAAAATTTTAATTTAAATATATTAAAAAAAATTACATAAATAAGAAAATTATAAAATATTAATCTGATCCGAACCACTATAAATGTAAATCCGAACAAATAAAAATATGATATAATTTCAACATATAAAATGAAAAATTACATAAAATAAAAAAATCTAAAATAAAAATATTTTCATACAAATTAAAAAGTAGACAACATGATTAAAAATAATTCAACAAAAATAATTAAAAAGAAAAAATTCAACATCAATTACATATTTTAACTTCAAAAAATTAAATATCAATTACGTAAATTAACTTCACTCTCCAAAATTAATAATAACAATAACTCCTTTTAATAATCATTCAAGATTTAAGTCACCAATATCATCAAGAACATCTGCATGATCAAAATTAAAAAGTTAAAAATATACTTAAATAATGAGCTAATAAACATAATAATATATATTTGATAACAAATAAATCTATATATATTCAAAATATATATTTGAAAATTTTATGTAATATACCTGATTTTAGAGCCTCAATTTCATCAAGTGATTCTTGGATATTAATGATTGGAGATGAACGAATCCATTTTTGAGTGCAAATCAAAGATTGTACAGTTTTAGAAGATAATGAACTCATGTATGAACTAATTGTACGACCACCAGTAGAAAATGCATATTCAGATGCTATAGTAGATACCGGTATGACCAATATATCTCGAGCTATCAAAGACAAAATCTTAAATCTTGAGGAATGAACATTCTACCAACTTAATAGATCAAATTTATCATCATCCATATCACCCAATGCTTCTTGTAAGTATTTTTCCACCTCAGATTTGTTTTCCATAGTATGAACTTCTTTTAAATGCTTTCTCTTACGAGAAGCATAAAGTTGGAATGCATCTGCTTCTAAACCAAAACCTTTCGTACCCATTTCTAAAGGTTGAGAACATTTTTCTGTGTTTGAGGGAAAATAAGTTTTACGATACTGCTTGTACATATCTTCCAAAGTTTTTTTTACCCTTTTTGAACTCATTGATGCCTCAATCTCATCCCCATTACACAATTCTAGCAAACTTAGATGTAAAGAACACTATTTATGCCTGGGATCAAGTAAAAAAGACACAAATAACATCATATTCATTTTAGATATTCCTTCCTAATATTTGTCAAACTTTACCTTCATATCACTAGTCATCTTCATCATAATGTAATCCTCAAATTTACTCCACATATCAAGTTGATCATGAATAAAACAAATACGATCCAAGAAGAAATTATAAGTCACATATAAAGATCCAGAAAACATTAACGTAGCTTCATAAAAAAAATTCAAAATTTGGACAAATTGTCTAGCATTATCCCAATCATTATAGTTAGAGCTTGTTTAATTTCACCTCGATAAAACTCTTGATAGTACCCCAAATCAGTGATTTCTAACCTTTCAAATGCTTTTTGAAAATAAGTTGTAGAATCCAACATCAAATAAGTTGAATTCCACCTTGTCGTAACATCTAAACAAACGAGTTTTTAAGTAGAGAATTTTTCCATTTCAACAACACTCTTAAATTTTTACAGTTTAATTGGTAATCCTCTTACGTATCTTACAACAACACGAATCCTATTTATTGGTATGCTATACTCTTTCAAACCCTGCTCAACAATTAAATTCAAAATATGTGTACCACATCGCATCTGCAAATGTTTTGATTCTAAAATTACATTACCCCAATCATTAACACATTTTTTTCAAATAAGTAAGTGCAGTATCATTAGAACTTGCATTATCAATTGTAATACATAATATCCTATCAATGTCCCAATCTAACAAACATGCTTCAATTGCTCTACCAAGTGTATCACATTTATGATTTTGAACTTGACAAAAGTTCAAGATTCTCTTTTGTAAATTCCAACCATTATCAACAAAATGAGCAGTTAAACACATATAACATAAATTCTGACAAGATATCCATGTATCAGTGGTAAGACATATTCTTTTATTAGTTCTATTCAACAACTATTTCAATTTTACTCTTTCAGTAACGTATAAATTCAAGCAATCTCTTACAATAGTCCACCGAGAAGGGATTTTAAACAAAGATTGTAGCTCTCCAATAAACTCCTTAAATCCTTCACATTCTACGATAATAAATGATAATTTATCTTTTATTATCATCCTTACCAATTTTTCTCTACATCTTTCAGTATTAAAACTGTGAGGTACAAGACTTTCTTCCTTGTGGAAAGCTAAAGTTTTTTTGTTTCTTAAGAACTTTACCGGGAAACTTATCACATACTTATATGGTTTCTTACAATATTTGCATATAGCTTTGAGATGTTGTCATACCTCTTCTATAATAAAATAAGCCCATGCTTCACTACTAGATCTAGAAGAAACTTTTTTACCTTATTCTTTAGAAGCAATGCATAGGTCATGAATTGGAGTACTTACAGAATCTTCTTCTTGAGTTGGTTGTGTTGCACTTTCATCTTTATTTATTTCTTCAATCACATAAAGTGTATCATTATCTTTATTTAAAGTCATGTGTATAGTTGTAGAAAAAAATATTAGACATTTGCAATAAATAATTGTAAACATGTGCACATAGACGTGGGGTGATGTTGGACATGTGTTGTTTTCATGTGATTTAAAATATGTATTGAACATTTATATATAATATAACTAAAAATTTAATAATACGAATAAAATGTTCAATTAACATGCATCATTTATAAAATAATGTTGTATGATATTGGTTTTTATAATTATATAAATAACCATGATATATTAAAATGCTCGCATTTGTTCCACCAAGTCACGATAGACCTTGATATTTTAAAAGTAGCTTAAAAATTTTTGTAACTCAATTAAAGCATGAAAAACAACATTTTTGGGGAAAAACTCAAGACAAATCACCTTTGGCAATTTGGCTTGCCTAGATATCGAAAAGTTACATGAAATCATAAAAAAATTCATCCAAAACAGACCTCCCAACACAATCACATTTTCACTCAGACTCGTAATTTCATCTCATAGCTCTTGAAAATTACTATAAGAAAATAGTACATCACACAATATGTTCTAGATAGCTTATTGCTTCACACATCCATTTGAAACAAAAATAATAACTAGCAATAACAGCCAAAACATAACATTTGAATATTATATATGAAATCAAAATTCAAAAAAAAGAAAAAAGTCCATACAAATACAACCTTCTGTTTATACTGTGATGAAGAACAATGAACAACAAGCAACATCAGTGGCGAGCAACAGCAACAACAGGGAGCAGTAACGAGCAGCGAGCAGAGAAGCACAAACAGCAACGAAGTAGAGAATCACAAGCAACATCAGTAGAGAAGGAGAGAGTAACAGCAACAGAAAAACAAAGAGTAATAGGAGCAAAGAAACCTTCAAAAACTAGCAATGGAGGAAGGGAGGGAGAGAGAGATGAAGGCATATAGGCGGCTGGTTAGGTTAGGTTAGAATAATAATTAGTTTTATTAATTATTATATATATATATATATATTTAAATAATATATTAAATATATCGGATTTGATCGAATTATACGAATTTAAATATTTTTAATCCGAATCTGAATCCGAATCCGAGCAGATTGATAAAATACAATCTAAATTCAATTTGACTTCGGATTGAAATCACTCATTTTTATTGAATTTTTGAGAATGATAAGATATTTTGTTAACCCGTGTTTGGGTAATGTACGAGTGAGTATCAAGTTTTACGTTCTAAACGAGGGATTCTAGGTCTAGAGTGAGCCTTTTTGCTTGTTAACGGCGCGCTTTTTGTTTGTTTATCGTCAAAACTCAAAACTACTAAAACCTTTGTTTCTCTCTCTTCCGCTTAAACCCTAATTGGCTGCTCCACGTCTCCTCGTATCAGCGGTGCGGTGGTGTAATTCCGGTAAGGTGAAAAGATGCAGAGAGATGGCGACACTGACGAGTCGTCGAGGCGGGTACAAGTACGGTTCATGACGAAGCTCGAGCCTTCTTATAAAGCTCCTGTTACGTCCATAGCTATTCCCACCAATCTCACTCGCTTGGGCCTCTCCACCATTGTCAACAATCTTCTCCAAACTGGTATTCTCTCTTGTTTTTTTTTTTGTTTTTTTCAATTTCCATGTCTTTTCCTCGAGGAGTGAATTATTTAAATTCATTTTAATATGGTGGGGATTGTTTACAGGAAATCCCGGATGGGAACCTGAACCATTTGATTTTTTGATCGATGGGGAACTTGTTCGTATGTCACTTGAACAGTTTCTTCTCGCCAAGGGCATATCTGCGGTACTCTTCTCCGTTTTCCAGTTCTTTTTTTTCTTATGATTTCACCTAGTGTGCATTTTCGTTATCTTTACTATAATCGTTTGCTTCATTGTATATGATTTCAGAGGAACGTAACGAATTTTCAGGAACCAATGCTCGGAACAAATAAATTGTTTCGTTATTAACAATTAGTTGATTAATTGAAGTATTGTTCCGATGCTACTGAATGTCACAACTTTATTATTTAGCATTAGATTCAATTTTTATTACGTACGAAAGGTTGCGAGGTGAGAGATTGATGCATATGATCTAAAATCAGTTTATTGTATTCCATTATTGTTTTAGCCTCTTTTTTGATACCTACCTATGTTGAGCAATATATATAACAGGAGAAAACAGTGGAGATTGAATACATAAGGGCTGTGGTGCCACGAAAACAAGAAGAACCTTTCCTGCACAATGACTGGGTTAGCTCAGTTGACGGTTCTAATCCTGGGTAAGCTTGTATATATGTAAGAAGCGTGTTGAGTATTATATCTCTTTGCTGCATTCTTTATATATTTAGATGCTTGCATTTCATTCTTCTCGAATCTCATCATCAATCCTTTTCTTTTGTCGACTGATCTTTCTTCTCCATTAGTATGTTCTTGCTCATTTAATGATCGTGTTGGGTCAACTTTAGATGATAGTATGTGAATTAAATGTTATTTTACATCTTGCTGTGGTCACTACCATTTCAATTGAAAATACAGAATAGAAGCAGCTTTTAAGAATACTGTGGTTTTGATGTGTGGCAGGTTCATTTTGACAGGATGCTATGATGGTTTAGGAAGGTAAAACTATTAAGATGTATTTTGTTCTTCTTTTAAGAATCAGTGTTTATTTATGTTTATCTTGTGTTCCAATTGATTAATTAATCCGAATAAGGAATTCTTATATGCACATTCTCCTGCATTTCTTTTGCTATTAGGGTGTGGAAAGCTGCTGGAGTGTGTACACATATTTTGGAAGGACATAGTGATGCAGTTACATCTGTTAGGATAATCAATACAAAAGGTATCAATACTTGTTTATTGCTCATTCTTTGTCAAAAATAGTCATGTACTTCAGTTAGCAATGTGTCCTGAGTTCTTCAAAATTAGTGGAAATTTTGGTATGAATTATGAAATACATCATAATTTACGACTTTTGGGTGATGACAGTTATTGAGTATTCTGGACTCATTTATTTTGTTTGTTAAAAGGCTCGTGGGGCTTTATTCCAGAGCTACAACTTATTTTCATATTTAATGATCTTTTCACTTTGTTCAGATGGAGAAAATGTCATTGCCGCCACTGCTTCAAAAGATCATACCCTGAGGCTGTGGAAGGTAATTGCAGTTGGGTACTATTTTTACAATGGTTGTCTGCTGCATTGGCTCTTATAGTTTCTATTTCTTCATTGAAGTTCAATGTGGAAGATCCCACAAACAGTCCTTCCAAGATAAGGCCATTCAAAATTTTGTTTGGACATAAAGCATCTGTTCAAAGTGTCGCTACACATAATTCTGGGGACATGGTAATTTCTGCTGTATGTGGAATATATGGTTCACTATATAAGTTATGCTTCTGACTCCAGTTTTACATTTTATCTGTTTAATACATGTAGGTTTGTTCAAGTAGTTGGGATTGCACAATTAATTTATGGAAGACAAACGAAAGTAATATAGAAGGTGATGTAGTTCCTGTGAAGAAGAGAAAAGGAAATGATCAATCTGAGCAACCTCAATGGGAGGTATTGCATGTTTCTTTATCTTATGGAAATTTGAATTTTCTGAAATTTTCTTTGGTTCTCATTAAAAGAAAGCTATAATTCATCTTGATAAATGTTCATGAAGTGTGTTGTCCTTAACTGCTACTTAAAATTTGCAGAGTTTGTAAATGGTGGGATACTAAAATATTTTCTGACGAAAAGATAAATTCTTTCGAAAAATCTTGTCATATATGATCTTCTATTATTAGTTTCTCATCTACATTTTATTGTTTGATGATTGTGATTAATATCTGTCTTATTGCATTCAGGGAGAAGCTGCTTCTACATTAGTAGGTCATACACAATGTGTATCTTCTGTAAATTGGCCACAGCATGAAACAATTTATTCTGCATCATGGGACCATAGTATTAGGAGTTGGGATGTCGAGACTGGCAAAGATTTGTCACACATAGTAAGTGCGAATAACTTTCTTTTGGGTCTCAAAAGTAAGAAAATGCCTGTATTCCTTTTCCTTTTATTAACATTATGAAAGTGCTTTTAGGTTTCATTTGACGTTTTCAGGATTCAAGTTATGGTCCTGCGGTTTTACTTTGGCTGCTATTAATTTATTGTTTTCCAATTGAAAGTTTGACTTCAGAAAGTCTTCTGTTTTAACCTGTGCTTGCCTTTTATTTTGTCACTGGTTACACTGTCACATGAAGCAAAGCAACACATATTTTCCCAGCCATCTTTTATATTTAGAATAGTGAAAGCTTCTATTTATTACAAATTGGATGAGACTTTCCATGATTACAGTTTTGCCCATTTGTAGTTCTGTGGGAAAGCCCTCAATTGCCTAGATATTGGAGGCGAGAGCTCTGCATTAATTGCTGCTGGTGGCTGTGATCCCATTCTTCGAATATGGGATCCTCGCAAACCAGGTATATTTAATGACTGTACGCTCTTTTTCTCTCTAGACATGCATTTTACATCTTTAGAAAATAAATAACATCGTAAGCAATAGTTCTCTGTGCATATGTGACAGACATGCGTATGTTTGTCAACTACAAACACATGGTTTACATTTCTGTAATCGTATCTGACAACTGAATTCTATCATTTTGAAGGAACTTCTGCTCCTGTATTTCAATTTTCATCTCACACTTCTTGGATTTCGGATTGCCACTGGCATGAAATATCCAATTTTCATTTACTCTCAGCATCATATGATGGAAAAGTTATGATATGGGATTTAAGAACTGCAGTGAGTACTCTTCTCGCTTTTTGACCAGTATTACTCTAAAAGACTTTTTGTGCCCTTCCTGAAACACTGCTACTTTATGTTACAGTGGCCTCTAGCTGTTATTGATTCACACAAGGACAAGGTATGTCATTGCTCATGCTTTTTGATCTTTTCTCTGTAACGTGTGATGACTTATACCAAGGATCTTGGTCAGGTATTATGCGCTGACTGGTGGAAAGGTGACAACATTGTTAGTGGTGGGGTGGACTCAAAGCTTTGCATCTCATCTGGAATATCCGTGCAATGAGGTGAGAACACACAAAATAGACTGTTTTTCCTATAAACAAACAGAATAGCCTTTGCTCTCATTTAGATTTAAACAACTAGCAGCTGCTGACAAGTTGCAGCTTGGTAATTTATAATCATCTGGGAGTTGCAATAATTGATGTTTTTTTGTTTTGGATAGAGTCAACTATAAAATCCTGTGTAAACAACAGAAGAGGATTTTCTATCAACTATTCATTAAAAAAATACTTTTGAACGTGCTGCTTTCATGAACAGTTCGTACCAGTAGATTGCTTTTTTCATGAACAAGTTCATGTTAGGAAAAATTATACTTTGGTTCTGCAACAATGTTAATATGTTGGCCCAGACCAATGATAATCTAAAAATGCAAATTAAATGTGTAAAAGAAAGAAAAAGTTGGGTTATTTTTAAGTCATATTCTCTTCCCTCCATAATTATGGCATGCAATCTGGACCATGAATCCTCACATACCAGTATGAATTGTTGCAATATTTATGCATTGAAACTTGAAAGTGTGAATCAACTTTGCGATTATGTATTATATAAAGCATGCTTTCCTTTCAGCATATTGGCTCCTTGTTTTCAACATTATCTTACACGTTTTTCGCTATTTATAAGCAGACGTCATCTAAATTCGTACTGACTTTGTTATGTCACAAACTACCGAGGTTACAAAGATGTGGTTGGTGCTTCTTAATGGTGGCAAGATACAACAATCTCATTCATTAGAACAATGGAATGCTAATTTATATTCTATGCAAGAGACCAGCTATGTCTCTACTTATTCAGTGGGAACTTGAGGGTGTTGGTGCTTGCAAATCCAACGGAGACATCTTGGTTTTAGGCCATCATTTAACTCCCTTGCTGTTCAATTTTTGAAAATAATTACATTTTTATGCATCTTGGAAGAAAGAAAACGATTGTTATTGACACTGTCCGGATCGATTGGCATCTTGATTGCATGCCACCATTTATTTACTTTTTTGTCCAATTGTACTTGTTTAATTTTTTTGTCAATACAAATACACCATGTTATTTTATGCTTAAAAAAACATTGATAAATAAAAAATATATATACATAGTGTGTCATGATATAGATATGTATAGTAGCTGGGGATTATGGGACAAAATAACCCTACAGTTTCAGACTTGGTACAACAGAAAGCTATCACTCTATTTGGTTTGTACAAGCAAAAAATTATTCCGAACATCTACATGAATATCAAAAAATACAAAATTGTATCAAGAATTATGTAAAAAAAATACGAAAATAACTTCTAATGTCAAGAGTTGTATGTATAGAAATTCAAATAAGAATTGATTTAATTCAAGTTATAATATATATGAGATTCTTAAAGTTATTAATAGAATATAGAAGAATTAAAAAATTGAAAAATTATAAATGAATATTCAAAAAGAACTTAATTGTGTGAATTGAAAACTTAACATTGTTATTACAAGAATTGTAAATCTTTATAAATATTTTACTATTTTTGGGGAATTTATAGCCAAACAATTAAAGAATAGAATTTTATTTTACAAAACAATAAAAAAGACTATTGAATTAACTTACCATACAGGTACAAAAGGAATTCAAGGTCTAATTTTACTTAGTTTTATCATATGAGTATTTAAATACATTATAATTAATTTAAGTTTAATCCAATTAGTTCACGAGTTGAAAAAGTCTAATTTAATTTACGATAATATTTTTATAATTATAATAGTATCATTATAGATATTATAATAAAAGGTAATTTTTTCCATTTATTTTGTAAAAATATAACATTGATGTTAATATTTTTGTTTATAAATAAAATTGTAAATTTTACCAAAAAAATTATGAATATTTTTAATTTTTTTAAGAAGTAAATGAAATAGTTTATACGTTACTTATCTCAACTCTAGTTAGATTTTACTTATATAAATTTAAGTAAATTGAGTTGAAGATATCTTTGTTTAAATAATATTTATTAATTTTTTCTAATCATTAATAATTTCTTTCCTTTGTCTTTGAACTCGGTAAGAAAAAGGGCAACATTGTAAAATTAGGTGGCAAAAACGACGACGTTGAGCGAATTTTGAAAAAGAATCATCAGGACCAAATATGCTACTGTTTTGTGTCATTAATGCGTTATAGTACCGCCTTTATTAATAAAGCCCAATCCGACCCTATAAATCCCCATTACTTAATCAGTTTGCTGCGCAGAGCAATGCAAGCAACAGTGTAGCTGCCTTTTTGATCGGATAAAAAGGAAAAATGTATATATATATATATATATATATATATATATATATATATTGTTTAATTTAATAAAATTAATTAATCTTTTATTTACTTTATTTTTAAAGTTTCCCCATTGCCCCGCAATATTTACCTCTTCAAGCAATTCAGAATCTAATTTGTAAAATTTAATTTTTTTAGGGAAAAAACTAATTTTAGTTTTTATAAATAAAATTTTGCTATTTATCGGATCAAAACCGTTAATTTTATGTTCATTTGATCCGATCCGACCATTAGATCGGATTGAAACATCATAATCCGCAACCGATCCGATCAATCCGATCCGTAAACTATTCGGATGACATCCGGTCAATCTGATCAATCCGACCAATAAACTTGATTAATTATATTTTTAAATAAAAAATTTAAATTTTTACATAAATCATAACATAAAATTATTTCAATTAAAAGAAATCTTAAAAAACCAAATAAAAAGGTTAAAATAAGACTAAAATATTCAAACCTACATAAAAAATAATAATACAATAAATCAATAACGATGTCGATTATAATAATCATTTTAATAAATTTAACAATTCATTCAAATAATAAACAAAAAGATAATTCACAATAATCTAAACCTAAATTAATTTGATCATTTCACTTTTTAACATCCATCACCTATTAGCCATAGTTTAAAAAATATTAATAAATTGATAACTAAATATATATAAAATAATATAAGAAATACATATGTAATAAAATAATAATATATCATACTAAATCAAGGGTTATATCCTTAATGACTCCCAACATATTTACAAAATAGAATATAATAGAAAGTGATGAGAATATTAAATCATAAATCACAAGATAATGATATCAATTAATAATGAAAATTAAAATAATATTACTTGTTTCAATTGCTTCAATATCATCAAGTGACTCATGAATGTTAATTATTTGTGATGATCGAATCCAGTTCTGAGTAAAAATAAGTGCTTGGATAGTTTTTGGGGACAATGAGCTTCTAAAAGAATCAATAATCCCTCCCCCCCGCGTAGAAAATGTAGACTCAAAAGTTACAGTTGATATAAGTGTAGCTAAAACATCTTTGGAAATCTTGGAAAGAACCTTGTATCTAGATGCGTTCACCTTCCACTAACCTAAAAGATTAAAAGACTCATCATCCACATCCTCACATGTTTCACCCAAATATTTATCTACTTCAGTTTGGTTGTCTATCTTTTTTGCATCTTTGACACGTTTTTATAACGATCCATCCATAGTGAAAATGAATCAAGGTTACAACTATCCACTTCTTCTATGTCTAAAGGTTGTGAGCATGTAGCTTGGACATTTGCAGAATACAAAACTAAATACTTATCAAACATATTATTCAATGTCTATCTAATTTTTTTCATCATATGACCAACCATAATATCATCTTCATCACACAAAAGACCCAAACAAATTTTCAAACCTTGTTCCTTACGTTTTAGATCAAGCAAAGTTGCAATAAATAAAAAATCATTCATCTTATCTACACCTCCCCAATATTTATTGAACTTTGTTTTCATTTCTTTTGTCATTTTGTTTAACAAAAAATCTGTATTTTCACACCATAAACTCAATTGGTTATGTATGAAGCAAATTTGATCGAAAAATAAATTTGAAGTAACATATACAGAACCAAAAAACCTCAATGTTGCATCATAAAATATTTTCAAAAACCTCACAAATATGTGAGCATTAGACCAATCAAACATATCATGAATTTTGCAACTATCATTTCCAATGTTGAACTCTTGTTTAAATATCACATCATCTTCTTCTAAACGCTCAAAAGCGTTCTGAAATCTTATTACAGCTTCTAAAATTAAATAGGTGAAATTTCACCTTGTTACTACATCTAAACATAAAAATTTATTAGTATCAATCTTCTCTTGCTCCGTATAATTTTTAAATTTTAACAACCTTGAAGGTGATCCTTTGACATATTTGACAACTTCTCTTATCTTACTTATGCTTGAATCATGTTCTTTCAAGCTCTCTCTCACAACCAAATTTAGAATATGAGTTGCACACCTCATATGCATATGTTGACCATCTATTATTGCACCACCCCAATTGTTCACTTTTTTACGCAAGTAAAAAACTAATGTATTATTTGAGCTAGCATTATCTACAGTAATAGTAAATGTTTTATCGATTCCCAATCTAACAAGCATTGCTCAATTGTTTTCCCAAGGATATCACATTTATGATTAGGAACTACACAAAAATTTAAGATTCTTTTTTGGATTTTCTAATTATCATCGATGAAGTGAGCAGTGAGACACATATAATTCAAATTTTGAGCAAAAGTCCATGTGTCAGTGGTTAAATAAACTCTTTGAAATGATTTAGAGAAAAATTCTTTCAATTTATCATTTTCCTTTAAGAAAAGACCCAATCAATCTCGTGCAACAGTGTTACGAGAAGGAACTTGAAACCTTGGTTCCAAAACTCTATTATACTACTTAAATCATTCATTCTCAACATGACTAAATGACAATTCATCAACTATAATTATTTCTTTAAGTGCAAGCCTACAAGCCTACAAGCCTCAATACTAAATGTGTGTGCAACAAGTACACCTTCTTTATTGTTTGTGACATTTTCAAAAGCTAAAGTCTTTTGCTTCTTCTCATATCTACCAAAAAATAATTTACATTGCATAGCAATATAAACATTTAAGTTTGATGTACAAGAGTTCTTGGATACATACACATACTCCCTTGAATAATATTTACATCTCGCCTTGTGATCTGAGCATTCACCCACTATATCAAAATGTTTCCAGGCAGAAGATGGAGGTTTATAAAAATTTCACTTACCTTTTCCATCATAGCTATCTATAAAAGGTTCAGGTTTGTCATACAATGGAAGATCTTTAGTTTTTGGTGGAGCATTTTGTGGATTCTTATATTGATTTTCAACATCATGGGTAGCATTTGCACTTCCGATGGTTGCAAATGGACTATCCGTAATAAAGGTGTTTTTTTTCCATCTAAGATAAATTGAGACATAATCAACTTAATGCAATAAACACAATGTGTAGAAAAACAATTGTTATAAAAATATTATGAGATAAATGAAATAAAAAAATAGCAGATATTACACAGGAAAATAAGACAACAGATTGAAAATGATGTCAATAAGAATAGAGTCAATAAGAAATAAAATTAAAATCAACCCAGATCGAGGGAGAAAAAAATAGGACAAGCCGAAAAAAATCGTGTATAATCTATAAGACTAATCCAAAAGGAAAACATATATTATATTCACATTGATCTCAGATTTTATCATAGCACGACTCATACCATTGACATAACACAAAAACATTTTGTTCAAATCATTAGATGCAAAACTAGAGATAGAAAACCAAAGAAGCTGAACTCAGAAATCTCATGTTACTCAGTTTCAAAAGTTATCATAAAATCTAATTAATAGACCACTGTAACTGTATCTGATAACGCATAAAGAAAGAACTCAAACGAGAAAGTAGTGAAGAGAAAAAAAAACTAACGAACAAAAGAAGAGGAAAAAATGATGCATATTAACAAAACAACCGGCAAATAGAAAATAGAACACACGTCATACTACTAGTCAAGTCTCTCTTTCTAGTTTATATATCCTCCTCTAAAATTATACAAAGCCACAAACAAAATCCACTTAATTTTGGTCTTAAATAAATGAACTTACTGAGAAAAACTTTCATCCACAATATTTAATTTCACTCAAATAAAATCCTTAGATGAAAGGACTTCTATTATCGCTTCCAATTAGATACGAGCAACAAGCCAGAGAGAATTCAAAATGATTAACTGCGCGGAAAAAATGGAAAAGAAAAGTGAAAAACTTAATCAAACTGTGCGAAAGAAAACATATGGCGACGAAAACCTATATATATATATATATATAATTTATATTTATATATTTAATTTAATTTAATAAATAAATATAATTAATTTCAGTCGAATCGGATGAACCGTAGTGAAATTCGCCGTTTGATTCTAACTTAATGGATGAATTTTTTTTTCATCCGATCTGATGGTCGGATCGAAACTTTTAAAAAATTAACGGATCGGATCAGATTGTTTGCACACTCCTAATTATAACATTATATTTTATGTTAAATAGTCAAATATCATTAAAAATCAAATTATATAACTTAGGAAAAAAATTTGGATCCATCTTAAAGCAATCAAGGAAACAAAAAGCAATCAATTCTAAAAATCATGCAGTTAATTTACTGACCTCATCATCAAATTTACAAAAATCAATTGGGATAATAAATTCAATTTTTTTTATCATATATCAACTAAAAATGTTTAAAGCACAAATTAATACACACAAATCCCTAATTTTCTAAAAAAATAATATATATTGAGAGATAAAGTTGAGTAAGCAGTCCAAGATTAATGAATTAGCCAGCACAAATAATTTAATAATTTTATTTAAATTAATAAATTTGATTATACTTTCTTGTTCAATTAGATTGATAAATCTAGATATGATTTGAATTGAAAAATATATAATATAATCTGATTTGAATTAACATATTTTATAATTCGATATATCGAATTCGAAATGAATTAATATTTAATTATGAATAAGTGTATATTTTATTTTATAATATGATATATTTAAATATTATACATAATATAATATAATTATATTACTATTTTAGTTTAAAAATTAAATATAAATATTTATAATAATTTAATAATTATATAGTTTTATTTTTTATTTTTTATTTTTTTTATCTGTGATTATTAATAAAAATATTTATTATAAAAATATTAATTTAAAATTTAAATTTATATACAGTGTTTTTAATATATATATATATATGATAATAATGATAAACAGACGATATGCTATTTTTTCTTCATTCAATATAATAAGCATAAGAGCAAGTCATATCAAAAACATTAATTGAATTTTCAACCACCCCAAGGATCTGGTTAGATTGACAGCAATGTTTAGGCAGCTAAGGAGTAACAAACAACCATCAGAAAAGAAATCTAATAAGTCCAAAGAGGAAGACCACAAAGTCAAAAAAGATGTAAACAAATAATAATAAGTTAAGGGACAAATAATGATAAACAATTAAACATAGGTTAAAGAGCAGGAACAGTAGATTCCAACAATGAGATTCTAAACTAAACTACAAGCATGAAGACAAGACCTTAAGCAATGTCTCTGTGCTCCACAATTTCCATATAACAAAAAAAATCCTGCAGAATTAAAGTAACAAAAAAAAATGGGAAATCCACATATCTTGGTGATACCCTTTCCAGCACAAGGACATGTAATTCCTCTGATGGAGCTCTCAAAATGTCTAGTCCAGCAAGGCTGCAAGATTACATTTGTGAATACTGAGTGTATTCACCAGAAAGTTACAATGATGGATAATAAAGAGAATAAAATTGAACTAGTATTAGTGGCTGATGGGTTGTCCTTAGAAGAGAGAATGAAACCAGGGAAGTTATCAGAAGCAGTGTTGAGGGTCTTGCCAGGGAAAGTGGAAGAGCTTATTGAAAAAATTAGGGGTGAAATTACTTGTGTCCTTGCTGATCAGAGTCTAGGATGGGCCTTGGAAATTGCAGAGAGAAAGGGAATTAATCGAGCTGCCTTCTGTCCGGCAGCAGCTGCGATGTTGGTCCAAGCTTTTAGCATCCCTCAGCTAATTGATGAAGGAATCATTGACAATGATGGTGAGATCATCCTAAACCATACTTCAATTTTTATCACCACAATACACAATAGCATTCTCGAACACGGTGAATTGCTAGAAATGACTAAAATAATTAAATTGTATCAGTTTAAAGAATAAGTTATCAATGGATTCAATTTATGAAATTAAAATGATCTGATAAGCACTTTTTCTAAATTGAATAGGATCAAAAATAAAAAGCAGTGTAAGAAGGGGTAAAAAAGAAAACTGCCCACTTACAGTTCATGAAAAAAAAGAGAGTTGACAGTTCATGATTTATGCAGGAACTCCAATAAAGTTACAGACAATTAAATCATCACCAGATATGCCTCTCATGGACACATCAAATTTGGTTTGGAACTGCCTTGGCAACAAGACTATGCAAAAGAACGTTTTTGAGCTTATGGTTAAGAACACCGAATCGGTGAAATTAGCAGAATGGTTGCTATGCAATTCAACTTATGACCTTGAGCCTGAAGCGTTTTCAATTGCCCCAAAAGTCCTACCTATAGGTCCACTTCTGGCAACCAATCCACTAGACTACTCTGCAAGAAACTGCACTGATGAAGACTCAAGTGTTTTAAGTTGGCTAGACCAACAGACACCAAAATCAGTCATATATGTAGCATTTGGAAGTTTCACAATTTTTAACCCAACACAATTTCAAGAATTGGCCTTGGGACTAGAACTCTCCAACAGACCATTCCTGTGGGTTGTGAGGTCTGATGTAACAGACATAACAGAGCATAACTGCCCAAAAGGATTCTATGACAGAATAGCAAGTAGAGGGAAGATAGTGAATTCGGCACCTCAGCAAAAGGTTCTTTTCCATCCTTCCATTGCTTGTTTCCTAAGCCACTGTGGTTGGAACTCCACCATTGAAGGAGTAGCCAATGGAGTTCCTTTTCTATGCTGGCCTTATTTTGCAGATCAGTTTCTAAACCAAAGCTATCTTTGTGATGTTTGGAAGATCGGTTTGAGGTTTAATCGAAATGAAAGTGGGATTATTATTAGAGATGAAATAAGAATCAAGGTGGAACAACTCTTAGGCGATGAACAAATAAAAGGAAGGGCTTTGGAATTGAAGGAAATGGTTATAAGCAGTATTAGTGAAGGTGGTTCCTCTAATAAAAATTTCGGGGACTTTGTTGAATGGATTATAAAATCCTAAACTAAGTTCAACATCCCAATAAAATCATAATAGTGTCTGGCATTTCGGGTACGCGAGCTGTATAGTTGTTTAAAAATAACAAATAATTAATAATAAATGCTGAAATTATTATGCAGATTAATTAATTTGAAGACGTAGCAACTTAATCTAAACATGGTGTTTGATAATAGAAAGAGATCTATAAGAATCTCAAATTGAATTAAACAGTTTTTGAGGACAAAATCATATATATGTATGTGTGTGTGTGTGAATAGTGAGATTCTGGAAATTAGAAACAAATGATGGAGAATAGTTAGTAGATAAGAAAATAAATCAATTATCATATTGATATAAAACAGCATAAATTCTACAAATATGAGGAACAATAAAAAAAAACAAATAAAAATAATCTTTTACTAACTAGATAACCATCGCCTTTGAGCCAAACAAAGTCCATCTGAAGTTATTTTTTATTTTTTAAACGGATTACTATAATTATTTTATTTGAGTGGCCAAGTAATTTTATTTTAAAAATTATTAAATTTATTTAAGTTTATATTATTATATTTAAATTAGAAATAAAAAAGGATATATTTAAAAATCAGTTAATTCTTTTTATTTTCTGCCATTATTTTTAACACAACAAATATATCATAATATATGCAATTTTTGTTAAAATAAAAACCAAATTTCATAAAGTAACATGTATCGATGTCAAAAAAATATTAAAAAAATATTAATTTTCAACATTGTAACTTATAATGTGAGTATACTTATCTAATTTAAATATAATAATATAAATTGAATTATATATGTTTTCTCATTTTATTTTAAAATGATTTGGGTAAGTTAATAAAAAAAATTAAAATAATCATTTAGTAAAAAAAATTGACTTTATTGCAATTTATCACCAAACGAATTATATATCACCAGCAGACAGATAGTGCTCAATGTTATAGAATTTTATTTAAAAAAAAAACACATTTTTCTGTAAGTGGGTAAAAATAAAATTATAGAATAAGCTTATTAATAGGCAATGTGATTTAGTTGGAATGAGAATCAGTATGAGTTTGTTTGGAAAGCAAAGGTAGTGTAAAACTATTTCTTTTTATTTGTGATTACTAAAAAATCTTAATAGAAATAAAAAAATAAAATAAAATATTAAAAAGTTGAGGAACTTTTAAAAAATAAAGAGATTAAAGTAATAATTTTTTAAAATTTAAATAATTTACTGGAAACTTAAAGAAAAGTGAAATAAAGGGTTCTTTTTTAAATTATTTGACTTTTTAATGCATCATTTAAAAACAAATTATCACAAGTGTTTATTTACAAAAAGAAATGTGCTTTCATAACTCTTAGTCTATTTAGAATCGTCAGACATGTTAATTGAGTTACTATTGAATTCCCATTTACAAAAATGACTTAAGTTATATAGTAACTTTTATTAATGGGTCATATAATAGTTTATTTATTTACTGTATTTTTATTTAATAAATCAATCTTTAAAAACCTTAAGTTTATATTGATTCGTGAGTAGTGTTAGAAATTACCAAATCTATACCTGAATAATTTTTGAATTTATGAAGCACTTATTATCTTTGTACCATATTTGTAAGAAATAAAAGAAGAGAATTAGAATGACTTCTTCATTTTGCTTGCATAAAAAAGAGAACTTTGAAAAAATGCAAGGTCCCAAACTGGCTGAGGCACATGACCCTTGAATTTTGGCTTTTAACACATGGGAACTCATGACTCTCAATTAAGTTGTCGCTAACATTGCATGCCACATCCGGCAGAACAAAGTGTCCACTTCGCTCAGATATTATGCCTCTTTGTATCAAACTCTCATTTCGTTTCAATTCACAGTTTACAGCTACTATCATACATTAATTCGTTTAAAAATACATTAATTCTGTAAGATATTAATTCTTACAAAAACTTAATCTAAACTTAATAATTTATTTATATTCTTTAATTATGAGATAATTTATCTATATAAAGACTCATCATTTATTTTTATTTATTTTTTTGCTGTCTTTTGTTTCTTTATATTTTTACAAGTTATATCAAACTTGGAAGGTTTTAGGATTGATACAAAGATTAGGTCAAGAGGTTATTACTCTTTACTATTAAAAAAAATATCATACATTAATTCTTTTAAAAAATCAATCTTATAAAAGTGTAACAAACAATCCATTTATACTTTTTACGATACCCCTCCCCATTTCTCCCTCTTTCACGTTGCCACTCTGTGTGGGATAAAAGGATACGAAATTCGTTTTCTTTGTTTGTGATCTGTGCCTGAGAAAGATATATCAGAATAAGAACAATACCCAACTAATATACCAGTATAAGAAACATGTTAATCAAGTATCAACTGCATGAATATTTAGCTAGAAAAAAAAGTATCAACTACATTTTTTTTAACGAAGATAAAGATCATGAGAACAATGGGTGAGGATCAATCTCCACACCCACAAAAGAATTTAAAAAAGAAAACTAGCATAACTTGAAATGGATCAATATAAAATAAACACCCATAATAAAGTTTTAATTAAGCTATTACTCGATACTCAAATATGGTCGACGATCTAAAGTTTCCAACTTTTTTCTTTTCTCTTTACTTCTCATTTCAACCAAACATACCATTCAAAATTTAGACAAGCAAAAAAAATAAAAAATAAATATCTCCTTTGCTTTTTCTCACTAAGTAAACTAATTGACATTATGATAAAACTGTTTTTTCTCTCTCATTGGATCCGTACAACTCGACCAATGTCTGCAAAACAACGACCTGGGTCCTCAAGAGAAATATGTAATCCGCTGTTTGTTGGAGTAATTGCTCGGCTTTTATATTCTCCCCATTGTTGACTGGAATAAGGTTCTTGAGAGCTTTCAGCTTGTCTGAGATATTTGGGCGATTTCGTCCTCCGTTGTTAAGGCTTCTTCGAGCACAGCAAGCAAGTGAGCCACGCCTTCTTCGTGTGTTGATCCTTCTCGTTCTTCTCAAGAAGCTTTTGAGTTTTTTTGTGTTTGATATCATTGCGTTTCTGAAACAAAAAGAAGAAGAGGAAGGAAGGAAGGAAGGAAGGAAGGAAGAGGAGAAACGGAAAAGGATTAATGAATCTGTATTCGATGAGCTAGGAAAAGGATTAAGGATAGAACTTTATAACATATTTCGAGACATAACCCAATATTACATGATTTTATTTAACAAATTATCTAATATATATAATATCGTATAACTTATTCATTTTATTTAAAAAAAATCAATAATTTTTTACTTTTTAATATCAGTTCTAAATATTACTCGTCACTTTATTTTAAAAAAATATTACATTTTTAAAAAAATTAAATAGGTTTAATTAACAAATAAAAATGAGTTTTTAAACCGAATTCAAATATATTGATTGATTTTTACTTAAAGATTTCTTAATATGAAACATCGAGTTTTACTGAAATTTTAGTGGAATTTGACCAATCTAGTCGATGTCCACACCAATTATGTGGATAAGTATTTTATAATTTATAAAAATATTATTAGTAATATATTTTAATAAAATCTTGAATATTAATAAATATTTATATAAAATAATAATATTATTATTACAATAAATATATATATAATATATATTTATCTTTAATATTAATTATAAATATTATTGAATAAATTTATCATTAATAAATTATTTTATAATAATAATAAAATATATTTTTATAATATCATTACTCTAAATAAATAACGTTCCCTCGAGATTACCTTTTCAATTGTTTTTCGTAGAGGTGTCTATGGTCCGGTTCGATCTGGTTTTGCCTAAATTTTTTTAACCAAATCAGACCGTTCATATTACTCGGACCAGATCAGATCGTTTGAAACGGTTTTAAGAAATAAAAATCGGACCGAATCATTTGATTTATAAAATGATTTAGTTCGATTTGGTTCCCGATTTGGTCCAATTATTTTATAGTTTAATGAATAATAATGTGATTTTTTTGTGATATATTATTAAACCAGTCCAAATCAGATAGCCCTAGTTTCTAGCAACATGAATGACATAACTCATCCCCTTTTTTTTTTTTTTACCTTTACCTTTACCTTTTCCTTTTGCTTCTTCTTTTTTTTTTTTTTTTTTTTTTAAGGAATAACATTCACACACTAATCTTCTCCAGGATCTTGATATAACTCATGTACTCAACCAAATTCTTTTAATCTTTAAAATTTTTTTTTATTATATTTAAAAAATAATTAAAAATAAAATTTTATATATAAAAAATTATTGCATGTAATTATTTATTATAAAAAAGGTTACATATTTTTTATATTTAAAAAATAATTAAAAATAAAATTTTATATATAAAAGAATTATTGCATGTAATTATTTTCACATACAATTACCACTATTATTAATATATAAATTAATAATATTTTTTTATTGAGATATGATTAAATAACATTGAATTTATTTAATTATTAAGAAAGTTTGATGGATGTATGATAGATGTTTTGTAAAAAAAATTGTTAAAATGTTATGATTTTTAGTTTTTATTTATATTATTTATTTTTTAAGACAAAAAGTTAATTTTTTTTATTTTTTTTAACTTTTAATAGAAAATATTAAACCCAATCTCTAATATAAAAAAAATTATTTTTTGAGTTCTAGTTTAATTTCTAAAAAGAATAAAAGAAACAACTCTTCTCTAAAAGATAAAAAAAAGATAGTTGGGTAAAAAATTATTATTTAAAAATGATATCAATATTTAATTAAGATATAAAATAAAATCTTTCAATAATTTAGGAAACAGATTAATCCATGTATCATCTATCAATTCTATAAAATACTATAATGAAATGTTATGATTTTTTAATACTTATTTATATTATTTTTTTAAAAATAAAAAGTTAATTATTTTATTTTTTGTAACTTTTAGTAGAAAGTGTTGAATCCACCCTCTAATAAAAAAAATATTGTTTAAACTCCAATTTATTTTAAAAAAACTCTTCGTTAAAAAATAAAAAAAATATTATTATTATATAAAAATGATATCAACACTTAAATTAAGATACTAAAATAAAATATTTTAATAATTTGAGAAGTAGATTAATAGATGTATCATTTATTATTTTTATAATACTTATTTATATTATTTGATTTTTTTAAAGATAAAAAGTTAATTTTTTTTATAACTTTTAATAAAAAGTATTTAACATAACTTCTAATAAAAAATTATTTTTTCTAATTTTTAAAAAGAAAAATATTGATAAAAAATATTTAAAAAATTATTATTATTTAAAAAATACCAATATTTAAATTAATATACTAAATAAAACCTTTTAATACTTGAGAAATAAATTAATGGGTGTATAATAATACATCAATACCCTAATTAATGCCTCACATGAAAATAAAAAAGCGGGAATAGAATATACTAATACATTGTTACATCTATAACGCTGGTATATATATAATAGACTACGACCACCTGTAAGGTCCGGGACCGTCTCTCTTTAATCCCCTAGCTACCTGATATTTTATGATTTCACTTTATGTTTCTGTTTTTCATTAAACATAATTTTTTAAGTATATTATACATATAATGCATTGTTCCAACCATACCCCATATTTATTATTAAAAAACTCCTAAAATTATAACTATAAAAATAATATATTTTTATTATTAAAAAAAATTAATATGTTATTTTATTTTTAACATCATATGTTATTTAAATTGAAATATAATAATTTAAATACATTTAATGTTTAATAAATTTGAGTTAGACAACGTCCAATATTATTAGTGTATTATTTTTATTGTTATAAATGTAATGAATGTTATTTTTTAAAAATTTTAAAATTTTATTATATTAATAATTTTATTTTTTATATTTTTCTTGATATTATTTTCATTATATTTTTAAATTTAATAATTTTATTTAAATATAAATACAATGGATTAATTATATTAAATTTTAAAAACTAAAGAATAATCAGTGCAAAAGATAATTTTTTAAAAAAATTAATTTTTATTAATACAATACAATATAATACAATTTAATTTAATTTAAAAATAAATAAATATAATTTTAAGAAATAAAACTAAAGAATCAAATTTAAAATACATTAAATTTTTCTTAGAGCTGGAGAGAGAAAGAGAGCACATGGTAAACATATATGAAGTAGAAGGGGTAGTATAGGAAGGGACAAAAGCACGTGACAAAAAGGAGACAGAAAGGCTGCTTGAATTACATCATGTTCACATTCCCTGCATGGAACTGAGCAATTGCCGGCACCTTCCAATCTCTTCGTCCCATCTTTCTCTCTAAATACAAACTTTAATTTAATTTATTAGAAAACATTTTAATAAAACCTACAAATGATATAATAAGTAATTATTTCATTGTCTAGTTCAATTTATTTTTCAATTAGTAAATTTCTATAAGAATTTGTGATTATGCAAATTTAATTTGTGATTAATAAGGTATTTAGATTTAGTTGAGTTTTATCACAATTTTTATCTAATTAATTATATCACACGTGTGAATACTTGGTTTTGAAGGTTATTCAATCTGGCATGTTTGACTTGTGTAACATATGCACATGACTTCATTCTTATTATAATACTATCATTTACAAAGGAAACAAGGCCGAACAAAAAATGATAAAATAAGTTAGTGGACTACTTTTTCTAGGAAAATAATCTATGGGTTAAAACAATCCGTATCTTTTTCAACTTCGAATGAATATTTTTATTCAATTTCATTTCCCTTTTGTCTCTATGTACCGGAAGATTTTTATATATCACGTGGTTTGAGATCAATCTTAATAAATATAATTAAATTTTATATAATTATTTTTAATAAAAAGTATTAAATTAATTATAATTATAATATATAATAATGTTTATATGAAAATATAAATCTTCTTTTATCAAAAATTCAACAACTTTACCCTAATTGAGCCTAGGATAATAAAGGGGAACATAATGCTATTCAAATAACAAAAATGAAAAGATATATATAAATAAAATAACATAATTATGTCAAATATTGATTTTTTTAATTAAGTAGACATGATAATTGATAAATTAATATATTTTATCAAAATGTAACAACACTAAATTGAGTTTTGAAAGTGTTCCGTGCAATGAGATATTGATGAGGCAAAAAAAATAAGAGTTGTTGTGTGGTGGTATTGGGTTGAATCACTTGATCACACATGGTGGCACTATCCGTTGATAATTTTTTTTACAAGGGATTAAGGATATGGAAGAGGTGTAGCATGTGCTTGCTAATTTGTGTGATATGAAAGTCTATCATATTTGTTATACTTGTGTTGGCACGCAAGATGTGATTTAGTGTGTGAAGTAAATGTAAAATTTAGATTACATAATTTTAAACATATTAATATTGAATTTAAATAAATAAATCAATTATTTGTATTATATTAACAATAAAAAATATTATAATACTTTTTCAGACCATTCTTAATTTGAATAGAAATAAAAATACTCAAAAAAAAAACTCACAACTCACAACTCACTAAAAAAAAACTCACAACTCAAAAAAAAAAAAAAAACTCACAACTCACACTAAAAAAAAACTCACGACTCACAATTTACATTCAAACTAAGAATACAAATATTTATTTTTTTAAAGAATACCTAACTCAAATGTAAGTGAGGCTATTTATAGTCTTCATTATACAATTTATATCACACAAATATAAAATTAAGAAATAATTCTAATCACACATTATTACTACATTTTACAGACTTCTCATAAAAAATCTTCTTTCTATATCCTTTTAGTATTTTCTCTTAAAAAACTTTATAATGTTGAGAAGCTTCCATCGTATTGGGCTTATATAAAATGAATTAGGCTTTTATTTTTCTTGGGCTTTGTAATGGGTTGTGGTTGATCTTCAACACTCTCATCGATACCAACTCTCACATATTTTTACTATGTTGAGCTGACATCGAAACATTTCGAACTTGTCAATGCTAAAGTTTTTTGTGAACAAGTTTGGAACTTCATCATCTTTCTTGATTTGCCTCATCTCAATTTTTTTTTGCAAAACTTTTTCTTTGATAAAATGATACTACACTTCAATATGCTTAATTCTTGCATAAAAGACTGGATTATCCGTCAAACAAATTACCGATTGATTGTCACATTATAACATAATTGTATAATCTATTGGTTAATGTAGATTATTTATTAGTTGTATCAACCATGTATTTTCTTGAGCTACCATTACTACTACTTGATACTCAACTTCAGTGGTTGATAATGATATTATCGATTGTCTCTTGCTACACACACATACCCAATTATTGATCTCTTGGTATCGTGATCTCCTGCATAGTCGACATTGCAGTAACCAAATAACTTGTCATTTCCACCTTTCTTGTACAAAATATCATAGTCAATTTTACTCTTCATATATCTCAATATTAGTCAAATTATTTCCAAATGAGTTTTTTTGGATTTTGCATGTGCTGACTCATCATACTAACTGCATAAGAAATGTCAGATTGAGTTAAGGTTAAACACATCAGACTACTTACCAATTTTTGATACATTGTCACATCTTCCAAATATTTTCCTTCATGTGAGCATATTTTGGCATTTGGTTCCATCAGTATCAAAATCGGCTTGCATTTAAGCATTTCAAATCTCTTCAACAAATCTTTGGAATATTTTTGTTGAAAAATAAATATTCCTTCTTGTGTAAGATTAACCTCTAAACTAAGGGAATGCTTTAGTTGTCCAAGTTCTTTCATCTAGAAATGGATCGATAAATTCTCCTTTGCTTGAAGAATTTATGTATCATCATTATCGGTTATGATTAAATTATCTACATACACTAGCACAATAGCTAGCTTTCCATCATTGGTTTTGACAAACAAAGATAAAATCTATAGGTGTTATTGAATAATCATTGTGTGTTAAAAATTCAATAATCTTACCATACCATGCCTTGGGTGCTTATTTCAATCTGTAAAGTACTTTCCACGGCTTACACACATATTCAAGATGATATTGGCTTTGAAAACCCATTGGTTGGATCATGTGATCTCCCGATTTAACTCTCCATGAAGAAAAACATTCTTCACATATATTTTCCATAAATTCTAGTCTTTGTTGGATGTAAGTGTAAGTAGGACTCGTATAGTTATAAGTTTTCTCACTGATAACTGTATTTTATATAGTTATTTTCATCTATTTTATTAATTATAATTGCTATGTTTTTGGCATTTTTAGTTAATTTTAATGGAATAAATTAATATTTACTGTTTATTTTTTAAGGAATATATTTGTAAGAAAATTAAAGAATTTGAATCGAAAAAGTATTTAATTGCAAATATATGTCTAAAAATATAATTTAAATGAAAAGAGTGCTTAATTTCAATTAACAAAAGTCTAAAATATAATTTGAATTAAATAGGGCTTAATTGCAATTAAAGAAAGGTTAAAAGTTAATTTGAATTAAATTGGAGGGCTAAACTATAATTAAGGAAATTTATTTTATGCACGGGAAAAGGAGAACACTCACGCCATCATCAAACGCACAACACGCACCGTCAGATCAGAAAATCAACGATAAGGATGAGCGCATGTGGTGCAAACGCGACAAAAGAGATTGGACACGGGTTTTCTGGTTGCACACTGCCTGGTACCCGTGTGGGGCCCACCTTCCAAGTAGGCTGGCGTGCAGGGTGGGACCCACGTGTCTCGCATGCGTTGATCCCGTGTGGCGTAACCACGTGCAAGCTCTCCCTCCAACCATTTAAAGTCTATCACGTGTGCAATTATTTCTTTCAGTGAATCATGTGCTAACACGTGACACATTTTGGTGAACACAAAAATGCGGAACCACGCCCTCCACATGTCTCGGCACTATTTATCCCATGCAACACATTCCGCGTGCGCCCATTCTTGACATCGTATGAGATGCTGCCACGTGTTCCATTATTTCTTACAATGAATCAGATGTTGACACGTGGCATGTGGGTTTAATTAAAAATGAATTAGAAACCACGCCCTATCTAACTGTTTTTATGTCTCCCACGTGCATGAGAAAAAAAACAATTTTGATATCCCATTTCCATACGCGTGTCTGCGTAATTAAAGAAAAATGTCTCCCATGCTTAATATTTTTTTGTTGTATTTTTGGAGCTATAAATAGGGTTTTGTTTTGAGATTGTTTTTGGGGTTCGTTTTGGAGGGTTGGAGAATTGGACTGTGGAACACGCAGAAGCCATTTTTTTGGCTTCTGTTGTGTTCTGCTTTTGCCAAAAAATTGAGCTCAGAAATTTTTTAATTTGCTTTTGTTCTTCATCTAATATTCCTTAAGTGTTGTAATTTTCATTTTTATTTATGAAGTAATTTAATTTTTCTAGGGTTACGTTTTATCTAAATTTATGAAGCTTGAATTTAATTATTTTTGAAAGATTTATGAGATTTTTAATTTGTTTATTTTATTTGTGTTTAATGCTTTTGATTATTGAAAAATTTATCAATTGATCTGTAGCACTTAAATAAACGTTGAAGAGACATTTTTGTGTATATTGCTCATGGATAGAATAACATGTATATATGAATGATAGAAATATATATTTATCGTATGTGTGGCCATTTGAGAACTTAGAACGTAATGAATGTTGGTGAATTTAATTCTCATAGGAATATAGTGAATTAATTTAGCGAGATGTGTTTATACGAGATGTGTTTATACGGAGCTCGAAAGAGATGTATGGATAAAATTAGAAGTTCTTGGTTGTCAAATTAAATTTACAAAAAAAGTAAATCTGATGGAATAATATGATTCGAGTGGAATAATTTAGTGAAAACTGCAATCCTAGAATTTTATTTTATTTTGTTAACAAACTTTTAGTTAGTTAAAGCTTGTCTCAACTTTTCGGTCGTTTGAATAAAATCAGATTGAAATAATTTTAATACTTAACAAATTGTAGTAACAAATTGTAGTAACAAATCTTCGTGGCAACGATAACTCACTTATCAAATTCTATTATTTATAATCGTGTATATTTGCACGTTTTATGTTCTATTAAAGAGACAACACCCACCAGACTAAACATTTCGTTATAATCTAGTTCATACTCTTGAGAGAAACCACAAGCTACCAATTATGCTTGTACCTCTCAGTTGACCCATCTGGATGACGCTTTATTTTGTAAACCTACTTACAGAATATAGGTTTTACATCTCTTAGTTGTCGCAATATATCTCAAATATATTTTTGCAAGTATTTTGAATAGAAATGGAGAATAAATTATAAATTCTAAATTATAAATGGGAAAAGTATTTTGAATACATAAGTATTAAGCTTGAGAAAATGTCGTATATTGTTGCCCAATTTTACTCCTTTTTGAATTACTCTTGTTTACATCACGAGATAAACCTGATTTTTCTTCTCTACTCCATTCTATGGCTATAGATCTTTGTAGCGTTGGTTTTACATCGAATTGATTTTAAATTCATTATAAGTCAGTTTTTTTCAAAAATTAATTTTACATATCGATTTAAATACCACATTTTTATAATAGTGCCTTTTTGTTTCTCATTTTCTTGGGTAGATATTGTTGCTATCTTTACCATTTTGATATGAAACTTTTCTATAAATTCAAGTATAAAATTGTTTTTAAACCTACTAAAATGTAATTTTTTGCTCATGATCACCGTTTTAGATTGAAGAACGCTTTAAAATAATATTGCGTTGTCCATGCATTGTTATTTATACGTTGTAAATTTAACTATATTTTGAATTTTAGTGAAATATAATCAATAACCATAAATTTATTCAAGTAATGATTTGCTTATTTAAAATCTTTTATCTTTAGGTATATATGGTTGCTCGAACACACAAACTTGAGTGTCATGAGTGACCGTATTTAACTTAGATTAGCTCGTGATGCAATTATATACGCTAAACACGTTATTTTTTGACTGTTTTAACATTAACAATCCACTACTCAGTTTTCTTAAAGTAAAATTATTTGGAGATGAAGAACTAAAACTAATCCATCCATTAAGAATTTATTTGAACAAAAAACATGCAATCCATCTTTTAGTGCTCAAAATTAATAATTTTAATCAAGCTGGACTTTATTACGTCATTGTTTTATGTTGATTACAAAATATCGCCATTTCATAACAAAATTAATGAAATACCACTAAAAATTTATGCCTTGGTATGTTCAGCCAAATTACCAATTCCCTGGAGCAACATTAGGAGAGACTACATATCTTCCATCACTAGTAGTAACTTGGAACGATAAACGTTGACCAACCAAATCATAGTGTAATTTCCAAATTTGACCCCAATCTCGTTCCATTGGCATCCATTTTGTATTGGAACCCCTAATTCTCATACCAACAACATCACCAGCACCTCCAACGTTGTACACTAACACTTGCAAGAAGTAAGGGTTTCCTTTAAGCTCAAATTTCATCCCACCTCTCTTCCAACACGGGACTCGTCAGAAGTGAACCGGGACAATTCCGGCTTTGTATTGTGCGATCTTTAGAAACATTGGCATGCTTAAATCAAAGTGTTTCAAAGGAGGGTTGCACCACCTTGCATTACCAGAATTAGTTGGTGGGAAAAAGTTTGTTGCTGTGACTCTAATGGTGCCTCGTACACACATCGGAGAATCAGCACAAAATATTTCGTAACAAGCACCACAAGTTTGACCATTGTTGAAGAGGGCAAAGCTTAGAGCTGCCGTTTCAAAACCATATCCTTGTTGGAATAAATCACCATATCCACAAGCTCCCTCTGTACATAGCACAACATTATATAATTACATATATTTACATGTTTCAACAATTCAAAATAAAAGTTGACCAAATGATACTCGGAGACCGAAAATTAAACAAATGATACTTGTTGATGCAAGTTTATAAAAAAAACAGTGTAGGAACAATATTACCGATAACTTCAAAGTAACTGCTTGGGTTGAGTCATGGACTACGTCGCTCTCTTTAAGACGTTTCGCGGCTCTGCCCAATTTGTGCAAGCAAACACAGCCTCGTCGTCCCCAGGATAAAACAGCCCAGAATCGTAATCTATGTCTCAGAACTTCACTGCACTGATGAAGACTGGAATGCTACACCAGAAAATTTGTTGCTCAGAAAACAAAAAAGAATACTTAAAAATTGTAGAGAGAATTGTTTTTCGTAGGGAGATGAGATTACTAATTGTTGTGTTAAAATGAGAGCTGAAGCTCTCTTTTTATAGGCTTTAGAAAACGTGTAGCAATTATGAATAAAACGGTAATGTCTGGGAATTAAGAATGTAACGGCCATTCTGAGTAATGAAAAGTAACGGCCATTTTCAGATTAAAGACGAGTAACGGATATTTTTGTGAATAAATACGAGCAACGGCTCTTTTTTCTGAATAAAAAGACAAACGGCCATTTAACGGCCATATTCTTAATAAAGAAACATAACGGTTATTTTTCTGGAAAAAATATATATATATAACAACCAATTTTGTAAGTGGAAAATTTTTCCTTAAAAAGAATATTTTACCACTTACTACGATTATGAGTTTTCATATTTCTACCTTTAGGTTTCAGAATTGTAGAGGAAGGTTTCTTATTGGTACTATTATTTGAGACTACAAGTACTTCATCTCTTTGGCATTGTTTTCTGCATCGAGCAATGCTGCTTATAAGAACAAGGCATTCCTTAATTTTAAAGTTAGTTTTTGGGTTAAGAGAAGGGTTCGGTTGAATAAAATTAGTATTAAAGCAGGATCTTTGACGGTGGAGAAGCCACCCGGTACTACCACCCGTGACAACAAAGTAAGACCACCACCGTCCGTCGACACAATCGATGTGAGGAGAAGTGTTGAGAAAATAAGTCTCACATCAACTAAGGAGAAGGCAACAATACTGTTTATAAGACTGAAACACCTCTTAACCTAAAAACTAACTTTTGAATTAAAATAAAGGTCCGGTTAAATAAGATTGATATCAGAGCAAGATTTTAGAATTTATTGAGAAATTTAATATATCTAAATATATTTTGAAGATGTGAAGTAGTTGGTTTGAATGTGTTGAAAGATGAACCTATAAATAGAGGCTAAAATGGTTTAAGGATACACTTCCAATTAGATGCTATAAAACATTTTTGCACTTTTAAATACAGTTTATTAATTCTCAATAAAATTGATTAGTTTGTATACGATAATAATTCTCTGCACAATGTATATATAATTTTAAAGACTTTTACAAATTAATTCTTCAATGACTCATTTAACACACAATTCTACAAATTATATTCATTTTTTTAAGTTATAAAATCTCTTCAAATTTCACAATATATATCTTAATAACGATTATTAAAAAATTTAAATGTTGAACTAATAATTATATTTATTTTAATTTTTTGGTTGTACCAAGTTATATCATTATTTTATATTTCAAAATAAAAATAATTAACCATAAATAATTTAATCTTATTAAATTAATAATAATCTTAATTGATTATTTAAAATAAAATAATTACAATTAAATAAGAAAATAAAACAAAAAATACAAGAGAAATAATAAATGTAAAAAAAAACTTGTTAAATGATGATAGATATTGAAAGATTAAATGGTAGTTAATACTTCAAATATTAAACATATTGAAGTCTACAAATTAAAAGTATAAAAGATTAATGGTCCTACATCCGTGTATTGAGTGCAACAAAAATTTATGTTAGAGAAAACTAAAGATTTCAAGAATGTCAAAAGTTTGCATTATGTGTAATAAATATTAAATTATATTATACTGAGAAATTGATAGATAATTAACTATTACACACGAATCAATCTTAAACATATCACTTTTAAGGTTATGTTGTCATTTTTCATATAAAAAATATAAAATCACTTATTTATAATAATTATAAGATATTTCACAATTGTTCTAACACAAATGAAAGTAGTCTAACATGGATAGCTTATAGTATAATGTATTGTGAGTATCATACTTATTAAAAAAAAAAAACTTTTTCTGTGCTCTTTTACACCTTTCCTTGAGCAAACCGGTGTTTGATTGGGTGAAGTACACAATTCACTGATCTGTTTAATCCTATTAGCTCAAATCAGACTAACAAAAAAGCTTTCGATGAGACCGTCCAGAAAAGGATATGTTTCAATACAATTGGATTTTTAACATCTTTTGACTGACATGTTTTATGGTTTTAAAACAGTGTTGCATTATAAATAGAGTATCCTAAAACAAGAGTAACTATATTATTAAGTAGAGTACAAATGCAAAAATTTTAGAATCTTAAACTCCAAGAAACCTGCAGCTGTCATCAAGAACCATAGGTCCTTCTTGATCACGGTACGATGACGACAAGAGGCTGCAAAAAGCAAGATAATTTTCTTAAGACGAATTTTGAAGAAGAAAAGGGCATGATAGATGATATAATTACATAGATAAAGCAGATGCGAGGGGAAGGGAGATTACCATGTCTAAACTAACTGGTTTCCCGTCCTCTGCCAGTACCTCAGTTACAGTTCCAGATTGATCGGCCTAAAGGAGAAAGAAGATGAAGGTGAGTATTTGCAAATGAAAGATATTTGAAGTTTTTAAAGGCCTAAATGCAGTAATTCCATTGTTAATTTCATGTAGAACAAATAATCAATCATCAAATTTGAAACTATTTCTTTGAACTATGGGTTTGCAGCAAAGATCAAAACAGAACTCAATCTTCAGGAGGTATTTTTTACCTAAATTTGTTTTAATTACTTATTTTGTTATCCCTCCAACAATAGAAAAGACGGCATCATATATATAATCCGATACAAAGGAGGTACCTCAATTTCATTCATCAGTTTCATGGCCTCAATGATACAGATGACCTGACCTTTCTGTACTTTGTCTCCCACCTGAAAATTAATTGAAGATGAAAACTTGCGACAGGAAGATAGCAATAGCGAACTTACACTTGAAAATATCCTGTAAAATATTGGACCACAGTTCACTGCTATAAAGCAAACAACCGTAAAGAAAAGATGTTAGCAAACACAATCAAAGGCAGACATATTGTATGGTATCAGAAGCTATATCTTCTGCAGTTTGTAATTTTATTTTGGAAACCACTTTTCAAGGAATACTACAATCGATATTTAAAAGTTACCTTAACAAATGGTGGTTCCCCAGGAGCAGGACATCGATAAAAGGTGCCAGCCATGGGGGATTTCAAAGGTGGATGAGATGGTGTGCTTGTCTTTGCAGGGGCAGGTGATGCCTGTGCTGGGGCCGAATGAGCATAAGTTGCCGGAGCAGCAGTTGCTACTGTTGATGGTGGAGATGGTAATGTGGCATAAGCAGGAGGTGGCAACATTGGAATTTGGACTGCTGGCTGTTGCAAAGCTTCTTTTTTTCTTATGACAATTTCACAATCCAATTGCTTGAGCTTCAGTTCAGCAATATCTCTTGAATCCACTAGTCTGATCATCAAGGTGATACGAAATCCAACAATGAATTTCACATTTCATAACTATTACCACTAAAAAGACCCGTGCATGCATACAAATGAAAGATACCATAACTTACTTGACAAGGTCTGATACTTGAGTCATGAATGCTGAGAGTGATGATGCGTCTGGAATTTTGTACAGACTAGGAGTTTTTTCTGCAGGCTCATTTTTTGCTTCTGACAATCCCACTCCAGGCTTCGTGGCAGATACAGGTACAGAATTTGATGATTTTTCAACAGTAACCTTGGATTTAGAAAACAAGGGTTAGTAAAATGAATAATGATGCTGTTTATGAAAGACTTTCATAAGTGAATTTACCTCATTCAGTCGTGCCTGAACCTTCCCAACAGTGGACTGCTTCCTGATAGGGTACTGTAAAGGATAACCATTTCATCCAGAGTTAAAACATGGAAGTTTATGTCTGAAGAACTAATTATATAGAGAAAACATGTCTTCTCAATATGGATATTTCTATTCAATGGAAATTGGGATCATTCACAAGCCTAGATGGTGTGGCTTAATATTGTTTCAAGCATTTAAGTGAATCCTGCATATTGTTGTAATCACTAAACTTCTAAGTTCCTTTCTTATTTGGTTTGGATCATACTTTGATGTTTCACTTTCAAAATTTGCACCTTTAATTGCAAATGAAACTCTTTCTTTTTCTCAAAAGAAATCCAGTAGGCAAACGCAACTTATATTCATGGGAACTTTTGGTATGTTAAATGGGTTTTCCTTAACTAGATATTCACCATTTCAATTAAATATTGAAAATACGTAAAGAGTTAATGTCAAAATCATGGTATGATACAAATACAAACACACACACATAATACAAATACAAATACACACAAAAACATGTTTCAATAGGACCATAAATTAGACACAATAAAGTGAATCATATCTGTCCCAGCTGATGATAAATCTAGGAAATTTGATTAATCGAATGCACCTCACGAAAAGGGGAAACAAAAAAAAATGTAGTTCTGAGTTCACATCTCTATACAAAATTCAGATTGGGAACACAGAACTGACCTGAATACGAGCAACACGGAGTTGCTGATATTGATTTGAATTCGGCACCGCAATGTGAGCAGCTGGAGATGATGCTTTTGGGCACGGCACTGTAAAAGACGCCATTTTTTTCCTTCAACCGAAATGTAAAACTGAGTCAACCCTCTTCGAATGTGACAATAACGATGGAGGGAAAGCCAAGACTAGCCCAGAGCAGATCCAAAAGAAAACCCAAAAGCCGAAAGGAGATAAAGGAGATAAAGGAAGAAAAATTGAATAAACTGGTTAGAAATTTGCTGGGATTTGAATGGAACGGTGAAAATAAGAAGCGTGTGACAGCTGAAGTGAAAAAAAAAATGTTGGGGGAGATTTGTAGGCACGAAGAGTGGGTGGGTTCGATGAGATCGAAGTAATATGTGTGAGAAATCTGGAAAACAAAACAGTGGCTTTTTAAGAGCTTTAATTAATAAAATAACTTATTTTCGTGAAGACGGTTTAGTTTGTTTGGACATGTGCTAGTCCGATACTTACAATGCGACCCTGAGGGCATCAAGTAATCAACAGTTCACGTCGTCCTTCTCAAGTCTCAACTAATCCCAACAAACAACGCCAACCCATTTACTCCCTAGGCCCTCCTCCATTTTTGAATGTCCTAGAAGGTCCCATTTGTAACTGCTTGTACTTTTAACTGAGAGTAATCTAATATAGTATAAAACATTTTTAAAAGGGTTTGGCCATATGTATGAAAAGTAGTTTTGATGCGAACCTAAAGATTAGTCTTAAGTCCACAGACAACTTGTTTTTAAAAACATCAAAAAGCAAGTCAAGAACCAACAATCATTGGTGATTTCAAACTTAATAAAAGCTAGTTTCAGATTAAATATAAGAATCTTAACCCAATGATTATAAAAGAGTCAATAACCAGGTGAAACCATAAAAATTTAACCCTTAATAAGTTCAAGATTATGTTAGAAATCAAGAGAAAGTAAAAAAGCTTTTAACTTTATTAAAATCTCAAATCTGAAGTCTGAACAAACTATGAGCAGTATACATAATATGAATAACCAAACTAAGTAATTCTAATGCATAAAAAAAAATAGAAATCCTAAGAGAAAAACAACTATTCGGCCGATCACGGTCGGTTTAATACTCTCATATATGTGCTGTTCAATTGAATATAAAAGGACCCTAAAAACTAACAACAAATATGTCTAAGAATTAAATTACAAAAAAATTAGCTTTAAGCCCATAAATCAAATTCTCAAGACTATAAGTAACCCACGGTAAAGTTAGTGCACAAATGCCCATTTGATGACATCCACGACATGGTGTTAATTATAAACCCACTCAGTTATCTTGACCCGAATGCAAAGTTCTGTTAATAACTCTTATATCATTATTTAAAACTGGACATTCTTGGACTCCTCTTGATGCACCTTCTTTCATCAACTCACAACTTTTGAATCAACAACTCTTAATTCGTTAATTAAAACTAACTAGATCTTTTTTGAACACTTTTTGGTGGACCTTCTTTACATCAACTCACAGCTTTTAAATCAACCAATTTAATGCCTAATTGAAATTCTTGGTATGATCTCAATATTAGCCCACTTGCTATATGCAAAGGCTCTTAATTCCCTTTCAAAAAATTTAGAAATGATATTTGTATTTGTAAAAAAAGTAAATAATCATTGTTTTTTTTAAATAGTTTATGATGGATGCTCATCTTTTAAATTAATTATTAAAATATAATTTTAAAACATTTCTTATAATTTCATATAAAACACATTAATACTTCTCTTTAAATCATTTTTAATCATATCAATTCATTTCAAATCATTTATCTTAAAATAACTTCTAAAATAAGTATAAATGTGCCCTAAGTTACCCTATCCCTCCAAACAAACGAATTTTATATAATTTTATTATGTGATTATTGAGACAAACTCATTTAGTCTTATAATTTAAAAATATGGTTAATTAAATTAATTTTTTTTTAAATTTGAGATTTTTTTAAATAAAATAAGAATTATATATTTTATTAATAAAAAACATAAAAAAAAAACTTCTCCCTCTATGTCTCTCTCTCCATTCCTTTTATCTCACTTGCTCTCTTTTTCACTTAATTTATTTTTTATTTTTTATTAATAAATTATTAAAGGGAGAGTGAATGAGGGAGAAAGAGTGAAAGAATAGAGAGATATTGATGGTTTTTTATGCTTTTTTAATATATTTTTTATTAATAAAATATATATAAACCATATTTTATTCTTGAAAAAATCTTAATTTAAAAATAATAATTTAATTGAACATACTTTTAAATTACAAAACTAAATGAATGAATTTGTCCCATAATAACGTGATAGAAGCGTATTAAAGGTATAATTATAGAGTCCAAATGACTCCAAACACGACAAGATCATTATACGATACAAAGTATCTGTAAATTCTATCATTGAAAGTGAAAGTCGCCAAAAACTGGTGGCCTGGACTCCTGACTTAGATCGTTCGTTCGGAGTCCAACTTGATTTCTGATTGATGAACAAGTGATGACATTCTCGTGTATAAAATATAGTATTTTTATTTTATTTGATGTTTTTATCTATCTTTTATAAAGTTGGTTACCGATAGCTAAGTATCACTTAAGACATAGTTTTGTAATTACTTGTTACACACATTCACTTTCTTAGTTTGCATATAGTACTAGTTACTCTCCAGTCGGTCCTTCTTCGAACGATTATGAAAGAGTTGGAAGGCATTCTCATAGCCTGTAAATCGGAAGCCCTAGACCATACCAACTCGCTTCAGACTCACTTTCCAGATCACAATTGAGAAAGTGTTCAACTTCAAAGGTCGGAGAAAGACTCTCTACAAGCGGATAGGAGTACTTTGTTTGCAAGTGCACCAATGTCCCAGAGGAAGGAAGATATGAGTTAGGGCGGGGCATGACATACCTTCACGTAAGAAGAAGGTGCGGGTGTACAAGTTTAAGTCTTATATCTATATGAGAAAGGCGATGTTCGCTAACCTCCTAACCATCAGTAGATCTACTTTCCAGGGCAGGCGAGGCTATTCTGATTGATCCTAATCATGCAAAGCCCACAGAGCGGTATTAACTAAAGCATTTCTGAAACCGTGCTTTCGATGGCAAGGCCAGAACAACCAAGGGACATGATTGATTTTCCAAGTTAGACTATTGCTCGACCTTTCGAACGAACTGATCATGAAGAATCCTTTCTTTCTCTCTTTCTCTTTTTAGCTGCCCTATAATGTATTCTTTCTAGAGTTCTTGCATTCTAATATCGTATAGAACTTTACTTTTTAACCGACTCATTGATTCACCTTTTTTTCTTTGTGAGATTAGGACTGGATTAGCGATCATCGGCATTTTCATGGATGAGTTTTGCTTTGCCCCGAGATGCTATCTAGACTGTCTTCTTTCTATCCTTCTACCTGACCTGAGATTCTTTAGGCTTCCAAATTCACCATCCAATTCTTTCTCGCCGTAAGGTAATTGAATGGATTTTGGGGCAACCCTTCTTCTGACCATCTCCACAGATATTTCCAGATCATGAGACATAATGTTCTCTACGGCACTAGAATATCTTTCTGCCATTTCTGGAAAGTGAACGGACAACCGCCCTCCCTTTCCCTTTCTCACAATGTTTCCGAACTTGCTCAAGAATCAAAGTTTGAATGGCACTTCGAAGTGCCTTACGTTGTTCTTGATGGGGGGAACTTCCACTGGTTCTGGAGCCAGCGAGTTCTGAATGACCTCCCTTCAACTACGGCCAACTCCCCCGTTTCCCTATCGAAAAACCAACCCTACTCAATTTGTTCTAGAAATTCTAACCAAGTGACACACTGGAGCTCCCTAACCTAATGCGGCACCGGGTTCAGACCGTAGGGAACCGTAGGGAACCGTAGGGAACCGTAGGGAACCGTAGGGAACCGTAGGGAACCGTAGCATGGGGGGGACGTCTAATCCTTTTGCCGCCGCAAGGCTAGCTAATCGTACGCAGCAGGCTTGAAGACCCCTGGTTCTGGAAGGCACATGAGTCCAAATGCTATGTTGAATGTGCGACCGACACTACACTACGTAGGTACCTGTGCAGGTGAGGCGTCGGTCGGTCCTAGAAACGGTGGCAGGGGCGCGATGAGTTAACGACCGGACGTGCTGCAACTCCTTCTTCTTGCGCCAAAGATCTTACCATTTCCGAAGGAACTAGAGTTATATCTCTTTTCCATTTCCATTAAAGAGTTCTTATGTGTTTCGACGCCCGAAAAATGGACAAATTCCTTTTCTTAGGAACACATACAAGATTCGTCATCACAAAGAAAACCGCATGACTAGCACTCAAATTCACTGTGACAGTCTCCGTTGGTGTCGTTGTTAGAGTGAGTGTTCCCGCTTCATCTTCCCCAATATTCTTAGATTTAGCAACAGTGGTATCAATAGAATAGATAGAAAGACTCATCTGCCAGTCAAACTATGACAGGCTCACTCTTCTTAGGCCCTTATAGTTAGTTCTGAGGAAGGCCTTCAAGTCGAGCTTCTAAGTTTTCCCCTTAAAGAAAGTCCAGATCGGTTGGTTGAGTTGTTGGAGTTTGTTGTCATAGTATCGAAGTAGAGACTTTATTTGTTGTTATGTTGTCCTATTTGAGACTTTGTTTGTGTTGAATTGTCCTATATGAGACTAAGTGTTTTTCCTTGTAAAAAACGCTAGCTTGTGAGCTAACATTTTCGCCCTTGGATTTTCGTTGCCTCATTAGAGTGCTCGTCGGGGTCGATAAATGGGTAATAATTAGTTTAAGGGCTAGTTTTCTCATCGACCTTGGATGGTAGTCGTCAATAAGGGTTCAATAGCTTGGAATTTTTCTATAAATTTCCCTCTCATCCTTCTTGTTTTCTTGGCCAAAATTGGGAGGAAGTTCTGCTCGTTTGGTATCAAACTTTCTCGATCCGTTCGTGGTCTGTGTTTCCTTCTAAGTGTTGAGTTCAAGAAATAATGTAGCATTTGTGTAATGTAGGACATCAAAGAGGAGTCCCTCTAATAATGTGAGATTATGTGAGGTTTTGAAGATTGGTAAAATGTATAGTTGGCTAGTAGATAACCATATCATTTTAAGAAGTTACTCTCAGTATTGAGTTGTAGTGTACCGATTGGTAATTGCGATAGTGCAACGGTTCCCATAAGAGGAGCTTATGTGATGGTGTGTTGTGTGTAAACTAGTATTTGTAAGGATGTAACAATTCTCATAGATGAGAAGCCTATGTGTGGGATGTTGTTTGTCGATTGTAGTTGTAAGGTTGCAACGTGATACATAGGTGAAGAACTTATGTCTTTGTATGCCTATATTAGCTAGGTGTTGTAGGATCACAACGTGTATACATGTTAGGAGTTTGTGTCATCAATAGTCAATCACATTACGTGGTGATGAAGTTTGGGATGAGTTTGGATCTACTTTGATTATATGCGGTGTTGACTATAATCAAAGACAACATAAGTAATTAGGGCATGTGTTTAAACTAATAAAAACATTTACGTTTATATTGTATATCAAATTATATATTATTTATTCTATTTAGTAATTTTTTTACTAACCATAAATAATCCAATAATGTTATCATATAAACAAAAGTTCTATATGGACTTAATTACTTACTATAAATAATCCAAGAATGTTATTATATAAACAAAAGTTCTATATAGACTTAACTCAATTTTATGACGTGTTATATATGATTATATGTTGAAAAAATACTATCATCTTTTACCAAATTCTCATGTGTGATATTGAAGTGATTAAATTTTTTTATAACTTTTTAATATCTTTACCTAATTCACATGGTAGTGATATTTTGCCGTTTACATGCAAATTAAAATTTGAAACACATCACCACTAATATATTTCTCTTAGATTGTTTCTTTTCTATCTACTAGTAATTTTTGTGATATGTTAAATTAAACATGTTTTTATTATAAATATGTTAAATTAAACATGTTTTTATTATAATTTCACAGTACTATCTACTTAATTTAAGTTGTAAGGATAACTTAATCAAATTGAAATAAAACTTGCAAAAAGATTCAATAAATTGATATTTCTACCCCTCATTTAAATTCCAAATGCCTATTTGAATAAAAAGCTCAATTTATCTAAATGCAATTGCTCAAACTTTCAGTATCAAACTAATGACATATAACACTATAAGTCTGAATGTAAATGCTACATAGTTTGATTAATCCTTCAAAGTCTTATTGTAATAAGAATATCCGTGCACAAAAGTATTCCCCTAAAATAATCACATCATGGTTATCGAGAACAAATCAAATCAAATGGTTATATTTCTCAATCATTCTGAACAGTCACTCAGATCGCAATGCTGAAGACATCATACTTATTTTTGACAATGAAATGTTACAAAAACGGATGGCATAAAAAATTGTGAAAAATACACCGGCCTTGAAAGCTTTCCAATGACAACAATAATAATAATTGTAGAAAACCAACAACATTTGAGGCCAGACAGCTAGGGAATAGTTGTGAGATAGTAATTGCGAGAAATAAACTAGTATCTGTTCCAGTAGGTCCTGCGTCTGAACCAGTTGTAATCTGGCAACCCCTGAATTGGACCCATCGCAGCAATTGCAACATCCTGTGAATACCAAAAGCATACAAATCAGGCTCAAAAGTATGATTTTCTTAATAGTACAATCAATTATAAAGGGAGAAATATCATACGGATGCACTTATTTTGTCAATAAGGATTACGTTAGAAGAATGAAGGTTTATTTTCTTTACCCTGTCATAAATAAACCGGTTAGCTACACGTTTAATGGTACTAGCATCAACAGCATCAATCCTAGCAAACAGCTCCGCAAATGGGATCCTTCGACCGTATGTCAGTAGCTGCAACCAAAACACAGTAGGATGGATTTATGGAAATTTCAAATGACAATTGCAATTATCAGTGGTTTTATGAAGACTGGACTTCACAAATATAATAAAGTTATAACCTCCAGAAACCCGTTTAAAAAGAGCTGACTGGAACATAATGCAACTCAGAAGTCTAAACTATACTATTCAATTGACAGCATCCACTTTGCTTGCACAAATAAGGCACTAAATTGCCCAACAATCATGTCCACGTGATTACATGCAATGGATAGTAAGCAACAAAGTTCAAGGAAAGTCCAACTCTAAAAACCAAGCTAGTGAACATTTATATACTCTATATAAAAATGCAATAAAACAGTACCTGGCGTCCAATATCTTCAGCTATAGGACTTGTCCCATCGATGTGAAGAAGCAGAGACGATTTCAGCTGATAAAAAACATAGAGCTTAGATGGGTAGCTAGACCATCACATACATAAGCTAATTGGTTTGTCTCTAAAAAATAGAAAGAAAAAAGGATGAGCATGTCACCTGATTACGAGCACGGGTAACATCAGCTTCTGAAACTCTGTAGGCCAACTTGGTTATTTCATACATTATTGCCCAGGCCAAATCGTTCATGTCGTCAGGCTAAAATTAAAACAAAACCAAGCATATTAACAATTAAACTTCAGTTATGAATGTTACTCTTAAACTTTTGTATTCAATCAAACACAAACTTGAATTTCACAAAAGCGAAAAAAATCACTCAGATATTTTATTTTTTACTAAAATCACTCAAAGGTAAGACTTATCACAACAGTGGTGAGCCTTACCTCGAAGCAATTTTGGTAAAAAACGAAATTCGTAAGGCATTGGCCTAATGTAGAAAGACATTGACCCAGTAGGAGAAGCTCCTACTTACTACTGTGAACTGTCATCCAGTATCGTGGTAAGGCTAAATACAATAAACCAATGTCTTATCACAATAGTAATAACTCTTACCTCAGGAACGATTTTAATAAAAAAATAGAACCTAGTCCCACTAGTTCAGTAAATCACTCTACAAAAACCATATTAGGACATATAAAAAAAGTAACCTACCAAATAACAAAATAGAAGCTGTCTGGCAAATTAAACAGTTAAATATCAAGTGAAACTATGAAGGCAATACTATGTCAACAAAATAATAGTAATGAGATTGCAAAAATTAAAAAGTAAGCAGATGCCACACCTTAGCAACAGCATAGATACCAAATAAACCAGTGTCCTTATAGTTAGTGTTGAAAGCCATCATGCTTTCCGCAATTTCGTTAATCCCAATTCTTTGTGCAAGCTCGGAACTATTCAGAGATGATAAAATTAATTGGCCATGCACTTTAATATAAAAATGTCATATGAAAGCAGTCAGTCGATGAAAATTATCATAATCAATGGAAACCAAACTCACCCTGTGTGCTTTCCACCACCAGCATTTTTGTTCCATGAGCCCAACATAGCCTGCATGACCATTAGAGGAATGGAGTCTGGATCTGTCCAAGATGCACCACTAAAAGCAATCGCAAATTGTGCCAGGGGAATATCATCATCAATTATTCTGACCTGATTTTGGTACAAGGGAACATCTCAGACAGGAAAGGGGGGAAAAAGGAAAGAAAAAAAAAGATATTGTTTTAATGGAGAGCCAAATAGCATACATGTCCTCACCTCCGAACCAGTAAAGACTGCTGGTTCTTTTGCAACTAGCTGAGTAGCTGTTATTGAATTATCTGACAACTTTGTAAACAAATTGTTCACATTCAAAACAAAATCTTCATGTTTGACCGCTCCAGAAGCAACAACTACCTGAGATAGAAGTCTTAAATAAGTATTCATGATAATTATTTTTAAAAAAATACTGTTTGGGCATAGAATATACAATAATTACAAAAAAAAAAAGACCTCAGCTCCTTCATTTGCACAATGAATAGTAAAAACTGAAAAATTGAGGCCTTTCTACTCTCGTTTACCATTCGTGGAGCAGTGTAGTGTGTCTGAATATAGTTCTGGAGGTGCTCTTTTGTGATTGTCTTAATATTCTGAGCAGGTCCGAGTATTGTTCTGCCAAGCGGAGTATACTGGAAAGCAGTTGCATGCAAGTGATCAAAAATAACCTCCTCAGTTTGACCCTCAACCTGCAGCCCCAACAAGAATCATTCAACTAGGCGAATAACAAAGCAACAACTTTCATAAGTTACATCTATGAAACGGCAGAAACCTATTAACCCAAGCACAAAAAGACGTCTACACAAAATACAAAGCTAAATAGTTTGCGGGTAAATTCATTTCAAAGAGAAACAGGTTAGGTTTCTAAACTAATATTCTCAGTCTGAAGTCTAAGGCTACTTTCCCATAACAATCGTAGAAACGAAATCAACTTCGGAAGCCAATCATATATTAGTTATTAAGAAAAGGTTAACTTATACCTCCTCCATTTCCCTAAGAATCACATCACGTTCACGACTAATGCGGTTCTCATCAAATTTAGAGTTCTGCAAAATGTCAGCCAAAATCCCAAGAGCTTTAGACACATCCTTCTCCAAAACCTTGGCATAATAAGTGGTTTGCTCCCTCGAAGTGTATGCATTCAAATGCCCGCCCATATTCTCGATCTCTTCCTCGAGCTCACGGAATGTCCTCTTCTCCGTACCCTTAAATATCATATGCTCCAAGAAATGCGCTGTCCCATTGGTCTCATCCGTCTCGAACCTGGACCCAGCATCGATCCAAACCCCAACAGTCGCGGTCTTAGACGCGAAGTTTGACTCAGTGGCAACTCGGAGACCATTCGGGAGGGTAGTGACACGTGTCTCCGGAGCAGATAGGATCCTAGTATGGTCCATTAAGGTCGGAATAGGCGATCCGTGTTTGAGGAAACGCGGGTCTGGGTTTTCTAGTTGCTTGAGTTTGGACTTGACGGCCTCGGCGGCTCGATCGTAGATCATAAAGTCAGGAGGAGGAGGGGAGGGGAGGGAATCATGTGACGTGGCGACTGCGGAGGAGGTTGATGAGGATCGGACGGCTTGGGTAAGATATAGTGGGGTCTGGAAGATGGCTCTATGGTGGTGATTGAGAGATAGGGTTTTGAGAAGATGCTTGATCGCCATGGCTGTCTCTTCCGATGGCTCTGCTCAGTTGAGTGATACCGTTTTAGGGTTTTCTTCTTCGGAGGCGGTGATTTGATCAAATTAGACGGGTGTGCAGTAGGAAGAGATATTAAGTAAAATAAATTAAATATAAAAAATTTATAAATCTAAAATATTAATAAAACTATTAAAAATATCATAAATATCTTCACAACTCAACAAAAATTAAAATAATTTTATGAAAAAAAAAAAAAAATTGAAAAATATTAAAAATTAAAAAAGAAGATAATTCTCAAAAGAAATAATAATTAATAAAATAAATTTAAAAAAATTTAAATAATAAAGTTAAATCTTAATGAAATTTATAAATATAAGTATCAATCATTTTTAAAATTACAAAAAATATTTATAAAAAATATATAATTTATTATGAAATAAGTAATAAATAAATTAATATAAATATCACATATATAAAAAAATATAGAATATACCATTAATTAATAAAAATAATAATGAATAAGATATTGAAAATCACTTAAAAAGATAAAAAAGAAATCAAAATATAATAAAAACTCATTTTAGATAATAAATTTATACATTAATAAAATTATCATTATTAAATAATATAATAATAAATAGAAAAAATGATTTACTATGAATGATTCATGTTATTTATTATACCATAAATTAAAATTCACATTATATCGTAGGTTTATTATTAATATTCATGATAGAAATTTAAACAAAATGTTAAGTACATTTTATGAATTTGAAATATGATATTTAATAAAATAAATGAACTATCTATTTTCAATACATTACTTAGTAAGGTATTCATTAACAATTTAATACATAAACAAAATAAAATTATATAAATAAATAAAATCTTTAAGAAATTTAGATAAATAATTAAATAATAAATACTAACCGACTTTGAAATATATAATTAAAAATAATAATATATCAAAATTTATTTTTATAGACAATAAAGTAAAAACATATACCAAAAATAAGTTACATAATTAAAATAAAAAATTCAAAAAATGAAAGCATTAATACATGACGTAATATTAATAATATTAAGAGAAAAGAAGTTACAAAACTAAAAAAGGAATTTCAAAAAATAAAAGTAATAGTACATAATATAATACTAGAAAGAAAATAATAGCAAAATGTTTAAAGATAAATTTCAATATATAGAATTAGAATTTAATGAAAACCTAAGTAAAAAGAATCAAATAACAATAATGCAATCTTTGCTCTTTTAATAACACAAAAATAGATATAATATAAGAATCATATATTAAGTATTTACAAAACATTGATAAAAACTAAAATAAATTTATAAATTAGATAAGAGAAATTAATAAAAAAAATTACAAAAAGATATACACAAAGAATTTATAAAAGTAAATATAAATATAAATAATATAACCAAAAATAATTAAGTTATAAGTAATAATATTGATCAATTATAAGGATTAAAACAAGAATTACCTAAAAGATCGTATGCATTGATACCTTTAAACAAAGACATAAAAAAATAAAAAAAATAAAAAGTTATAATTATAATTTAATGAAATATATAAAAGAATTATAAAAATAATTCATAAACCCTAAAAATAAGAATATGTAAAAATTAATTAATTTATTAACACTAACTAATGAATAATTATGAAAATATTATGATCAAAAACTTTGTATAAACAAAGAATAAGATCATATAACAATAATAGGAGACTTATTGTGAATTAATTATAATCCCAAAATGTTATATAAAACCAATTTCACCAATTCTTTATGGAGAAAAAATATACGACTCACACATAGAATAAAGAAATAGACAAATATTAAAAGAACTTATACTTTTAATGAAAGAAGACAACTATCAAAAATAAAAATAAAAATAATTATATTATGAAACTAGAGGTATTATCTCATCAAAATTTAAGTCCATAAAAATTATAAATATAATTTTTTAGATTTAAATTATATAAGAAACATGAAAACAAAATTAGATAAATAAGAAGTGGTATAAATATATTCATACAAATTTGTAGAATTATAAAAACAAACACTTCAACATATAGAGTATTAGTAGCTCATTGATAAAAATTATTAAAATTTGGTTTTAAAATTTAATATATCAAAAATATTTATTATTTTAAGGGAATTTAAAGTTAATTGTGTTAACAAGAAAAGAAAAACAAAGGGAAAAAAAGTTTTATTGATTTTGATATTGTTGCAGAGCGATGACTGGTGAGAGTGTGCTGAAGAAATGGGTAATAATACTTATACTGCGAGTCATTCCCAGAAGGACTTCCCCGTAAAACTCTGAATCGGTTTCTCCACGTGTCGGAAGCATAGTCCATGTCTAGATGCAAAAGTTTAAATAGTGATATATAATACAACTTTCACACTTAAATATTATAATTAAGTAAAAAAAAAATTACAAGGTTTTAATATTTAAAAGTATTAAATAATACATTTATTATTCTTAAAATATACTGTTTATTGATTATATTTTTTAATTTTTTATTAGATATTTGTTTTAAAAAAAACACATTATTTTTAAATATCAAATTAATATATACTAAAAAACAGCTAGTAAATATACCGAATCCAGAAGGTGGTATCAACGCAATTTGAGTCCGTCCCAATATTTGCCGATAATAATTTGACGAAGAAAAAAACCATTTATTGCGTTACGATCAACGACCAATTACTGCATTTTTAAAAACAATTTTATAATTATTTTATTTAATCATTTAATATAAATATGAAACTAACAACATTTGCGGGGAACACACGAGTTGAAGAATAATGCTGCTTAATAAATTATACAAATAATATATTTTAAATTTATCACAAAAATTATAACAAATAAAAATAATCTTTTAATAATATCAAATAAAATAAAATAAAATTTAATAAATTTAATAAATTTAATATTAGTTATACCTAAATTATTAAAATTTAATTTTAATGATATATAATGTAAGATATTTATATATTACCTTTTTATAAATATTATTACTCAAATGTCTAATAACTTGTGTAAAGTTATAATGATAAAAACATTTAATCCATATTTATCAAATATTAAATGCATCACAAATAATTACTTATTATTTGACATGTAAGTGAATATGATAAAGTTATTGTTGTATTTAATAATGTTATATATTAAAAATATATAATAAGTAATAATTTTTTTATTATAAATTTTAAATTTTGATAAGTATTATAAATTTTTGCTTTTAATATTTTTTTGTTTTTGTTTTATTTTATTTTTAATATATTAAAAATATAATTGTATGATATAATACATTAAATTTTATTTTTAATTCTTATAAAAAATATATTTATTTTTTTATAATGTTATTGAATTTTTTTAATATTATAAAATAAATAAATATTTTTAATTAAAAAATTAAAAAAAAAATAATTAAATAATTAAGTTATTCAAATAATATATTAAAACTAATCCCCGTGCAACCCGTCATGGTAAAATCTTTTGACAAAAATCACTCTATCATCGAAGAGGAAAAAAGAAAGCATATAAAGTTGGACGAGTAGTTTTAAAATTCATTTTAATTTATAATTGGATTACTTTATCACTTTAGTATTTAATGATTCATCTTAAATTAGTTAATAAAATTATTTTAATTTAAATTATAAATATCTTATATTATATATAATTTTTTATAATTTAATTCATTTACTATTAAAAAATTTACACTTTAATTCCTTTATTTTTTTACTTATAGTTTAATATCTTTATTTTTTAATTTTTATATTTTTATATTTTAATTTATTTTATTTTTTATATTTTTATAATTTAATTTTAAATTAATCATAAAATTTGTAAAAAATTAAAAAAACAAAGATATCAAATTATAAGAAAATTAAGAAGAGATGGATATGAATAAAATTAAGAATTATTAATAGATTCTAACATTTTTTAATAAAAAATCAACTTTATAAATAGATATAAATTTACTAATATATCATTAAGATTTTTTTTACTTTACTCATTTTCAACAATTAAATGAGATAAATCATAAAATAATATCCGTAAAGCGAGTTTATTTTAGAAACTCTTCGTCCCGTAAAATGGTTAGATGATGAAAGCTCCCAACTTACCTTTTGGTCCATTTCACGATTTACCCACTCACAATCTCTATCTATCCGTTTCAGATCCGTCTGCTCTAAACCAAATTTGACAGTTTATTCTCTCTACTCTATCGATCTTCTGTCGTTTATTCCAACTCTATTTCCTACCGTGCTCCCGATTCGATTTTAGGTTTAAGGTTTTCAAATTTTCTGAAACCTTTCGATCTCGAGTGGTTTTTCCTAATTCGTTGACTATGCTTGTATACTTGTTTCCTGATATCTCAATTCATGCTCGCCGGTTAAAATTCATGGGACTCTGCTGAAATCTAGTGTGTTAGTTTTCTTTTGATTTTTCTAAAAGTTGCAGTCATTTTTGTCTTAATTTTGGTAAAATTCACTAATTCAGTAATTTACAGAACTTTTTATCGCTTGTAAATCAATTGTATTTTTTATTATTTAAGCAAATCGAAAGTTGGGATTTATTCTATAAGGTGGTTTGGGCCACGTCGTCCTGTGCTCCTGTTCAATGTTTGGAAGACAATTTTCCAGGTAAAAACAGATTCTTTCAGTTCAGTAATTTATGAACGATCTTTATACTTTATGTCTCTTTCTTTCTTTTTCTTCTTTTTTAAATTCTCGAGGGAGTATTTTGCTACTGTATTAGTCAACTAAGAGAAAATGTCATTATCTTATATTTTCTTGTCTCTTCAGGCTCACAATCTATATGGCGTCCTTTGTCCTTTCTCTTTTAATTGGTAAATAATGTCGAGAACAAAGAAACTGGCATGTTATATACTTAAAATCTGGATAGCAGACCACTTGTATAGTCTTTTGCCTGAGCTAGAACGTGTTAAAATAGAGAGAAAAAAATATGTAGGAAATATAATTTGTCTCCCTAAGCTTCTTGAAGAACATATATAGAATCTCTATGGGTATAAACTATAAAGTACTCTTGTGAAGGGATAAAGACCGAAACTTCATAGTTCATATAATATGCCTTGATTGAAACTGGGCCAATTGGATATGCTCCAAATCACATTCTTTTATTGATGTTGATAAATGTTGTGCTATAATGATCACTCTTGGTTGAAGACATTAGGCTGCCTTGCGAAAATTTTCTTGGTTTTTTCGTTTATTTGTGACTTGCTTTTTGAACTTAAGTTATCTGGGAAGTTTTTATTTTTTTTCCTTATGACATAGTACATTTATTTTATGCCTTCTGATCCAAGTGCTAGTTTTAGATGTTTTCAAATCTTTTTGCATGTTTAATTTGCATAATTCTTATGAAATATAGCTGCATTTACATGCACAGAGAAAATGATTAGCAAAGAACAGCTCAGTGATGAGGATTCTTATGAGTTTGCTTCCAAACGCGCTAGACTATTAGAACCTATTGATGACCTTGCACCAGTTAAGGATATCTTACCGCCTGATAATGGTTCTCAGAAATCTTCAACTTCAGGTACCTATGTTTTAATGTTATCATTCATGCTGACTGTCATAGCCTCTTAGTTAAAGGCAGTTCTACCTCCTGAGCTTGGACATTTTATACATCAAGTTGGGCAGATCTTCATTCTCTAAAGGCACGATCTGCACCATGATTTTATATGATTTACCGAATGTAATCTGGATCACTAACCATATGCCTTCTAACCTAATAAATAAAATGACCCATTTAAGCATGAAGCTTGAAGCTTTCACAAAATAAAATTGTGCTTCATTTGGGCTAGCTAGATGATTTATATGAAGATAAAAGATTGATCTTCATTGTTGAACTTTTGGCTGGTAGACTTCTATCATAAAAGATATGCAAATAGAAGTGAAGTTTTCCTTCGCCCGTATGTTTCTTATTTATATGAATTGATATTTTTTATTACAACATTTTGAACTTCAATTTTAAAAAATCATTTGATTTTATGATATAATTTCAATACGAAGACAGTACAGACCGTGTAAAATGTCAAGTCGAGGACAAGTCCATAGATGTAAACTATGAAGGCCTAGAGACTGGTGCTTGTGGTAGCATTTCTCAATTTTGGGGGCTTACTAACAATATTAATGAACCTGGTATAAGGTTGGACACAGCTCCTCATCTGTCATTTTTGCCAGAATATTTTGAATCTGGGCACCATATTAGGGCTTTATTTCAGTCACATGAAGTCTGCCCATCTCCTGTTGATTATCCTCTTCAGAAGCTAGTTTCTGTTGGACCAGCTCATCAAACTTATGTTCCAGAATGGCATCTACAAGTTTTAAATTCTTCAGGTTGTCTAGTTGAGTCAGATTTTCAAGCTGAACGCTTGCAAGCATCTGGTGTCATGGGTGATGCTGATGAGGAGAAGATGATGGGAACTTGTTTGATTCCTATGCCTGACCTTAAAGCGGCTTCAAAATTAATTTTTGAAGATGGGAGAAACAAAAGTGATTGTAGGTGTTTTGATGCAGGCTCTGCCAGATGCGTGAAACAACATATTATGGAAGCGAGAGATCAGCTTAGGCAAAACTCTGGGGAGAAACTTTTCGAGGATTTGGGTTTTAATGAGATGGGAGAGGAGGTTGCAAAGCAGTGGACAGAAGAGGAGGAGCGTGCCTTCCATGAGGTTGTTCACTCAAACTCTGCATCACTTGGTAAGAACTTTTGGCATCATCTTGTGGTGACTTTCCCTTCCCAAACACACAAGGACCTAGTGAGCTATTATTTTAATGTCTTCATGCTTCGGAAGCGAGCTGAGCAGAATAGATCTGAGCCTATTAACATTGACAGTGACAATGATGAGTGGCAGACAGGTGAACTTGAACTTCCACTATGCAATAGTCACTCTATGGGTGAATCTCCCCTCTTTCCTGATGCTTCAGCTTATTGTGGGGATAGCCCAGAAGACATTGAGGGTGCAGGTGAAGTGGATTATTTTAAAGATTGTACTGCTACGGTTTGTGGGGTTGGAACTGATGAAGAAGATGGAGATTACATAGATGATGGAGCAGGAACTTATGGTGAGAATTCCTTTGGACATTTCCGTGATAATTTTGAACTGTTGGGTGAAATTCCAAACAGTTATCACAACAATGATGACATTGATGATGCTTCTTGTACATTGTATCAGCAAAACAGGGTCACAGTTTGTGGTGAATTTGATGAGGGGAGTGGGGGGAGAGATGCGAGAGACTGCAGCATCTCATGATATGCTCGGTTTCTTTATAATTCAAATGGATGCTGCTGTGACATTTTACGGCAAATTTTAGACCTTGGTTGTCAAATTGTAGCAAGCACGATGTACACATTTTTTTAGAACCATTTAGTATTCATGGGAGGGCTTGTGCTGTTGAGATTCCAGCTGCGTTAGAATGGGATCTTTCATTTATGTAGTTCCATAGACTTAAGACAGGATTGCGGGCATTGCTTCCGGGATCCTCTTCAACAATTATACAGGGCCATGAATTATGAAGTCTATGAATGATATTTCACCTTTCCTAGAGGCATTTTGAGTTGGTGAAGTGTCAAATTCAGCATAAAGGTTCGATATTTCGTTTTTCAGGTGAAGGATTTCTTTAGAAAGTCAACAACTCTGAAATAAAGGTTGGACCATCGATTTATGTTTCTCACAATAGATACATGTATTATATTATAAATGTATTTTAGCTATTAGACATGATTCTTATATTATATTAGTTAATTCTAAATCAAGTCTAATTTATATATATTGACAAATTTTTTCCTTAGGACATTTACCGTTCTTGTATGAGATCACATTCATCAAATAAGGATTTCATCCCATAAGAGCTTTAAACTTAACGAAAAATAACTACGTTCAATAAGGACTTTAAATAATATATCTGTCTATATCTATAATAAACCAATTTGAATTGATAATATTATATTATATTATAATTTAAAATTTTATTTACTTTGAGAGGTGCCTTTGTTTTTGAGCTTCTGGTTTAGGAATTGGTGCACTTTGATCTCAAGGGTAACATTTAGAGTATGTTTGTTGCACAATATTAAAGATTTGATCTGTGTAATTTTTGTAAGGTTTTTGTTTGCTGTAAAGTGTGATTATATTATATTGAAGAAAAACTGTAAGTATGTTAAAAATTAGTATCCCTAGCTTAAAGTATATTTGATATTTTATTTATTTAATTTTAAAATTATATTTTATTTCATCTTAAATTAATTTTTTTTAATTTTATAATATAAAATAAATTAAATATTAATTTAAATAAGTTTTTAGGAAAGTTTTGAGAGGTGAAAAATTACATAAAAAATTAAATATAAGTTTTATTAAAATATGTATAATTAATTATATTTAATTATATTAATAAATTGTTATTAAATAATGTATAATATAATTTATTGTAATTATATTTAACTTATTCAATCATATATATTAATATAATTATATTTAATTAATTAAAATATATTAAAATAATCTAAAATCGTTTGCATGTTATTTTCACATTACATTAAAAGTTATTTTAATATATATATTTTTGATTATTTTAAAGTGATAGTTATAATAAAGTAAATTATTATTATAAAAATAATTAATTTAATGATTATTTTATCTAATGTTAATATATTAAAGTATAACTACTCTTATATATAAAATAAATAGTTAATATATTTTTACGACGAAAATAACAAAAAATATTATTTAATCTATATTTATTTTAAAAATACATTTAAGTACACCAAATATAATAAGAGATTATTGGGTACTATTGGTGTCCTATACTTGCATGGTTTCAGTTAGGGTTGTTCAACTGATCCGGTCTGATTTTGAGAAAAAATATTTAATCGGATTGGTTTCAGGTCGAACCGTTTGAAACGGTTTTAATTATTATAAATTGGATCAGACCGTTTGATTTATAAAATCATTCGGTCTGATCCGGTTTGATTTGGTTTTCGATTTGGTTCAGTTTTTTGGATATCTTTAATGAAAAAAAAATGTAATTTTTTTAATATATTTATTAAATCGGTCCGGTACGATTCGACCGATTTAAATTGAATCAGATCGTTTTAATTTATAAAACTGTTTAATCCGATTCAATTCAGTCCAATTTTACGATTTGATCTGATCCAGGCCGGTTTATGAACACCCCTAATTTCAATAAGGAAAAAAATATCTGTAAAACAATTTTCTTTTAATCTACTATCAACACTCAAATCCAAATGGCACAAAATTATATGAAAATTGTATTATTAATAATTATAATTATTTTTATAAAATTGTATTAAATTAAGATTTTTCATATAAATTGAGATTATGATAAATTTTATGATATTTAATAATTCCTTACTTATATAAATGGAAAATGTTAAAACTACACAAAAATTAGAATAGAATATAGTTGTCAAGCCTCTGTATTTCTTTCTAAACTTTAGCCATTTATCTCAAAAGGAGAAATATGCTTTTGAAGAATAGATTCTCTCTTTAGATAACTTTTCCTTATCTTTTATTTTAATTAAATAAAATTAATAATGATTTATGGTTTTTTTTAGATAGGTCTAAATTTATAATGGTTTTTCTTAACTTAATTTTTACCTAAAGCAATTTTCTGATATGTTTTTGTTACTAATTCAAGTTTTTTATTTTAATCTAATTTTAAAACGTTGATAAATTATCTAATTTATTGAAGATGATGATATTTTGAAAGTTAAATTTGTTAAATCAAAATATATTTATGCACTTTTATAACTATACAGACAAACAAAAACATTAAATAAAATAAATTTTATCAATGCTATTATCAAAATAATTTATATTATATTATGTGTGTCATGATATAATTAGATTCTCCTTTTAAAAAATATAATTTATTAATATTTATATAATATTTTAAAAAAATATAATTTATTAATGATAATTTTATATAATAATAATAACATTAATATATAATTATTTATTAACTTATAACATATAACTCAATTGAAAATGACAACTCAATTCCAAACCCAATCTCCCGCATCTTCCTCACCCTAACTCCCCATACAAATCTACCGGCCACCCACAAGTGCTCTATTCCCTCACTAGCCCTTATACCTTTCATCTCCTTCTCATTTTTCCACCACCACCTTTTCAACTTCGTCCTCTCTTCCATTTGTTTTTGGCGACTTCTCACCCTTTGCTGGTCGTCGTTTTCTTCGAGAGACGGTCATGTCTTTAGCCTCACCTTCTCCCTAGATTTCTAGTGGGCTTTTCTATCTAGTGTTGGTATTTTAGTGTTTGTCGGTATGGAGGGCAACGATAAAAATGAGCTGGACGACGACTATATTTTTCAGCACTGAAAACAAGGATGACAGATTCTTGAATTTGATGATGCTCTACCTTCCATCTAGTTTGTGTTAGGGTTTATTTTGTGTTCTATGTAATGTGAATGGCTTGTATGTTAGTGTTTTTTTTTTGTAATTTGTCTTTAGTTCTTTTGATCTGTTTGTTTGCAGGTGGAGGATTGATCTATATTTTCTGAGTCAAATTTCTTGGCTTTATTTTGAGAAAAAACTCGTTGGATAGTAGGTTTTAGGAGTTTTTTTTTTTAAGTTCTTCTACACCAATCTCGTGATGGATGTTGCTGGAAGAATTGGAACGAGTTTTGAAGCAATTTAGTTGGGAAAAGATTCCCACTAATAAAAAGTTTATCTTTTTTATTATTATTTTAAATATCACCCCTCTATCTCTAATTTAAAATAAATATAATATAATATAATATAATAAAATATTAATAATTCTAATTCTAATTATATTCACGTAAATATATAAATGATTTATGCGTTTAGTCCTACATTGTGTATAAAAAGAAGTTGTAAAACTCTTTCTTATTATTTTTGTTTCAGCGAGTTTAAATAAGTTGATTGTTTATTTAATTTTATAATAAAATAAAATAAATAAATATATAAATGAAAATTATGTGCTTGCAACTTCATGTACACATCTGCAAGTGGGGGCAGCTCTGAAATGTATATATCTTTCGTTCCATGCAAGGTTTCTCTTTCCAATTGTAGCATCAAGCCTATAGAGAGAAAATTGTAGAGCGAGAAATGATCCTCTTGCTCCTTTTTTGTTTTGCTTTTGGTTCTGTATCTGGTCTGGTCCGTCAATGGCAAAACATGGTCAAAGAACCAAAACCTCTTTCGTTTAATCTCATTGATTGAATAATTTACGAAATCGAGTTAGACAGAACGAAAGAAGCAAGAAATAAGGCCTGGGAGAGAATCAGGTTGGAGGTTGGAGTGAGGTTTTAGGGAATCCAGATCTTGTGCTTATCTGCTGAGGTAAAAAGACTGGCAAATTCGAAATGGGTTATTCTTTAAACACTTGAAATAGCAAAGTAGCTTTTGATTTTGCTTCTGAACCTTATTGTATTTGATCCGGGTCTTTGACGATTTCTCTAATTCTTTTGCTTCTTTGCTGGAATGTGGTAGAAAAATTTCGACTTTCAAGAAAAACTAAGCTCCTGCTTTTTTTTTTGATCCGGGTTTTCTTTCGTTTGTAGTTCATTGCTTGGTTGATGACAAGATCGATGGAGGAAAATCAAGAACCAAGGAGGCACTCATGCAAGCTTTGTCACAAGAGTTTCTTGAGTGGAAAGGTCTTGGGAGGTCATATGAGGTGTCATATGCCTAAGAAGTCAGCCAAAAAGGAAAAAGAGCCGATCAATGAGACCGACATTGATATTGAAGGTGGTGAACGTGCCAGTTATATTCTGAGAGAGAACCCTAAGAAATCGTGGAAATTTTCAGGTCCCAACCATGAAACTTCTGAGGAAGGAAATCTCTGCAAAGTTTGTGGTAAAGGGTTCGATTCACCTAGAGCTTTATTTGGTCACTTGAGGCATCACTCTGGCAAAAGAAAGAAAGAAGTTCATTGTAAAGAATGTGGGAAAGAATTTGAATCATTGAGGGAGATGACTGCTCACATGAGAATCCACTGTGAAAGCTTAAAGGGCTATGATGAATCAAGTAATGCTTCAAGCCAGAAGCGTGTTGTGGATGGTCAATATACTAGTGAAGTTTCAAGGTTAGTCCGGAGGAAAAGATCAAGAAGATCAAGGTACAAGATTACTCAGATTTGTTCTTTGTCTAATTTGAGTGGATCTTCAAACGTTACTGAATCTCAAAAAGAAGTTGAAGAAGCTGCTACTTGTTTACTAATGATGTCTAGAGGCATTCGCAATTGGGATGGATTTAGTTCCAGCCCCGAGTCCTCAGACAACAATTCTGCAATTTTGGAAGTTAATTCACTGAATCAAAATCAGAAAATTGTCAACAACGATGGTGAAAATTATACCTGTGATGATGATATGGCTTTCAAGATAAAGAAGCCAAAGCAGGAGATGGTTGGAATTGAAGATACTATTGGTAATATGCTTTGTGAGGGTGTGGTAGAAAAGATGCCCAAACTTTATGATGAATCTATTGGGGAGATGTGTAATAATGAGATTGAGAGAAAAAGACTTGACTTGATGAGCAAGAGCTGTATTGAAGTTGAGAATTTCGACGAGGTTGATGGATTTGAGGTTTGCAAGGGGAAAGCCAAAGGAAATTCTTGGAATCAGATGGTGTTTGGTAGTTCCAAGTCTGAAGTCTTGGATGATTTTGCCAAGAAAAGTGAATACAAGTGCAGGACTTGTAATAAGATCTTTTACTCTCATCAGTCACTTGGAGGCCATCAAACTGTTCATAGAACTCCCAAGAGCTCATTGCAGATTAATAACATTGATATTGATACTATTGTCTGTGATAACACATTTTTTGAAGTTGAGGAAGCCAAATATATTGAGAATTCAATGGGGGATGAGAGAGTGAGTACAAATTATGAGTTTAAGGAGCACAAATGCTCTATTTGCTCTAAGGTTTTTTCTTCAGGTCGAGCTTTGGGTGGTCATAAGAGGGCTCATTCTGTTAAAGAATCGGAGAATGAAGCAGAAGAGATCGCATTAGAGCTCTCTGGTATTTGTGAGGCATTTGGTCCTAATGCTCCAATTGATCAACTTGAGGATGAGGACAATGCTGATGTCAAGCTTAATTCTTGGTGGGTTAAAAATGAGCACAAGCTAGAGCTGCTGGTGGGTAATGGGTTTCATACCTAACTGAGAAAAGTTACTCATTTTGTTCCTTTGAAGTTTTCTTTGAACCATTGTACAAAGAGGTAAAGAAGTAATCTCATAATTTTTTTTAGTCATCCATTTTGATAATTTCATTTGGAATAAATAAAGTACACATAGTTTTCATTCTCAAGTTCTTTGATACATTTTGGAATTATAAAGTTGTTGAAAGTTTTGTCATTTAGATGTTGCAGTTTCTTCCAATATCAATGAAAACAGAATAGAGCTTTTTTCGTTTCTTTTTCCCACTGTTTTGGTAGCTTTTCTTTTCTTTTTCCCCGAAATCTTGGGATCCTTAATTTGTTAGTCTGATAGATATTTGTGGCATATTAAGCATGTTAATTTAAATGAGCCTAGAGATTGGGGTTAAGCCTAGACTTTTCTAATGCAAAAGCTTGTTACCTTAAATTACTACACAGATGAGAATATGTCTGAGAGCTGAAATTAGCTCACAACTATGATATACTTTGCATAAATGTCAAAAGTAATGTTAGTTTAACGAGATTTTCTATATATTACAGTATTACAATTACAACTGATAAACTCTTATCGGATAAAATTACATATATCTAATTGTATTCATTAATGATGTTTTGACACATCATTTATGATTTATCATGAAATTATGATAAATAAATAATTTAATTGAGAGGAGATAGGTACATGTCTCGATTAGCATAAGCCTTTGTTTAACCAAATATTTTGTGGGTATATAATAAACTAATAAAGACTAAAAGTCACGTTGGTATGAATCCAATGCATTATGACAAATAAAATTGGCAGCATTGCTGAACCTGTTATTAGAAAGGGGGCAAAAATCAATGCATTAATATGAATCGGTGCTAAGGACACGTGCTTGCTCTGGAAAAACTTACTAAGTTACATATTGTTAACCAGGTTTTCTTGTGTCTATCTGCTTGTAAGTTGTAACCAAATCGTCAAAGCAATATTGTCACACAGGCAAGATGAGAAATTATTTATTGTTTTTATTATATATGATGATGTAACCAAATCGTCAAAGCAATATTGTCACACAGGCAAGATGAGAAATTATTTATTATTTATTATTATATATGATGATGTAATATTTTAATTAATAAAATTTAATATTAATGTAATTTTTTAAAATTAATATCGAATAAAAGATAAAAAGAGAAAATAATCTAATTAGTTAATAATATATCCCAAGAGTATGTATAACAATAAATTCACATGTCATGTTTTTGTATTTATATGATGTATAAAATTTTAACTCATTTTTATTCATGTTTCTTTTGAACACTTTTTTTAACAATGTATTTATAATGATGTTAAATAAGCAAGTAAATTAAACTCGTTTAAAGATTAATTTTATGAATTTATGACCTTATTTAACAAAATAGATTTATCAAAAAAAATAATTACCCAATTACTCTACCTTAAAAAAACATACTTAAAATATAATAATTTTATTTATATTTTTACAAAAATATAATTAAAAAATAATATTTATTCTTATTTTTATTCCTACACAAACTATATATACTTTTTTTTTCATTTTTCAAAAAATATGAATGATCATATTAAAAATGATATGAGTTGAATTCATCGTAATTAAAAATAAAAAAGACAAAATGGTGTAGAAGCCTTTCAACACTGATAAATAACAATCACTCGGGTAAGAAACTGAACGATAATGGTTCGGGCCTGATATTAATCAAAGAAACTTAAAAGAATTCTCATAAAGAAGCCCAATACAAGCAAAGCAAAATTAAAAAAATTATGCTTTACAATCAACACTTACTAAAAAGGAATAAGAACAGTAGAAAATAACAGGAAAGAAATAGCAAGGTAGCAACAGAACAAAACAATAATAAATTATAAAAAAAAGTCAATTATACCCCTGCATCATAAATTTCATTATTTTTCTATAATTAAATTAAGAAAATTGTCTATTTTCATTATTATCATTTATAAATTATCAATTTTCAATATTAATGTTCAAACTATGTCCCTTCAAGGAATTTTTTTTAATAAACGTAATTCATTCAACAAAGGATTATTTTTCAAGCATTAGTGGTGAAATAAAATGAAAAACTACCATAATTGACATAATCATATTCATAGCCTAACAAAAATCAAAATGGAGTATTAAATAATAATAATAATAAATCAAAATGGACAAAACTTTGAACTGCGTTAGTTCTAATAAGAAAGCTCAATGACCCTATTCCTACTAGCCCAAATAGAGGAATTCAATGGTGAAATTCTCCTTTTCCGTCTCCGCTCGACGGTAAGCACTTCCAATACTGTAATTACGTCGTTGAGAATCCTTTTAACGAAAAAAATTGCTTCCTGAATCTGATGTTTTCTTTTAAGTCGGTCTCTCTGTGAAGATTCATCTGAATGAAAGAGATCAATGGACAGTAGCAATTCGACTGCATTGCATCCAATATCTAACTCCTCTGCTACGGTCGTAACAGTCCCTTACCGTTCTTCTTATTACACATATTACCCTCAAAACTTTAACCCTAACCCTAATACTATCCCCACAGCCACAGATGCCACAGATTCGAATTCATCTCTTAATACGACAACTACCCATGATTACTACAGTGGCGTTGTCACTGAGGTCGGGGTTGCGCCACCTGGCGTTGACTCCTATACTGCTTTGAGCTCCTACCCACCTCCCCATTTGGGCTATGAAGGCCAGACCGCTATGCCCTACGATCTTCTTCATCAACAAGCTGTTTATGCCGTATCGTCTCTGTACTATACGGATCCAAATGCGTATAATTTGGCCGCTAAAGTGGCCGTCCGGCTGTACGGGTCTGACCCCATTGCTTCAGGACAAGCTGTAAGTGCTTTGGTTTTATCATCTTGGAATTTTTTTTTTCCCATTTTTTATTGTAAAATTTAATCTCTGATAAGAAATGAGAATTCAAAGATACTCTTACCAGGAAACATTTTCATTTTTAAGTTAGCATTTAGATGCCGATGTTGTGTTTGTATTCAGTTTTCTTCATCAATTCTCCCCTTGATATGTTGATTTGAGTGACATTATGAAGATGCAAGGTTTTGGGATATTATGTATCTAGTCATATTAGTACATAGCAGAGCAACTTCTGATTATTTTCATTGCGTTGAAGAGCAGCATTGCTGGTTATACACTTTGTTACTATCTATCACTTTGTTTCATTTGGAAGTTATTATTGTGTTGTTTGTTTCTCTTGGAATTGTAAGATTGATAGCATCTAATGAGTAATACCATATTGGGAGATAAGAATCGTTTTGTTTCTTTAACAAGTTGGTTTTCATCTTCAATTTTAACCCTTCGTTTTGATGATGATGGTTAAGCAGAAACGTTTATTTTTATTCATAGCATGATAAGATTTATAGCTCATAGTTATCTTTGGCTTTCAGTCACTGGTGACATATTAAAACTACGTTTACTCCATAAACCGCCTGAGCTAGTTGAACTGAACTTCCATTTTTGTTTTAGTATGTCACAGCATTTCATCCAGTATTTCTCTCAATTGTGCTCTTATTTTCTAAAAGTGATATAATGGCATGATTACATTTACAGGTTGCTCCAGTTGCTTCTAATGGCTCGCAAAACTTGATTATGGCACATCAAAACTTCACCTTTGCACCAAACACTATAACTCAGACCCCTGGGAAGAAGCAGCCGAGAAAACCAAAAAAATTGAAAACAAAAACGAAGATTGTGCAATCTGCATATTGTGAAATTTGCAAGGTTGACTGCACCAGCAAGGAGGTATTGGATCAGCATAAACTGGGAAAGAAGCACATGAAGAACCTTGAGAAATTAAAACAAGCAACTGATACTTCACTAAATGCTGATGCCGGATTAAATAATCAAGTAATAATTGGGCCACAGGAAAACCCAAATAAGGGCGTAGCTGTCAGTGGAGGAAAAAGTAGGAGGAAGGCAACTGAAACCAAAGAGGATCTGGAGAGAAAGAGAATGAAGGTTCTTGATGGTGGGGCGGTGGCCGAAGCTGTACGGACATGTTCAATATGTAATGTGGTTTGTAATAGTGAGACAGTTTACCATTATCATATTGCGGGACAAAAGCATGCTGCAATGGTAAAGAAGAGCGCAGCTGGAGTTAGATTAGCTACTGCAGGCTAGAAATTAAGTTTGGAGAATTATCTCAAAATTATTATTTATGGTGGTAAATTGTTACTTGTTCTTGTGAGCTTCGTTCATGTAAAGAATCTATTATTATACTAAAGTAGCCAGACATCTTCACACAAAAGTTGCTCTGTACAAGATGAGCTTTTACATTTTCTTGACATCGTTACTTAAACTAGTAATTTGCATCATTTACTTGCGTGCCTCATCTGACTTGTGCCAAAATCTTCCCCGTATCTGTTGTACACTTGTACTAGCAGATAAAAATGGTGCTTGTGAAAAAAATTACGGGTCATTTTAGTAGGTTGGGCTACTGCACAATGTGGGGAGAGTTGTGAATTTATTCCAGAAGAAAAATGTCAATCCTGCGAGCAGTTTTACTTATATTAAAATCATAATACTACACTAGCTTAATCTGAGGCACAGAAGAGTTCAGAGAAAGAAGAAACTCGAAATAAGAACTGCACAACTAGAGTAATTATATTATCAAAAGTTGGCTCACACAGTCAAATATAATTTCCCTTGAATTTCATACGAGTACGACACCTTTATTTTGATACCGATCTTATTCGGAGAACCACGCCTCTTTATTTTATTACTGATCTTGTACCCACACCACACTTTTTTTTAAACACACATTATTCTATAGGATTCGAACCTGGCACCATCTTTGCTAGAATTACTGGGAAGGGGAAACGAGACATAAAACGAAGAGAAGCCCAAAGCAACAGATCAGAAGGTGCACGACAATAAGTGCCACAGAGTTCTACCTTCTAAGGAAGTTTGACGGACTTAATACTCCATATATCCTTGGAATACTCGTGAATGGTTCTGTCACTGCTAAACTTGCCCGAACCTGCTGTGTTGAGAATTGACATTCTCGTCCAACTCTGTCCCAAACACCATTTACAGAAAACAAACACTAGAAAATGAGTAAATATTATATACGTGCTTGAGGATATTTGAGGCATAAAAAGAATTTAAAATGGATGCAGAAATACATAATTTCACTGAATTGGTAGTACTTTAAGCCACACATGCAAGCACACATAGATCATATAACAAACCTTTTGATCCTTATATGCTTCATCAACCTTCTCTTGGCATTCCAGGTAACTAGGGAAGTCCTTGCCAACAAGGAAATAATCTGCACGGCCAAAACCTTCATTTCCCTCTAATGATCCAATAAGTTCATCATAACTATAAGCTCCAAAAGCACCACTTCTGACAAATTCCTTGACTTCTTCAAACCGTGGATCCGGAACAAACTGCATCAAGGTTCAAACTATGTCAAAGTGCTTTTAGGCAAGAATCAGTTCAAGAAAGCAAAAATTATATTTTCCTGTTTATCTGATACTTCTTTGGTGAGACAACTATCATCACTGCCATGTAATTGCATTTTTTGTTCACCGGCCTCACATTCATAATAACAATGACGCTTATTAGTACCAAAAGATTTATGAACCTAGTAGTTCTGTTATTAAAACACACCTTCCCCTCAGCTCTTTCATTTCTCAGCCCAGCAATCTCATGAGCCTTTGTGCCAAAAAGAAAGAAGTTGTCTGCTCCAACTTCTTCTCTTATCTCAACATTGGCCCCATCAAGAGTTCCAATCAAGATACAGCCATTCATTGCAAACTTCATGTTGCTGGTTCCACTGGCCTCCATACCAGCAGTACTGCCACCAAGAGAGCAAACTTAAGGGTTCAGTTACACAAACTCACTGAATTTCCAACACACTACATTATACTTAAAAGCTTTAAAAGGCGACAGAAAAACAACAATAAGCTCCTTCTACACATGTAGGATACATACATACAATAGCTAAAGAATAAAAAAGGCAACTGTTAGTAGCAACGTGGTGTTTCCGTACATTAAGGTAAGCATGCACCATAGGAGGTAGCTAGAACCAGAACACTATTGGAGGTGCTTTTCAAGTATTGCATGCAAAACTAGATAGAATTGCCTACTCGCCAACCAGGCTTCTGCTCTTGCCTGGAACCCTGGACCATCTCAATTAGAAGACTTTTGTACTTTATTTAATCACAAAAGGCCACCCATATTCTAAAAAATTGCATCTATACCCTGGAAAATGCACTACCAATATCAGAAGTTTGTAAGCAAGTCCTTGTTCCACTACTCAGCAAAAAAGAGAAAAAGTCCTTGTATCACTTCCATTAACATGATGTGCATCAGTAAAAAGTATAAGCAAATAAAATAACAGCAAAAAATAACCTAATTAATTACCTGATATGTTGTGAGAGCTCACTTGCAGGAATCAGCAATTCAGCCACACTTACATTATAGTCTGGGACAAAGATGACCTGACAGAGCAATCAATTATAATATCTAATAGAGCAATGATTGCACGAACTTACAGAGCAATGGATCCACATATTTTCAAGTAACTTCAGTCCTTTCAGAAATCCAAATCATTTTCAAGTAGTGTCGTAGTTATAGGAAGTTAGTTTTTGAACTGAAGCCACAGAGGCATTAACATTATGAAATTTACCTAAGAAGATAAAGCATTTATAGTGATGGCCAAAACAATAAATTCAGGGATAAAAAGTTCTTTGCTGTTTTACCACTGGAAGCCTTTGAAGATAAGAATGGAACTATTCAATTAACTACTTATACAAGATGAGCAATGTGCCTAAGAAGATATTAAAGTGGCATCAGAACGTGATAATTCTGAAAAAGAAAATTAAAAAATTGTAAGCCACAACATTGACAAACACACTAGTGCTGCTATCCATACCTTCAACAAGTCGCCTATATCGGTGTCATGATTTACAGTAGCACCAACATCAGTGATAAATTTCACAATTCTCTTTGCTTGGACGTATGTAGAAAAAGCTTTCCCCCCAAATATGCAAACTCGTGGAACAAATTTTTCTGCTCTTTCTAAATCACTCATTTCCTTCATCTTTTTGTAGCGATAGACAATTCCCAATATATTCATTAGTTGTCTCTTGTATTCATGAATGCGCTTCACCTGAATGGTAGAAATCTAAATTACACCAAACCATTTCTAAGGAATAAAATTTAACACAGAAAAATGTATCAAAAAGTTTTCTGAGGGAACAACATTCTGCACCTAATTTAGGCTCAATCAGTGAGGTCGGCTGTTATACATTAGAGATTTGCAAAACGTTGACTTTGACTGTATAAAAATATACTTGAAAATGAGCCACAAAGTAGTGGAGTTGCAATATAGAGGTTGTACCATCCAGTCAAATATTCTTCTAAATTTTTGAAAGTTCCAAATATTTTATGTGCTTCATAAGTAATTGAATGTTAACGCGTTTAGCATTTATCATTTGGCTCTTCTACATTAATATAATCATAAACAGTTATTTCTTCCCCAACACTTGTCGAATCCACAAAATATTTTAATGCAATGAGCTTGCCTGGATGTCAAACAATGCATCAGGGCTTACAGAATACCCTGTTTTTTCTTTGATGAAAGATACAACTTTCATCTTATTGCTCCTTTTTGCTGCCTTCCACTGGGTTTGGAGATCATCATCATCTACAAACTATCAGATCATAAAATTCTCATAATGTGTTCCACAATGACCTCACAATCTAGCAAAGCAAATTATTTGGCAAAGAGATCGAGGTAAATTTAACAAAAGATGTCCGGCAAGAACATACTACCTTCCTTAACTCAGAAAGTTTGTCAGTGTTTAAGATCCAGTCCTCTGTGCCAATCCAATCAGTGATAATTTTACTCAAATCTGGATTGCAGAATCTGATCCATCTTCTGGGTGTCACCCCATTTGTTTTGTTTTGAAATTTCTCAGGCCACAACTGCCAATTTTGTGACAGTGAAATCAATGAAGTGTATGAATTTCACAATTTTGTATTGTGTCTCATTTTAAATAGAAAGATTGAAATTTGAGACAGCCATAAACTTTACCAGTTCAATAAAGAGGTTTCTACATGCTCACCTGATAGAACGCATTAAACACTTCATCCTTCACTATTTTACTATGTATCTCAGCAACCCCATTTACTGCATGACCTCCCACAACACTGAGATTAGCCATACGGACCATCTTTAGTGGTTCCGGTGCTGGCTCAGGTGGCAGCTCCACCCTATTCTGTAGGTCTTTCCCTTCAGAGCTATCTTCTTCATCACTAGGTTCTTCATCACTAGGTTCTACTTCTTCAGAACTTTCAATGTCCTCACTGGGGAGATCAATAAAGCTTTCCTTGGGTTTAACAAGTAAATCTGCAAAGGTGGTGGGCAAATCAACATTTTCTAGGATTCTCATTTCCTTTAATTTCCTCTCCAATAAACCAGAATCTGCTGTGCCATACTCCGCAAATATGGTACGTACAAGCTGGTAATATAATATTGCAGGAATTAGAAAATATATGGTAATAAGTGAAATGTTTTCATGCCCGACATTGGGCACATTATGATGCACAACAGCCACCTACATGTCTGTGTAGATGGGATGCATGTCATAAATAGACAACATCATGCATTAGAACATTTTTTATAGCACCAACTTTTTCTTTTTGTAAAAGTACACTGTTATTACCTCCTCGTCTATTATTTCTATAATCTCAATGTGTCGAGGAAGTAATTTTTGCATAAGTTCTAAGCTCCACTTCTCCAATGCCTCAGGAAGAACAGTGTGATTTGTATATGCTACAGTTCTAGCACAAAAGTGGTAGATCATATAGATTAGAGTTTAGTTACTCAAGGTTAGAGACTACAACCAGAATCAACAAATATATTCAATTGAACATGGTAAAATCCTCAATGAATATTTGATTTGTAAATACAGTTCCTTGTGATGCTAGATGAGATTAAACAAGTGAGAAGTATATAGAAATAAAAATGCAAAACTTATCTTCAACCCAGTTGTAACTAATCTGATTAGTTTTCCTCTGACACAGATGCATATAAATTGTATCTTCATCCACAAAATAACTATACAAAATGTTCCTATCAGATATGATCTCATGTCTCTTACATGTAAATCCCAACTCACTCAAGAAAAACCTCATAAAGATAGGTTCACCAACGTCAAGAGCTTGTTCAAATAAGTAATTGGCCTAGTTTAAAACTACACAAAACACTTGGGCCCAACCCAAGATTTTTTCCCACTTAAGGTAACTTACATGAAGAATACACATACCTTAAGGATTAATTTCTCCGAAAGGAAAAAATACTTTAAGAAAAGCAAGTAATAGATGGAAAAGAAAATAAAGTCTGAAAGTAGATGTGAAAATATCTTGGAGATTGTACAGACAAGCACACAATACTACACGAAAAAACTAATGTATGTCCTAGAACAGCCTAGAAGGTACCTTTTTGTTATATTCCAGGCCTCCTCCCAACTCAGACCCTTCAGATCAATCAATATTCTCATAAGCTCTGGGATGCAGAGAGTTGGGTGAGTATCGTTCATTTGCACAGCAACCTTATTGGGAAACTCTTCCCATTTTACGGACGTTCCAGATCGCATCTCAAATCGTGCAATAATATCTTGAAGAGAAGCTGAGCATAGAGTGTATTGTTGTTTCAAACGAAGGATTTTGCCCTCTTCTGATTCATCTCCAGGGTAAAGTACATAGCAAATCTAAAAGTCATTGCATAAAACGCCCTTTTTAAAATTAACTTAGCTGTAAAATAGGTCTAAAAAAATGAAACATTTGAGAAGAGACAACATTCCAACTCAGAAACAACCGCATTGAGAGAGAAAATGCCACAAAATTGGAAGTATGTTCATAAGTTGCTAACAGTGCAGCAAATTCTCCACCAAGATAGCAGGGAATTGTTATCAAATTCTAGAGATAAATATCTCCCATGAGTTCCATAACTTCCGCCAAAAGTGTTGTTGAGTCCTTTTTCTTTAAACTAAGTAAATTTAAGTCCCATAAATTATATAAGTACATCGCAAGTTCTAAAAAAAACTATAGTTGAGCCATTTATGTGACTTATGGAAACCAATTACACCTGTTTAATAAAATATTAAAGTACGGAACTTACAGGACAATTCAGGTACTGCACCCTAAATTCTAATATGTCAATCTCAGAGAAGAACAGAGGAAGGATCATTCCTAGAAGGCCTAACTCATTAGACAAGTTTTAACATCAGGGTCTATGCAACATAAAAGGCCCCAAAGAGTATACATAGGGTAAGAGAAATTATAGTTTAAATAGTTAAGAAAAATATTTATATAAATAAAAAGATTTACAAACCTTCTCAGCATTAGCCAGGGACTCATATGCTTTTGTATGCTCCCCAGCATTAAACGAATTCAAATCAAAATCGGCTGAAGAAGCTGTGGTTGACCAGAGCCGCAAGTTGATAGTTGTCTTAGTTTTGTAACCTGGTATTGGAACATCATATGCTATAGCCTTTATGTCTTCTCCTCCAATCCAATGTCTTTTACCATCTGAACCACTAACCACCTTTCCACGAAATTTGATAGGATAGGAGACATCATATCTCACAATTTCCCAGGGATTGCCCATCTACAAGAAGAAACCAAAAATTATCAAAAGATTATAACAAAACGCACCAGTAAGGCATAAAAATGCTAACAAACCAATAAACGAGCAATAAACATGGAATATTATAAACAGAAATCAAGCATACCTCAAGCCAATCCTCCGCCAATTCTTCTTGACCCTCTTTTGTAATCCGTTGTTTAAACAAACCATACCTGTATCTAAGTCCATAACCCCATGCTGGGTAGTTTAGAGTTGCCAAAGAATCCAAAAAGCAAGATGCTAGCCGTCCAAGACCCCCATTTCCAAGCGCAGCATCTGGCTCCTACCATAAATAATACAATTAAATTAGCCTATAATGCGCACTATTATCAGCATAGATACAGAAGAGATGATGCAGAGTTAACAGTAAATAACAAGTTCTACAAGAGCAAGAAAAAAGGGAAACATAAAAGGTTAGGATCACACAATTTATCTTTTAAGTGCAATAGATGTGTTACATAAGAAATTAGAATTATTAAACTGTTTACACGTAGACTACTCATTCTAATTGTATTTTAATTGCTTTGTGATACCAATTAGTCATGTTGAGCATTTTCTGAAAAATCACCATTATTTATAAGGTAGCAATATTACCACAATGCATTTTCTTGTAACCACAAGAATCATTCACTAATGACAATTTTATCCAATAATAATGACACTAAAGTGTAATTAATGGTAAAATGAACATTTAATACACTTTTATTGTGGCAATCACAAAAATTATTGTAGCAATATCATTACCCTATTTAAAAATTGTATTTTAAATTTCTCTAATCATGTTCGTGTTGGGCATTGGGTCCGACATGTCTCAACCAGAAAGTTTAGCATCCTATTGCAAGAGCTTCACATGTCCCATAAGTTGGTTTTTTACAGTCAAGTAATAGCTAAAAGAAGTATAAGACAATTACGGAAAACTGGCATAACATTTAAATAGTTCAAAACGCTAGAAATATTATTTAGTCTAGATAACAGAATTAAAGGTATGCACTACACCCGATAAAGTCCTGCCTTCATTTGGGTTGGGGGATTTTTACTGGTAAGAGGGCTTCCTCCATTGAGCATGCTGCTGGATAAGGAAATCTTAGAAGCATAAACTCACCTCAATAGCAACATCTTCTAACTTGTGTCCAAGCTTGGTTAAAGCTTCGGCATAGGAGCCAGTGAGCTCTAAATTGCCAATTGCATTTAACAGAGCTCTACCCTATAAAACAAAAACATGTGAAAGAATGACATCCTGCATCTAACCAGTCGTATTTCTTTTTAAACAGTGTTGGTGATTCATGACACACCTGAAGAAATTCCATTGACAAGTAATATGCCTGCTTGACATTCAACTTTTCATAACAATCATAGGTTGCATTCCAATTAATGATAAGTGCATCACGGACACTTTGTGCAGTCGCAGCAAAAGCCTTTGGAAGATCAAATCTCTCCGGAGAAAACAATGGTGTGAACTCAGAATGGTATTTGATACTTGATGCAACAGATGAACCAAGTACATTTGAAGATTCTAAAAAAGAAATAATTATATTCTATGATGTCAAAATCATTATATTGTTGAAAATGAAGCAAGGAATAATCTCATATAAGATTAGCTTCAAGCCTTCAATTGTCGACCCCCAAATACAAAAATTAGAATTTGATAGGAACAGTTATGCTTTACATCGAAATCATCCAGAATGGTATTGTACTGTGAAATGAGTGTTTCAAAGTAGTTGCCGAAAGTCATAAAAAACATAACTTTATAACACATAAATGCATCAACCCATGAAATAGTGGATTCCAATCCTCTTTTATACTGACAAAGTAAAAGCGAGTCATTAGATATAGCATGCTAGCCACAGCTTGTTCGAGGGTACACGCTAATGGCTATCCATTGAACACTAGGAGAAAAAGAAAAGAAAAGAAAAACTCAATTTCCCTTCATACAGCCACGAACAGTTTCCAATCATCAACCCGAAAAAGTTGACAACAAGAGCACATGATACCTCTCTCACTATATTCATAATGCCAATTCTACAAATTTCACATGTGTGTCACCTCAATGTTGAACCCGATATTTGTTTCGACCAAAATGTTAGGAAATTTCATTAATAAAATAGAAACCTACAATGTTTACGAAACCAATAATCCTAATTTAAAACAGGATATCGATTAAATCGAAGAAAAACTCAAAAATAAAAGCATGCACCAGCAAACACATTCAACACACAACGACCATACAAGAGCAACCATAGTATGAACAGAATGGCAAGAAAAGAAGAAGATGAAGACGACCTTCATGCTGCTCGACAATCGGATTCTTCAATTTCTGCGTTGGCTCACTTGAAACATTCCTCACCAAAAATGACCTCCTCAATGGCCTTGGATTCACAGTTCTACTCAAAAACAGCTTCGATTTACTTCTTCTACAGCTGAAATCAATAAACTTGGAGTTCGAATCATAACGCAGCAATGGCCCTCCGCCGCTCAGCGTTGCTGTCAACTGTGAAGCCGCCATTTGTTCCTCTCTCTTTATCTCTCTGTGTCTCTCTCGGTCTCAGTCACAAAGACCACGGGTTAAATAGTATAACGATTAATGCTCTTGAGTTGTTTATCTGCAGCTCTCATGAGTTCTCTATCGTACACGAATATCTACACTACAACACTATCAAATAAAAAGGGCCCACGTCGACTGTTGACAACGACGTTATCACCGATTATTCACGAGTTCTACTGCAAAAAGTTCGGATCTACTACCGTCGATCATGCGTGCAACCTCCCACGCATATTTAAATATTATGAAATAGTAATAGTTTTCATCTAATTATATATTTTAAATGTAGTATAAAATTAATATAATAAAAAAAATTATTAGATTTTAATAGATAGATAATATTATATAATATAATTAAAACATAAGATATTTTTTATTATGCTTCAAGACTATCATTTTATCAAAATCATGATGAGTGTCATTTTTATTTAAAAATAAATAATAAGAAATTATTTATTATTATTAAAATTTATAATAATATAATATGTTGAAAATTTAAAATTAATATAATTTTTTTATAAAAATAAATATCTAATAAAAGATAAAATAATAAGAAACTAATAATGCGATTAAGATTTTTATATATAAACGACAATTTCTAACCCACTGCATGTGGATGACAGCAATTATTTACTTCGTTTCCACCGTTTTCTTGTCAAAATTTAATTCGTCGCCGATACCAAATTGCGACGAACCGCACCGTGCCTTATGTACGGTGGGAGTTTTTAATTGGATTTAAAAGGAGAGAATTGTGAATTCTTTACTCCGCAATGAAACATAAATTTTTTAAATTACTAAAAACATAAATTCAAATTTATCCTTTTTTCTGTTTTTTTTTTTTAGTTTGATTGACAAATTTTAATTTAGCTAACTAAATACTTATAAGATCGATGTGTAAAAGGCAATAAGACATGTAGTTACAAGAACTTTACGATTCCAAACTCGAATTCTAAGTTAGTTCTCCAAATATAATATTAACTAAACAAATTGAGCATCGACCAAGAAAAATTCAAATAAAATTGAGCAATGTTAAAAAAAATAGTTGAGCGGTATTTTGTAAGGTTGAAAAATTTAGCAATATTTAAGCACCAAAATTTGGCAATAAAATTTGATCGTTAAAAAAAATCTTGAATTATAAATCATAATATCATCTATTTATCTTTATGTTTTAAAATCAAAATCTTAGAATCATATATCATAAACCTTAAAACTTAAATTTAAAATTATTTTAATCTTTTTAATATATATATTTAATTTTCTTTTAATTACTAGGCATGTTATTTTGTATTTTTAATTGTGAGATATAAATAGCTATTATTTTGTTGAATTGTGACTTTTAATTAATAAATAAATTATTTTTATCATTTTTAATGTTAGATTTAAATATCCACTTTATTCAATCTTTTATTTCAGATCCACATAACACTGTAAATACATATATGTAAATAATAAAACCCTAATATTTTTTTACATTAGGGGTGTATTTAGAACCTTTGTGATCTAATTAAAATTAGCCTTACCTATTACATCTACTTTGAGCAAACAATGCCCAAAATCATCATTGGTTCATACAAGCACTTCGTAAAGACACTTGCTTTTACCTCTACTTAACGGATCGTCCAATTTTTTCACTTTCCTTTATGTTGCTGCTGATAATATACCTGTCTTCATCCGTTCATATGACGAGACTTCAGGCAACTTTGTTTTTTCTCTTTTCTTACTCATGTCATAAGACATTTGCTTTGCAGACAGCGGTTGAGTATCCAAATTTTCCAACATTATGCTGTTCGATGTGGACAAACAAAGGCTATTAACAAGAAAATTGTCAAGAGCTGCGCAACTTCGCTAACAAATATAATTCTAAATCAACAAGAAACTAAATCCTTTCTGAAAAATCTCCCACACATAAGTATTCCATTTAACATTATGGTTTGAGATTATAACAGGACAGAGTGAGATCGACATTTTCCTTTCGTCTTAGTACACGAGCATCTCTTTCTATATAAAAACATTTGAAGGAAAATATAAGAGCTGAAAGCCAACCACTAGTTTATGCCGCTGCAGGATCGTTTATCACACCCAAGAAATCATCTTTTATGGTACCAATGCAAAACTGCAAAAAGGGAACCAGTTAGCAACATGTTAAAAGCATTATCTGAAATGTTTAAAAAGTAAAACTACGACTGCTTCAAAATACTGCCTCATAATGAAGTTTAAGAATTCCTCATTTTGTTTAAGGTTAAGGTTACTACTTTCATATGCCTTTAGCTTGAATTTTTCAAAAAATATGAATCTTAGGACGGTATCATAAACTCGTTTCAATTCAAATAACTTAAATGTTGAGGCAACTTGGTACAGTTGGGTCATCTGGAGAGACGGTCCCAAGATTCATACGAGTTTATGAGTTTTTAAGGGATATAGGGTGGTTAAAGCATATTTAAAAAAAATCAAATCAAATCAGTTAATCATAAGACAGTATAAGAAAGACAATGTATTCGACAACATGCATACAATTTCAGTAGCATCTACTCGAGTCCCAATAATCTTCAATCTTACTTCACTATCCTTTTGGATCTTAACCTGCCAAATACAATAATACCAGTATCAATGCTGTACCCAAAAGAAAAAATACTAGTAAGAGATATCAAAAGGAATATTTATTCTCCAGATTGGAGCTCCATATCATCTGACACGTACAGATCCATCTGAAGTTGTATAGTTTGGCATATCTCCAGATTGAAACTCCATATCATCTGGTATCAACTAAAACACCAAACAAAGATATCGATATATATCACTATCAACATTAAGAGATATCAAAAGGAAAAGACAAGTATAACAGAGAATTCAAGAGAGTCGAAGGAAATTCCAACACAACAGAAGAAAAAGCAAATTGTTGAGGTTGCACATAAAAAGAAATATAGAAATAAACTTACATGGATTTTTCTCTTCAGACAAAAAAAATCAACTTACATGGTTTGAAACAAAAATTTGCACAGGACCTGCTTCAGCAAAAAATCCCATCTGCACCAAAAGTGATGTACAGTTGTCACTTGTTATGAAAACCATAACGTTACATTTTTTAGCTCGTTTTTGTGGCAAAAAAAATATTTTACCTTGTTTACCATGGTAACAACTGCTTCCAAGATCTCTCCTTTAAATGGTCTAAATACAACACACTGGTACTTCACAGGAAAGGTCACAAACCCTGTTCCATCACGAATGAGTCCTTTTCCTACATTTTCAATGCCAGTTACTGCTACCACAAAACCATGCCGCCCACTGCAGAAAAGTAGAAAATTTTACAATCAAGCAATCACTCTAACTTACTCTTTAACAATGAGAACTCTATTCTATCTACTTGGGTTCTACACAGAACGGAACATGATTCTAAAGTTAGTGAAAATGACACAAACAATGAAGTGTAATCCTCTAGTCCAGGATTCCAACTCCATGTTGACAAGTGCAGTAGAAGGGACAAAATAAGAACAAATGAATGATAGATGATTACGATACTTGGTTCAGGGAACCTTGCTAAAAGTGCAGAGAATGGCCACACTATGGCACAATGCAAATCAGGATCTTATGTTACTGACTACAGAAGTCGAAGCTCATCCACCTTCTTAGCTATAACGAATATAAAATATTAAAACAGTGTAACAAATTTAGTTTTTAAATACTACATGACCGATATACTGGTCAAATTGTCCTCAGTGTTCCTGGATTTCTTTGGGGGAAAAGAGATTATAGTACACACAAAATAAGAGAAAACAAGAGGGCAGGAATAAAACCTGCAAGTGCCCTCAACATCTTTCATGAGCTTAGAGATGAGATTCTCTCGAAGATTGCGGCCAAAATAGCGCGGATGCAGCTGCATTTTCCTTTCCAGCACTATATGGAAAAACATCTTCTTTTCTTCAGTAGCGGAGCCCTCTGCGAAACTGAGAAAGTCAACACTTTTTATTGTAACGAATAAAATAACTTCAAGACGTCATAACAAATATTAGTAGGGTTTCACTCCTCGATTAGTTTCCTTTCCAAATGAAAATTCAAACAGGGAAACCAAAATTCACATTAAATAATATAATTGAATCAAACCATCCACGACTCTAGAATTAAAATTGTTTCTTTGGTAGAACATCAAATAAATTCGAGATTAAATTCCATATAAAATTTTCGTCTGCGAAATCTGGAACACTTCTATAGAAACATTATAGACAAGGATAGTACCTGACTACCTGGAGATTAGAAAATGTCTCGCTCTTACTGGACCGTCTATATCCACTTTCTTTATCTAACTCACATATGTTTCAATAAATCAAAGTGCAAATTCGTGAGCAATTCGCAGAAGGCAACAAATAGGGCAATACTCGAAGAACCAAAGAGTTTCAGTATTGGCGTCGCCAACTGTCCTAATATAGGACCTAGATTTTTTCGTATCGGATACATACGATAGATTAGGTTTGAAAAATTGTAAATTAAAATACACTATATGGTAAATTAGAAGACCGCTAAATGTATGATATTAGAAAAACCTGAAAATTGTGTCTTATTTTTTATATATAATAAATTTGTGTTATATAATACTATAAACTTAATGAATTTTTAATATATTAGTTATGACATGTTACGATATATAGTTAAAATGTTCATAAAATTTAACATATCTTTATTTATGTATTTAATATTTGTAAAAAATATTAAAATATCTCTATACTTTATGATTAATACTATTAATATCTTTAAAATTAATAATATTAATTTTTTCGTCCATATTTTGTTAATATTTCTATTACTCTAATACCGATTTGGATTTTGATTGACGTAGAATGTTATGCTAGAATTTCAATCCAATCTGATTTTAACGTGCTAATTAAGTTATTAGAATACGAATAAGTCATATACGTGGAATATATATTATTTTTTATTTTTAATTTACGAACATGTGTTTTCTTGTATACATACAATATAGTACTTGTAATCTTTAAATAAATAGTATCTAAATATTAAGTTGTTGAATTCATATTATTCTATTCTTACATATTTTTAACTAAAGTAATCTTTTAATGTTCTTGAAATAAGATAATTCATTATACTTGTGATAACTTTAATATAATATGTATAGATGTTTAATAAGGAATTAAACTCTCTAAAATTTTCAAGACAAATTTCATAATTATCATCTTTAAAATAATCACTTAAGGTTAAGAGATAGCTTTTATGAAATTTTTTTAATAAAATTATATTTTTATCTTTCATTTTAAACTTGGAATAAGTTGTTTGTTCTTGTAATAATATTTTATTTTCCTTTCTATCTCAATCTTTTTGTTTATCAGTGTTATAACTTAATAAAAGCAAATATTTAAATATTCAAAAAAATTAACTAACTTAAATTTATAGTTATTATATATGAATTTAATGTGTTTATCATTGTCTTTTCTTTTATTCATCTCTTTTTGTTACACCAGTTATGCCTCAATTTTGCTCAAATCTCAATATATTTTTGATAATGATGAGTTTTCTACATCCATACATAGATAATGTTAAATTTTTAACTTATTAAAAAAGATTAACTAAACTCCATTTTATTCATAAAATAATTATTATTACAAACTTAAAGTTAACTAAGAACCTTGAATAGATTCTTAGCCACTTATAATTACTGGGTATTATTTTTTAATATCAATCATTACTTTTTTTTTATTGACACATGCTGCCGATTGAGATATGGGTCTATCGGTAATCCTTTTGATGATGTTGATGATGATGCATCTTCGCCTTCACGATCTTTGATACAATAAATGCATCTATGATTTTTGGTGGCTTGTGTGACATAGAATCAGAATATCTTTATTATTTCTTGACCAATTTTTAGGTTGTTGTTGTTAAAATTAGTTTCATATTTAGTAATTTTTTCAACATCTTACTTTGAAAAAGCCATGTTATTATGAGAAATAATGATAACTTTACTAATTGAATAATTTACTTTGATATTAATATAGTTGTCAATATTATTGAGTTCATAGTAAATGTGACTTAACATTTGATATCTTAATACACAGAGTTCTTTTGTGTTGAATTCTTTTTCTGGAAGCGCCATTAGTTTGAAAACTTTTCTATTGGTGTTGAAAATCTTTATCTTTAATGGTAGGGACGGATACATCCTTCTTCATTCAAATTTATTAGTAAACTAAAAAAACCTGAGATAAATAGGTTTGTCACTTACTTTATTTTTTTCCTAAAGTTCTTGATTGCTCTTTTAAATTCTTTTGGAAAATAATTTAATTTACTTAAATTAATTCTTGAATATATATTTTTTATTAATCCTGCATGTAAGGCTTTATAAACAAATATTATATTAGCTCCTTCCAAGATGTTAAATTTACTTCCTGCTAAGAATTCCTTGTCTTTGGTGTAAAACTTTATATTTTCAATATGTTCTTGGGTAGAGACTCAACTATTATAGTTTGTTGAAATTTCTATATTTGTCCTTCTCATCTTTAATGATCGATGAATTTTTGAGAGATGTTTTCCTAAATGGCACATAATGTTGTATTACTTTTGATGTCTTTAGGAGAGATGACTTTCTAAATAGTATTAGAGGTCTTGCTATTTTCCCTGGAGTTGTCAATCTGCTTGGTGATGTTGGTTGTTGTTGTAGTGTTGTAGAATAATTCTTTACTATCTCCTCTAAAGTTATTAATTTTTGTGTTTTGTAATTGGTATAACTGTCTTCGGCTTCTATTCTATTGGTGAAAATTTTATGAGTTACTCCATTAAATCCCATAATAAATTTATTGGATTCTGCTTGTTTGTTATATATTATTGGTTTTAGGCCATTATAAACCACATAAGTTTTTTTTCTTCTTTTTTCACTTTATCTACTCAATTGAGTTTTTTTGTTTTAAAGATTTTATCTTTTTTGAACTGTTAGGTTCTTCCTTTTTATTTTGAATTCTTTCTTTAAAAATTTCACCTTCTTTATATTAATTTTTTATTATTTTTTTGAATTTTTGAACTCTAAGAGTTATTTTGAACAATTAAGTTCTTCCTATTTATTTCATATTTACATAAGAGATTTATTGTGGTATGACAACTTAAGTTGTTCATGTAGGATTTTTATCTCCTTTTCCTCTATCCTTATTTTGATATCAAGATGTTCTATTCCTGAAATCATAAAAATAGTTTAAATGTGCTAATTCCCTGGTAAGAGCATATGTTAAACTATTTTTATTTCCTGGAAGATATTCAATATCAAAATTATAATAATTAAACTATTATTACCATCTGACTAATCTTTCTTGTTTGTAATCAACTGTAATGTTAGTTCTTAAGAAATAACCAAAATTCTTGTTATTTATTTAAACAATGAATTTATAACTTATAACATATATTACAAATTTCTTAATAATTCTTTTAATAGCTAAATATTCATTTTTTATTACTTGGTAATTTAATTCTAAATCTAAAAAAGATCTTGATGTATACATACAAATATATTCATCTTTTGTCATATGTTTTTGCTTTTAAAACTGCTATCTAATATTCTTGTAAAACATCTGTTTTCATTATCATTTTGTCATCTCGTATTATGATATAAAGTTGACAAATGGTTATTTCTTTCTTTCATTAAATCTTTTTTTAAATTCATAAAGTATACTTAATACTTGTTTTAAGTTTTTTTCATGAAAATTAATAATAAACATGGGATATGCTCTAAATTTCAACGTTTGGTATCCTATGTTTAACATCATTTCTATTTATTATTCTATTATCTATTATCTATGAGTGTTATTTTTATTGGTGCATTTATTCATCATCAGAAATGAGTTGTATTGATGTTTGAATTCCTAATGAATGAATATATCTAAAAAAAATTATCATTTGGTGAATTTTGGATAGTTTATTGAATATGGTTTCCTTTTCAATTAATGATATATTATACATTTCTTTTACATTTATAATATTAATACTTATTTCTTTATTAATTATTTTATAATAAATTATGTATTTCTTTGTGAATGATTTTCTCAAGGATGTAAATGATGGTCTTTAAATCCATATATCTTTTAAGATTTAATTTTACTTTTTGTATTTCTTCAATTTTTTTACTTATTATCATTTATTATGAAAAATCATCTTGAGATATCTTCTATTTCTATTTTTACTATTTATTGATTTTTTTATTTTTTAGTTCTCTATTATTTCTTCAATTTTTATTTATGAAATTTTAAATTTGGATAATATTTTTGAATTTTTTAAAACTTAAGGAATAATTTTAAGAATACTCAAAACTTAAGGTCTTTTTTATGTTTATCCAATATATTAGGTTTAAAATATAATATATCACATATTTATTAAAAAAATTGATATCTTATTTAATGAATTTTTAGGATTTTCTTTTTCTTTTCATAATTTGGTCACTTGTCATGTTTAATTTTTACATTTCTTAACCTATTTTTCTTATAATTAAGTTTTTCTTTTAAATTATAAAAATAACACTTTTAAAATTATAACAATAAAACTATAACGTTGGTAACATTAAATGAGGTATAAATAGACAATGCTCAATTTAAAAAGTATAAATAATTGTAATTCAATTTAAAGGTATTTAATATGAAATGATATGTCATGCTTTTCAATAATAAAAATACATATAAGATGTGTTACTCTTGTGATTATAAATTTATTGTAGATGTAGAGATAATCAATGGATAAAACTTTATTTTTCATCAATTTAAATTTAATTCAATCCTAATCATATTTGAAAATTTTAAAAATACAATGAGATGATATAATCAATTTGAACTAATCAGAATTCTAAAAGATTGAAATTTTTTGATTGATAAGATTATATTAATGTTAAAATTTATTTATGAATTATTATCATATATAAAATAAATTGTATACAATATTTAAATTAATATATCTATAACTAAATTTATTATTTATAATTACAATTAAAAAATTAAAAGAATAAGAAATATTCTTAAATAATAATAATTATTATATATAGATATATATTTATAATTTAATAGTAATTCAGTTCGTATTTGATTGTAATGGATTATAAAATATTTCAATCCAAAATCTATTTAAATTTAAATGAATTGTATATTTTTTAATTTAAATATAATCTAATTATAAAATTTATCAATTTAATTATATCTAAATTCGATAAATTTGATTAATTTTTTTAATTTAGATAAATTGACAAAATTATTTTCTTTACACTCGATTAATTAATGTAAAATGTGATTTTCTAATTTTATTTGTTATAAATTTGTAATGTGTTAGAATCTCATTACTTAAAATTAGTAAGAATATAAATTTTTAGCCTTATTTGTCAAAGAATTACAAATCTACCATGTGATATTTTTTTTATGGAAAATGTTTGGTAACCACACTACATGGTTGTATTCAATTCATATTTATAAAGATTTTGATAAATTTTAAATTCTAAACATTTTATAGATTTTAATAAAATTTTCAAGACTTTATCATATATTTTATTGATTTTTTTAAAATTCCGTATAAGTCAAGTATATTCAATTAGGATTTAAATTTTTTTGATATATTTTCAATTAAAAAAATCTTTAAATTTTAATAAACTTTTAATGACTATATATAAATTTAAATAAATTTGTATGACTTTTTCATAAATTTTTATAGCTTTTTAAAGACCTATAAAAACTAATAATATTTTAAAAAAGTTATCATACTCACACCTTTTTATTATACTCATAATTATTTTATAATTTTTTAATGAATACTTTACAATTATTAAAAATATTTAATATATTATTATGTGTTTTATTTAAAATTTAATAAAATCTTATATAAGCTTTGAATAGCTGGAGTTTTTATAAAAATAAAGACAATTTTTATTAATTTAAAAATAACATATATTTAACTTAATTTATGATATCTTTAATTTTTAATATATATTAAAAGAAAATTAAATTAAAAAATTTATTACTTTAAGGTTAGTTGGAGGGAATTATTTTTAAAAACTTATAATTCATTGTAAATCAATATATATTATGAATGCTAATTTTTTTTATAATTTTATCTAATGTTATTAAAAAAAAACCTAACCTTAGTTCGGTAGGTGAGCTCAACAATTAAAAAAAAAAGGCAAAAAAGAAAAAGAGATTGAGAAAAACATTAAAATATATAAATATAGGAAAAAAAAAGTAAAAATAGTTAAAAAAAACTCTAAAAATCTACGGGGAGAAAATATTACTTGCAGTAGATTTTATTTATTTATAAAAAATATATAAAATCATTCAAAATATTTGATTAAGTATACTTTTTAAAAGTTGTTTAAATTCTGAATACCTTAATTTTGTTATAAATTTTTAAAAAATCTTAATTTTTTTTATTAAATAATATAACTAAACTTTTGTCCTTTTAAAATGTAGTAAAGTTCTATTTAAATATATTCTTGTACATCCATTTATATTAGTTATATATTATAAGTTTATTAAAATTTAGATTTGAATGTAATTTAATCAAATATTAAAAATATTAGGAATTTTAGTATGATGATGTTATATATAATTACTTTATTTTTACAATTTTTTTCCTCTTTTACAGAAGAAATATATAAAGAGTTTAGATGAGTTCATGAATTGTGGTGAAAAGTTTTGAATATACTTTTTCTTAATAATAAAAATAATATTAAATATGATTAAATTGTAAAAAAATTTGAATATATTTTTTCTAAAATTTATAAATAATAAAAATAATATTAAATATGATTTTAAGTTATGATTTAATTTAAATAATATTTAATTAAATTACATATAACATAATATAATATAATGTATTGAATTTTTTTATATTAGCGAAAATATATAAGATCTATATAAAATGTATTATTTTTATAATTATAAATATATAAAAATGTTATTAGTGTTGTTTAAAAAAAATTCAAAGAAAATTGCTATTCTGTTGACACATGACAGAGCCGGTACCGAGTCAAAAATCCTCAAAGCTCAAAGGCATGTCAGGTTCGGTTTTTTACATTGAAACAACCGTTTGTTTCAAATAAAAAAGCTGAAGTTAATGAATGGCCCTTCTCATTCTTTCTCAAGAATCAAACACTTACTTACCAGCACTGCAGTCCTTTGCGAGCCTCTGTTGCGGCAATTCGGAGCCACTCCTGCTCTCTCAAAAACCAAACAAGTCCATGCCCTCGCCATTATATCATCAAGCCTACTTTCCTCCTCTATCCACTCAAACCTTGCGAAGATGTATGCATTTTGTGGTCATCTATCGTACGCCCGTAAGTTATTTGATGAATTGTCTGACCGGAGCTCATTTTTGTATAACGCATTCATAAAAATGTATGTGCAAAATGACTTGTCATATGATGCTCTCAAACTGTTTGTTGAAATGTTTAAAATGGGGCAATGCCAACCGGATAACTTTACGTACCCACAAGTTATAAAAGCATGCAGCGAGTTGTTACTTCTTGAGGTGGGTGTCATTGTTCATGGACGAACGTTCGTTGCTGGCTTTGGTTTGGACACTTTTGTCCAGAACACTTTGCTTGCTATGTATATGAATTGTGGGGAGAAGGAAACAGCTAAGCGAGTTTTTGATGCCATGCAGGAGAGACCTGTGGTGTCTTGGAATACTATGATTAAGGGGTACTTTCGAAATGGGTCTTCTGAGGAGGCTCTGATGATATTTAATCAGATGATGGATGTGGGCATGGAGCCTGACTGTGCCACTGTGGTTTCAGTGTTGCCAGCTTGTGGTTACATGAAAGATATGGTAATGGGAAGGAAGGTCAATGCTTTGGTGGAGGAGAAGGGATTAGGGAGGAACATAAAAGCAAAGAATGCATTGGTAGATATGTATGCAAAGTGTGGTAGGATGGATGAGGCGTGGTTGGTTTTTGACAGTATGGATAAGAGGGATGTGGTGACTTGGACAACAATGATCAATGGGTATATTTTAAATGATGATGCAAGAAGCGCGTTGGAACTTTGTTGGATCATGTACAATGATGGGGTAAAACCTAATGCTGTAACTATGGTAGCCCTTTTAGCTGCTTGTGGCAGTTTATGTATTCCAAGGCATGGCCAGTGCTTGCATGGGTGGACATTAAGGCAAAACCTAGATAGAGATGTCATTGTGGAGACTGCTCTGATTGACATGTATGCAAAATGCAAATACGTCGGCCACAGCTTTCGAGTGTTCTCGAGGACTTCAAAAAACAGAACGGCTCCTTGGAATGCCATTTTCTCTGGGTGCATTTATAACGGGCATGTGCGGGAAGCGACAGAACTTTTCAAACAAATGCCACATGAATCAGTGCACCCTAATCATGCAACCTTGAACAGTCTCCTTCCTGCATATTCTATTCTTGCAGATTTCCATCAAGCAATGAATATGCACTGTTACTTAATAAGATCTGGATTTTTATCATGCGTTGAAGTTGCTACTGGTTTGATTGACATATACTCAAAATGTGGAAGTTTAGAGTCTGCCTACAATATTTTTAAAGAAATTCCCAACAAGAACAAGGACATTATCTTATGGAGTGTGATAGTAGCTGCATATGGAACACATGGTGAAGGAAAAACTGCTGTTTCACTTTTTGATCAGATGGTTCAATCTGGAGCGAGTCCAAATGAAGTCACATTCACTTCTGTCTTGCATGCTTGCAGCCATGCGGGTCTAGTTGATGATGGCTTGCGCTTGTTCATGTTAATCCTTGAAAATAGTAGAGTGACTCCACAAACTGATCATTACACCTGCATTGTTGATCTTCTTGGCCGTGCTGGCCGACTTGGGGAAGCATATGATCTCATTAAAAATATGCCATCTATACCCAACCATGCTATATGGGGTGCACTGCTAGGTGCGTGTGTGATACATGAGAATGTTGAAATTGGACAAATAGCAGCAAAACGGCTGTTTGAGATTGATCCAGAAAACACAGGAAACTATGTATTGATGGCAAAAATTTATGCTTCTGTAGGAAGGTGGAAGGATGCTGAAAATGTAAGACTTATGATGGGTGAAATTGGATTGAGAAAAGCACCAGCTCATAGCCTGCTTGAGGTTAGAAGTGTGTAAATTGTTAATAGCGTTTTCTCTCCCTTCTCCCTAGTCTTTTCTAAGCTTGTAAAAAGTATTGCTCTGGCAAGAAGATATTTTTTAATCAAAGATGAATTTATATCTAAATTGAGAACTATCCCATCTAATCATGTACACAATGTCTCATACTTGTGAAGGGGACTTTTTCTGGTAAATGAAATCGTAATAATATTGTAGTAGTAGATTCTAAGATTAATTTTATTGTAGATCAACTTGAACTATCCGCACAACAGTTTAATTTAGATTTTATTATATAACTTACGATTTATGTTCAAGTTGGAGAAGTTGACCCTAGAAGTTCTATTTTTTCTTAAAAGGGTAAATTTTATAAGAATTTAATCTTATTAATCTTTTCATTCCCAATATCATGATTAAAATTATTTACATGTTTATGAAATTTACGTGAAAATTTTAAGTTTTTTAGACCAGATAATATTTTTATATGATTCAAACTTGTGATTTGAAACGGGAAAGAGATGAGTCTTACCATCTATTAGACGAATCACTGTCAAAATTTTAAGTTTTAAGTTATATGATTCAAACTTGTGATTTGAAACGGGGAAGGGATGAGTCTTACCATCAGACTATTAGGCGAATCACTGTCAAAATTTTAATTTTTAAGTTACCTATGCTAAGGAGGCAAATTTTACTGTTATGCACAAGATGATCGATGATTTTGAATGTGCATAGTTTCCAAGTGTTATAGATCTCCTAACAAGAGATTGATTCCAAACCACTTGTTCCCCTGCTTTATTATTATCCTTTGATGGAAGTTCTATTAGCCTTAGCTTTATCATTCATATTACTGTTAGCATTATAATGTACACATGTACATTTGGCACTGACGTAGATCCAGATAATGTGCGTAACTGTTTGCAGAAGAAGGGGTGACAAAGGTGGGGAAATCGAGTGTCGAGAAAGAACAAGCCGATTAAGACATTGTCAATTTGTAATAAGTGAGTTTGATGTGTAAAATTGTCTTTTTAGCCATGTACTGACCATCTGATGGCAAACTGACCTTTTAGCTTTAGAATAAAGAATTACTACGTTACATATACTTTAAAAACCACTGTCTCCAACTCAATACTACAAGTCATGTGGTGTGTGCTTTCTTTTCATGTTGTGGTCTACTTTTAGATGGTCCCTTGTTATTTTTTATGCAAATTGAACGTGTATTTGCTTGAGGGGGAATCAGCCAATGCTTTCCCATTTATCTGAGGAGGATCAAGCAATAGAATCTAAGGTATAGATGTCTGTCTAATACTTGTGCTGATCAGCTAAAAGTTTTTTTTTATAAACAGTAATTTATATGATTCAACCCTGCAACTTAAGATGTTGAGAAAGTGCGAATTTTACCACCTATCTGAATCACGATCGGCTAAAAGTTGAATGCTTTATGAGGATTGTCCTTTATGACAGCTTTCCATTTATATTTTCTCAGGAGGACAAGGATATTTGGATATGAATGAGATTGTTTTGGAGTCACTACAGAATACATATTTAGGATGTGAATATGAACCAGATTTCCTCGACGTTATATATATTTTAAGAATTCGTTTACCATGAATGGTGGTGGTAGACTAATTAATATATTTCTGCAGTAAACTCTAGCCAGGTGCATTGAGGTGATATTGGGTACCACTTTTTGTAGGGTATATAAAACTGGACCATTAAGGACAAATAACCTTTTGTTCTTTGGTAAGTTTAACTTTACCATGAAAGCACGTGCGCACACCATGAAAACTATTCGTCTTTGTCGTTATCAAAAGATAATTGGAAAAAAATAAAAATACCAACTTCAAAATTTAAAATTTGTTATCATCAAATAACATATTTTATATTCATTTTGTATATTTTTACTATTAAAAAAAATATATCACGTCATTTCATATTAAACGTTATTCAAATTTAGGCACATAATTTTAAATTAAATTACAAACATTTAAATCCATTTAATATTGAACGATATCTAATTATATTTCATTAAATACTATTTATGTTATGTTTTAGGATGTTATTTTTTGTAATTTTTCATTTTTGAAAAAATATATAAAATAACATCTTAAAAGCTAGAGAAAAAGTATCACAAAGTTCTCTTGAATTATGTTATTTGGTCTCTTAGATTATAATTGATGTTATTTAATCATTTAGCTTTAGAAAAATGACCAATTAAAGACAAAATATATTATTTTTATTAAAAAAATATTAAAATAATTTGTTTTTATTTTATTTTACATCTTTTTATAAAACTAAATGACTAAATGACAACATATATTTTAAATGATCAAATGACACAAATAACAAACTATATTATTTTTATTAAAAAATTATTAAAATCATATGTTTTGTTCTTAATTGACATTTTTTTTTCTAAAGTTAAATAACTGAATGACATAACTTATAATTAAAATGATCAAATAATACAAATGACTTAATCTAATGAACATTTACGACACATCACTTAAAACTTATAATTAAAATGATCAAATCATACTTTAAGACTTAAAATTTTCTCACAACCACGATGGATTATTTAACTAAACATAAAAATCATAAAAATAACTAAATAATTCATAATAAACAAGATAAGAAAAAGAAAAAAAATCTATTTTATTGATGAATAAGTAGAGCAAAAGGTACTAATTTTCAACATTATTCTTGAATCTCTGTTCAAAAATCTTTCAAGAATGTTCTAAATCTGAAATTTTCTCTCTTAATTTGTGTGACTTTTGACTGTTCATTTGATTTAATAGGGTGTTGTTTGAGTATTTAAAAGGAATACTTAGGTTTTTACTGTTAGATTAATCGGGACCTTTGGACGATGGAAAATTAACACATATTTGCTATACCATGTGTCATAGAGAGAGAAAATCTAATCAACATGATCAAAATGAATTTAGAATGTGAAATCCACACATACAAGGGACAATGCACAACATATGTGTGATGTGGCACGAGCAAAGGTAATAGTGATCTACATGTGTGGTTGAGCGAGTCGTGAGGAGTGCAACGAGTGATTAAAATGTTGATGATATCGTTGACATATCACAATATTGTCATTTTTTGCACATTTTAACACCTAAACGTGATGTTCATATCTTTTGGTTAAAATGTTAATAATGTTTCTACATTGTTAACAAAATATCATTGTCAAACAAATATTGAGAAAAATTATTTATTTGTCAAGATATTGTAGATACTATAGATATTTTTGCAAATTTATCAACAAAAATGTTGATAAATATAGATAAAATATCATTTCATATTAATTTATTTTTTTTAAATAATTTACTTTTAAATTTATCTATTTATATTTTCAATCAAAAAATTATTTATTTAATACAATATTTTATATTTGTTTTCATATAATTTTTTTTATTCATACCTCATTTTTATATTTAATTTACTAATTTTACTTATATAATTCTTTTTTAATAATTTAAATTCTATTATATACTGTTTATTTATTTATAATAATATTAAAAATTACAATCTAAAAAATTATTTTAACTTTTAATTAGTTATTATACAATATTCTGATTAATTAGATAACTTATAAATCAAATTAAATATTATAATTTTTATAAATATATGTATTAAATATGAAATTAGTTTAAAAATATAAGTAATCGATTGTTTTGATATTTTATAAAATTTTATAAACAAATTTTATGATTTTGATAAAATTTTGATAGTTTTTTAAATTTTTTAAAGTTTACATCTACAACAATATATTTAATATTTTTATAAAATTTAAATCTTAATATTTATATTGATATTATTATTTTAAACTTTGAGTGCACATAAAACCAAACGAATAGTGAAGGCATGTGGTGTGGGAGAGTGTGGCTGGCATTACATCACATATTATGTTGGCATTGATAGTAACGTTGTGAGTTAAAGATGGGTCTATCTTAGTTTATTTATGAGTTCTTAAGTTAATTCATCTTATTTAAAAAAATGAAAAAAAATAAAAAAAATCTTAAAAGTTTTAAAACTTATATTTTTATAATTAATACAAAATAAATAATTATAATAAATAAGCAAAATGGTGTTTTCACTAACTCTTCGGGTGGTCGAGTGCGTTGCACCCAATCAAAAAACAAGTTATTGTCCATGGTAAGAAAATGAACTTTGAATGCGAGTGTTGTTTATATTTTACCCGAAGATTTTGAATTAACCCCTCGCGATTGATTAAATAAAAGTTACTTTCATAAATTACCTGGTTTGGATGGGGCAAGAACATCATAAAGATGTTTTCATTCGGATACATACATGACAATGTACGTATGTGAAGTCTCGATGCTACAACCTAATCATTAAAAAAAATCCCCTAAAAAGGAGAGTAAACATTTAGTATCAAAACAAAAGAACGAAGTCTTTCCTTAAACAAATCAAATAGCATACAGATAATACAAAAAACAATTATTGAAAAAACCTTAAACGGCAATTTTTTTAGCAGTTGCATAAATTTATATCAGACTCTTATGCTTTATTGCATATTTCAAGGCTTTTGGAGGAAATTTCCTGGATGACATAATGGGAGGTTTTTTCGTCTTAGTGACATTTATCAAAAGTATCTAGAATTTGTGTCATAATCATGAAAAACCAATAACTATAAACTATTTCCCCCCACTATTTGGAAGGTAAAATATATATATTGAAAATTATTTTAAAAAAATCGTTTTTAACTTATAGTATAAAGTTCACTATTTCATTTTTAACCTTGAAATTTCATTTAATTAATTTCCTCCATTAAATTTTTAATAAAATTTAGTTTAATAACTTCCTATTATTATTCAAGGATGGTAGGAGAGAAAAGGTTATATTATTTTACGTTATAAAAAAATACATTTGAATTTTATAATTTATAATTAGATACAAATTATTTTGTTATTTATAAAAATTAAAAATTTATATAAAATTGTATTTTAGTTTTAAAACTAAATATTTTTTTTAAATAATTATAAAATTAAAATGTTAATTTTAAATAATTATAATATTACATATATTCAACTTTTAAGATATTGAGTTGTTCAGATTTTATAACTATATGATTTATACATTTTAATACTGTCAATTTTTAAATGAAGTATATTAATTTAATTATGTAAATAATTTTTTTTAATACTGTAAATTTTTAAATGAGGTATATTAATTTAATTATGTAAATAATTTTTTTAAACTATGTTTTATTAATAAAAAAATTAAAAAAACCTAATCAACCCTACCCTTCTTTAACCCGTCTCTCCCTCTATCTCTATTATTTCTTTCTCTTCCTTAGCTTTTTTCTCTATCTTAAAAAATAGGAAGAAAGGAAAGGTAGATGTTTTTTGTTTAAATATCTTTTATTAATAAAATATGTAATTTTTATTTTTATTTTAAAAATTATAATTTTTAATTTTTTTAATTCAATTGAATATAATTTTAAATTATAGAATTAATAAAGTTGATCTAAAATAACATAATGTTAAAATTAACACATATTAATTTTTATAATAACTATACAAAATTACAAAATTTAACAGGTAACTTTTTAAGAAAAGGATGGGATCATTTGTCTCTCACTAAGATACATCAATCGTACGATTCACAATCTTATTTTCGGGATTTTGCTAACAATTAAGTTTAGCAACTACAATCACCCCCATTTAAGGGAAAAAAGAAAAAAGAGAAAAAATAATAAAGGAATAAAAACTTTGACTATCTATCCTTTCATCGCCAAGACTTTTTAACTCCGACTTCAGCCACTAAATTAAAAAAATAATGATAATAATAATAATAATAAATAAATAAAATAAAAAATTCTCCCCCTAAACTAATACCAACCATCTCAATTGTACTCAACGAAACAAGATAATTTTAACATATAAAAAATTTTGAGTTTTAAAATATTAATAAGTTACTAATGTAAACAATATAAAGTTATTGACATAATTAAAGTAATACTTCTTTAGCTTTGTAATTATTATATAATTTATTTATGTTTCTTTATTTTTTTCATTTAAATAATAAATTATTATTATTTAAAAACCGATAATTATTTTAAAAATTATATAAAATATTAATGATAAGTTCAATTTTTAAGATAATAATAACATTACTATGATTTTAATTAAAATAAAATTTAATAATTATTATTTTTAATATTTTAATAAATTATATCCAATACATATATTTATGATTAGTTATTTAAAAAAGAAAGTAGGATTGAAGGATCACTTATAATAAATCATTAGTATTATTTGATCTATTAAATTAAAAATGTTATTATTTAGTTTTATTATTTTAAAAAAAGAGATTAATTAAGAAAAAAAATATTATTTTAATATAATAGACTTCTTAGTACACTTTTTTCTTGAAAAAAAGAAGACTAAATTGTATAATTGATCTTCAAATTTTAACTAAATTTATTGATATATTTTTAAAATTTTAAAATATACAATTTTATATCAAATTTTTTAAGATTTTACAAGTAAATTTTGGTTCTAAATTTTTTAAAATTTATCACATAAATCATAATTTAATCACTAAAATATATATTTGTGAATAAAAATTTAAAATTTATGTATAAACTTTTAAAAATTTAATAATTAAATTATACATTTTAAAAATTAAAATATTTACAAGTAAACTTAGTTAAAATTTAAAATAAATGATATATTTTATAAAAAAATCTCAATTAACCGATAATTTTAACTAAATTTAACTTAAGCCTAATATGCATCCAATCCATTTTCTGAACAAATGCTTACCCGTAAACTTAGGAAATCTTAATTTAGTTAATATATTATCTCACTCATTACAATGGCCGTCCCCTACCTTTGCTTCAAGGTCAAACACCCTCCGCACGATTTTCCCTCTCAACACCAACACGGTTTTGACTTAAAAGGAAAACAAATTAGAAAATCCATTTTTTTTTTTGTAAATTCAGGAAATTAAAATTAGGACTATCGATCAACAAATGAAAAAGATATCAGAAACTCGGAAAGAAGATTCAAATAAATAAAAATCACAAAATAAAAGCAAGGCAAAAGCAAATAACCCGAAATTTTTTCTCTCCCCCTTCCTCGGGTCTCTCTGACTCTCTCTCTCTCAGCACTCTCTTTTCATACATAGGAGAGAAAACTTTTACGGACTGAGAAACCCGCCTGGACGATTTGATTCGAATATTTGATTAGATTGGTAACAATCCAGTTTCCTTCACTATTCATTGTGGTTTTTGAGAAGACCATAAAGAAGTATAGATTTGAGCAGAACCCAGAAAACTAGATCTAAATTTGGTGGGCAATCTCGGTTCATATATGAAAGTCTTTGTCGGTGGGCGATTGGACATCTGGGTTTGAATCTGATGTTGGGTATTTTGAGGTTATGGGCGATTGTAGACGTAATAGCATTGAGTTTGGGCAGCTTTACTTGTGCTAGAGTGAAGAAGGGGCTGCATAGACGACGATGCAGCTTCGCTTCTCGCCTAGCATGAGAAGCATCACGATCTCTAGCAACAATGGGTTTATTGATTTGATGAAGATCAGGGTCGCAGCTCGCCATATTTCTTATCGAACCCTTTTCCACACCATTCTCATTCTCGCTTTTTTGTTGCCCTTTGTCTTCATTCTCACTGCTGTTGTTACACTTGAAGGTGTTAACAAGTGCTCATCATTTGGTACTCTTTATAAACTTTTAAAATGCTTTCTTAAACCATACATTCTGATTTTTCCCATGTCATTTCATTTTATGGATCTTCATTGGATTTTAAATTATGTTATCGTTACCATTTGTTGCTTACTAGCAATTTGGTCTATACGACTTAATATGATCGGTCTATTAATTGGGTTAGCTCGATTCGAGTCAAGATATGGTTGTGGGGTTTGTATGAACGTTTCAAATTATGTGATTCCTTTGTTCGGTTGGATTGTTTTGACTTGTTAGTCTTCTGTCTTAGTTCCGTGGATAGGCCCGACTTGTAGTTTTCTGTATTCGGGGAGTCATGAGATCTGAAATAAATGAATTGTCTGATTGTGTTTTAATATTCTACTTTATTCTTGACATGGTATATAGCCACAAGTATATCCATTCTTTCTTTTCTCCCGTAATTGGTTATGGTTATTTGTTACAAATGCATACTCAAACATTTCTGAATTTGGTACAATTTATGGATTTATTTATTTGGTTTCAGTTTTTTGTGCTCTGTTTTTAATGTAATTTTCAAAGTTATGCAAACACAGGGATGTTAGCCCATTTGAATTGAATTGGATGCCGAATTTTATTTCTCTTTGATAATTGACATGTCCAAAAATTTGATTTGACTTTATTTTAAGTTCGTGTGAATAAAGAACAGTAATTAATCTGGCAAGGTTATATGGAAGATTTAACTTGCTGTTGGCTTGGATTTGACTGCTGAAAATGTATGCTTAGCAAAACCTCACTAATCATGTAATTCGTTTGCTTCCACTTCATATGCTAGCCCTTTTTGTAATTTTTGAATGATATAGTTTGGCTGTGATCCATTTTTGTGGAAAAAAATTAAAATATGTGCATTTTATGATGCTCTGTTTCTTACCCTTTACATTTTTAATTTGATTGTTGTCTAAAGCCATTTTTTCCTCCATTTGTCAAGGATGGGTTCACGATTTTCTTCTTTCCTTTCTTCTGATTATCAGGTTGTTTAGGTAGGCGGTTAGGACCAAGGCTTCTTGGTAGGGTTGATGATTCAGAGGTAAATCTTTTTTTTTCCTAAGCTATGAATCATTTTGGATTTCTTTTCCCATTGTGTCAATGAGTTTTTGAGTCTAATTGGTTCGTTGTGATGCATTAGAGACTGGTTAGAGATTTCTACAAGATTCTTAATCAAGTGAGCACCGAAGAAATCCCACCTGGCCTGAAGCTTCCAGATTCATTTAGTCAACTTGTTTCTGATATGAAGAGCAACCACTACGATGCAAAGGCCTTCGCATTCATGCTAAGAGCAATGGTATGTTACAAATATAGAGGCCTTGATCTGTTTACCTTTGGTATCTAGTAAAACGTTGGAATGCTTATGGTTGAAATATTAATAAGGATAAATGATAGTAGAAGTTTACTACCTTTGTAAAAGTACATTTCAGTTTGCTAGTTATTAGGTGAGGTAATACAAGTTCGTTATCTATTTTGAAAGGGTCATTGAAGTATATCCAAAAGATTTAGGCAAAATTTTTAGGAATAAAATTGACATTTTGTAAACACTTTATTTTCTTTTTCTAAAAATAACTAAAATAAATATTTAAAAAACATTTAAAAAAATGAATAATCTATGGTTTAAAATAATAAGTGAATAAAAAATTAAATATAAAAAGATACCATTGAGATTATTCGTTGTAAGAATATGGACTACGGTGTAGTTATGAGTAAAAAATTATTTTTTAAATATTTTTTTTTTGTTAAAAGAAAATATTTTTTTAATAAAATACCAATTTTACTCTTGAGAATCTGGCCTAAATATTCCATATAAAATATAGTGATCCTTTCAAAAAAAATAACGGACTTATATTGTTCCACTTAATAAACTAACAGGCTAAAATGCACCTTTTATCAAAGATAATGAATTTCTACTCCCCTTTATCCATCCTATTAATAATTGGTCTTTTTTCTTGGTTATATCTTAGTTTTTGCTAAATACCATTGATACTTGTATTGCTATCTACTTAATTCTTCACAAACTTGCCAAATAATAAAACTCACCAACATATTGTCATCTCTAACACAATTTCTTTGCTCCATTAATATCACTCAAATCTTCCTCTTTGTACTCGAAAGAATATAGGTTTAATTACATAGCATAACCTCTTTATAGCTGCAGTTTCATTTTTAACCCCTCCACTCATTGCATATATATTTTTTGTCATATAATGTAAAAAAATATGGTTTTACATGTTAAAAAATGCAGTATACATACATATATATATTTAATATCTCTTATCTTCTTATAACGTAAAAAAACTATGTTTTTTAAGGATAAAAAGTGAAATCAATTAAATAACTGAGTTATATAAAAACAAAACCGGAGGGAAGAATATATCCTTCCTAAAATCATGTTAATGGGAATATCTCATGATAATCCTATCAGCATTATGAAGTAGTGCTTAATTTCAAATTAAGATCCAGTAGTTTCTTTCTTGAATAACTTTCAAAATGACTTGCCCTTTTTCTTAACTATTTTTTCTGCAATAAAAATGCAAATTTGTTATTATAGGTTTCGCATGCCTCCATACGTCAATCCCACTGTGCTATGGCAAAATTATTCTCCCTGTGACGGTCTATGGGTGAGAGACTTGTCATCTATGGGTCAAATACTTGTCAGAAATACATCTATCTGGCATAAGGTACCTATATGGATGGGGACAGACATGTCTACTATCTCGTGTTTTTTTCCTCTCTCAAAAATATGGAGGGGCAAGATAGCTAGTGCTCTTTGTGAAATATCTTATCTCAAAGCCATCTCGATTTTTTATTTTAACCTCCGAAGCTTCTACATATTTCCTTTGATGCTACGAATATTTTCTATCTGGACAAGCATAATGTTGAGGTGCCATTGTTTAGTTAAGCAGATCCAAATATTGATTGAAGGTTTTAATTTTTGAATAATTTTCCTAACCTTTTTATATAAAATTATCTAAGTAAGTTGAGTGTTCAATGTTAGATACCTCTTTTACAACATTTTACATCAAATTATCATTTGTGGAGTGTTGAGGAAAAAAGTATTTTAAAGTGAGCACCTCGGTCAAAGAGAGGAAAAGAAGTATCCACATTTCATGTAATAACGTGCCTTTTTTTATTTCCCAGATGGAAAGATTTGAAAGGGAGATCCGGGAGTCCAAGTTTTCAGAATTCACGAACAAACATTTTGCTGCTAGTTCAATACCTAGAGGCATCCATTGTTTATCTCTGCGATTGACCGATGAATATTCATCCAATGCTCATGCACGCAGACAGTTGCCTCCTCCAGAGTTACTTCCTTTGCTCTCTGACAATTCCTATGACCACTTTATCCTGTCAACTGATAACATTTTGGCTGCTTCAGTTGTTGTTGCTTCAGCTGTACGGTCATCTGAAAAACCTGAGAAGATAGTTTTCCATGTTATTACTGACAAGAAAACTTATGCGGGTATGCACTCATGGTTTGCACTAAACTCTGTCTCTCCTGCAATTGTTGAAGTGAAGGGCATACACCAGTTTGACTGGTTAACAAGAGAGAATGTCCCAGTACTTGAAGCTGTAGAAAACCAATATGGGATCAGGAGTTATTACCATGGGAATCATGTTGCCTGGGCTAATCTCAGTGATACAAATCCACAGACATTTGCTTCTAAATTGCAGGCCAGAAGTCCGAAGTATATATCCATACTCAACCATCTCCGCATATATTTACCTGAGGTAATGAATTTAGTGTTCCTCATGTGACCTTATTCAAAGCAAGTAAATCTTTTTAACTTTTTCCAAAGATACACATGATATTTTTTAAGGGTTGAGCCTGGAGCACTACAATTATTTTTGAAACAGTCCCATTATGTCCCCTAAAGAGGAAGGGGTTGGGGCAAAATCAAATTAGACTAATATATGATGATATTTTAAATTGAATTGATAATCACTATCATTTACAATTTTGCAGTTAAGTTAGGATTATAGTTAAAAAAAAGAATTACAACTATATTTTCTGATTTTCAAATGAACTTTGTCCTTTTCTAGTTTTCTTAGACATTCAGAATTCTAGAATCAGCTTGGGCATTTGGTGCAATGTCTACTGAATTTGCTTAAGCAGAGACTGCTTGAAAATTAATGGCTTTTGTGTACGTACTGCTTGTTTTAGTCAAATTGAAATACAGTTGATGGAGGATAATTCTTAAAATAGGATTCATTACTGTTAAAGGTTTCTCTGAAACAAACATTTTGTTTGGCTTTAAAATAACCTGCAATGCCTTATTGATTATAGGAGCTAAACTAGCCATAACTTATGAACTCTGATGAAACTATCTATGTAATGACTAGATAAGATTTTCCCCTTTTATTTATGCCAATACTGCTGAATATTTATAATCAACAGCTATTTCCAAACCTTGAGAAGGTGGTATTTTTGGATGATGATGTCGTGATTCAGCAAGATTTGTCGCCGCTTTGGGACATTGACCTTGGGGGAAAGGTCAATGGAGCTGTGGAAACTTGTAGAGGTGAAGATGAGTGGGTAATGTCTAAGCGTTTTAGGAACTACTTCAATTTTTCTCATCCTCTGATAGCCAAGAGTTTAGATCCTGAAGAATGCGCATGGGCTTATGGGATGAATATCTTTGATCTCAATGCTTGGAGAAAGACAAATATAAGAGAAACATACCATTTTTGGCTCAAAGAGGTAAAACAACAGTTGACATTTTTCCCGCTCCTTTTTTGTTGGTTTTTCTCTGATTAAATATAATTTTCTTTTCCATAGGGTTAAATCAAGTCCTTGATTGTTCAGTTAATTGGGTTAATTTTCTTGGGATTGTTCTTGCCAAGCTTTCTCCTGGACCTAAAAGTCTCACTATGAATCAGGGATTTTTTTTATTAAAAAAAAATACCAGAAAGAATTACACAAGTAGTTTTATATTCTCAACTGACATTGTTGTTGTTGATTTTTTTTAAAAGAATCATACAAGAAACCAGCTTCATTACACCACAAAATGGTGTATAGAGGAAAAGTCTGGTAGAATTATTCTCTACTCAATTGTATAAACTTGTTTGTTCGTTGGCATCATAATCAGTAGGGGAGCCCTAAACTTATATTCTTTCTAGGGTAGGTAGGGTTGGGAGCAGTCTTTTATGGTCAGTGAATAGTAGTTTCCTTCTCTAAAACCTCAAGAAGGATCTAAAGAGTTATTAGGACTAATTGTAATGTGTTTCTTCGTTGTGACTGTTCAATGAGTCTATATCCGTAGCAGATGTGTGTTTGCAATATTTACTGAAATTCTGGCTTTCTTTTGGCAGAATCTAAAGTCTAACTTGGCAATGTGGAAGTTAGGAACCCTACCACCTGCTTTGATAGCATTTAAAGATCATGTTCATCCTATTGATCCATCATGGCACCTGCTTGGCTTGGGCTATCAAAACAAAACCAAAATTGAGAGTGTAAAAAAGGCTGCAGTTATCCACTATAACGGCCAGTCAAAACCATGGCTGCAGATTGGCTTTGAGCACCTTCGACCATTTTGGACAAAGTATGTCAATTATTCCAATGATTTTGTCAATAACTGCCACATCTTAGAATCATAGTTGATCAGGTAATGGTTTTCATGCAAGAAAAGAGACAGAAGAAGTGCCAATCAACACTTTCGTATAGTTTTTGCAGCTTGAACTTTAGTTTTTACAGCTCGAAATTTTCTGGGATTCGAAAGACAAGCAGAGAATTTGCATGGGAGGACGAAACTTCCCAGGCTTTGGGTTTGCTCTATCCCTTGAGCTTGTGCTGACAATGAGAAGCATTGCTACAATGGGTGTGAAGTTCATTCTTTTAATTTGTAACATAGCAATCCATCTTTTTTATTTTTTGGTGGGGAAGGATAGTATTATAGATCTTCGTGGTGGAGGTCTTGCTTATTTTTTAGTGAGCATTTCAAAATAATAAAAGTGGAAATACAGGATAGATCCTATTTCAGTGCCATTAAGATGGTTGGTGCAGGGGGAGATTAGAACAGCTCTTTTGTCAGTTCCCCCATTTAGCCCATATATGTTTTTGTCCTCCAATATATATATATATATTTTATGGTTTTATTTTGTTATCTTCAATTTCGTAGTTCCCAATATCTATACCTTTATTTGATATAATTTCTTGAACTTAGGACTTTTGAGTAGGCAATGGAGTTTCTGTTATAGATACTGTTGAACTGGGTAGCTGTTGTTAGGTTACATGTTGATATTTGTTATGTATGATTTACGAATATAACATTTGAGATGTGCAGAAAAAAAATCATTTTTTAAATATTCGATTTTGACGTCTCGTGCCAACTTAGCTTGTTTAGTATTTGATAGAAATTTTCAAGCTGTGTCAGTATGCCTGTCCATTGGCTTGTGTTTCTTATTTGGTGTTTTTTTAGTTGTTTGAATTGTCTTGTTGTAGTATAACAGGCACATTGTGGGTACTTTTGAGTTCGAAAGTGAGTCTGAATGCTGAATGCTTTCGCAAAAAAATAAAATATAAAAGCCAAATGGCATGGTTGGAAAGTCCTACTATATTTGCGGCTCGCATTAGCCCACGGATTCTCTTTATCAGGTTGTTTTTTTTTTTCACTTTTTTAATTGTTGTTTACATATGTAATTGTTATTATTATAAATAATAATGATTAGATAAAAATAAAAATAAAATATTTTAAAAAGAGAGGATGTGGAGATTAGTGATCTTAGCTATTAAATGTAATAAATTATATTTTATCATAGAATTTCTCACGTATAATAGTGCGAGTGTGTTTTTGTATTATTTGATTTTAGATGTTATTAAATAGTTTTAAATTTTAAATTGTGATAGTATTTTGATGATCATGATCGATCTAGTCATCTTGGTTGACTTTCTCCTTAAATAATATTTTTTAGTAGATTGAACTTTAATTGAGATTAATAATACCCTTATGGTTCCTTGGATTTTGAGGGCTAAACCGATCTAAGAAGTTGATCAACCTATTCAAGATAAATTGATCAAACTTTGATTGAGATCAATTTAATTCTGTCCATGTATAAGTGTCAATCGAATATTTAGCCAAAAACTTGAGAGTTATTGTTTTTTTATGATTGGGTGTCCGATCACCTAGAACCTTATTTTCAAATATATGCATGAAAAAAATTACAAAAACTTCTCTATTATCACTCTTATGAAAATTGTATTTCAATTTAAATTATTTTATGGTTAAGAAGATTATTATAGTCATTAGTTAATAATATTTCTCTTTAAAATTTATCATTTTTAAAACTTAATTATTTATATTTGTGTTATCTCTTTTCACAAAGAAAAAACTAAATTGTTAAAAAAATGAAATAATAATTAAATTACTTTCATTAAGATAAGATTATATATTTTATTCAACTAAGATTCACTCCTTTTTATTTTAAATAATTGTTGGGAGTTATGCTAATTACCTTTCATCTTAGAGAAAAAAAATTCACAAGTGTGTATTCAAATTAGATTTCTATAGATTTTAATTTTTAATTTTTTTTTTGGTGTATTCATTTAATTTTTTTTAGAATTTATAAAAATTTAGTTATATTAAATTAAATTTGTTTAATTTTTTTTAAAAGTTATAAAAATATATACAAATTTAGGTGTATTTAATTAATACTTTTTAAAATTATATAAAAATATTAGATTATTCAAAATATCAATGACTTTTAAAAAAGTTATTTTATCGTAGACTTAAATTTTTTAAATATTTTTATTTATAAATAAAATTTACCATAAATAACATATCTTTGAAGATTTTTGAAACTTTTTGAAACCTCTTTTCATTATTTATATTCTTTTCTTTCTCTATATATAAACTCTTTTTATTTTCTTTATTTTTTTAATTTCCCACTCATTAACCTAAAAATTAATTATAAGTTTTTTTATTTTACACCTAATAATTTTTAAAAAATATATTTTTTAATATAATTTTCTTTTAATAACCATTAAAAACTATCTTATAATAATAATTTTTATCATAAGTTGATGTACATGTAACAATTTTCAATTAATACAAACTTGTTTTTGTTTTTATGAAAATTTTAGATATTTTTATAGCTTAAAGAATAATATATGTTTAATTAAATATTTAGATAAAATACATAATAATATATTGAATATATTTGATAATTATAAATAATTTATTAAAATATTAAAAAAATATTACTATGATACAAATTTATACTAAATATTATAAGTGTCTCTAAAAGTTACAAATCTATCAAATTTATACAAGTTTTGAAAAAATTAATAAAATATATATCCAAGTATTTAAAAGTTTATTAATTTTTTTATAAAATATAAATTATAATATTTAAAAATCAACTAAAATCTGAACGCTTTTTAAAACTTAAAATCTATCAAAATTAATTGATTATACCTTCAATTGAAATCTATCAAACTGAAATATTTTTATTGTGTGCTCTTAAGTTGTCAAAATTGCTCTTAACCCATCCTTTGATGAGCTCCTATCGAGGACTTGAGGTTGAGCTTTAAACGATACAGAAGTTTCTTAATCAAAGCTAAGTCCCGACCTTTTCCCAAATTTCTGGGCAACTCCATATCTGTAAAAGACAACCAATTCAGAAAAAAATTGTGCATCCAACAGCAATGACCTCCACGACGGCGTTTTCTGTTGGCGTCAATGTTCGTTTTACTCAGTCGCATAGGACCGCTCTGTTTGCTCGGCCTCAGTCTCTGAGTTTTCCTCTCAATCCCACCTCTCTTACACCCGTAAAGTCGCTGCAACTGAAGCGAAATTTTGCTTTTGGTTATGGTCTTTATACATTTCCTCCGAATTCGAAGTCCCGTGTTATCCGCTGTGAAGCTTCAACTGGAAGGGTATAGTTTTGTTCATTCCTTGCTTTATATTTTGCTCTTTTTTTTATGGTTGGTACCACTTTTGTGAATTTTTCTTTGATGGGTTTTCTTCTTCTTGTTTGGTTTTGATGTAATGATAGATTACTCAACAAGAGTTTACTGAGATGGCTTGGCAAGCTGTTGTTTCTTGCCCAGAAGTAGCAAAAGAGAACAAGCATCAGATAGTGGAGACAGAGCATCTGATGAAGGCCCTCTTGGAGCAGAAGAATGGACTTGCTCGTAGGATATTCTCCAAGGTTGGGGTGGACAATACACGTCTTCTAGAGGCAACTGATAAGTTCATCCAACGCCAACCAAAGGTACTTAATATGTGTCAGAATTTTATTCATATGTGTTTGGTTCACTTTTAGAGTTGATATGTTCTTTTACTGTATATAAAGCTTAGTTGATAGTTCTATTCTATATTCCCCCATCTGTTCAACTGCTTTAGGTTCTTGGTGAGTCAGCAGGGACAATGTTAGGACGTGATCTAGAAGCTCTTTTTCAACGAGCCAGGGATTGCAAGAAAGAGTATGGAGATTCCTTTGTGTCCGTAGAGCATTTGGTTCTTGGTTTCACTCAAGATCAAAGATTTGGGAAGCAATTGTTCAAGGATTTTCAGATATCCCAGCGAACATTGAAGTCTGCAATAGAAACAATCAGGGGAAAACAATCAGTAATCGACCAAGGTTACAAATTTTCCCTTTACTAAATGTTTGTGTGTATGCATGTATGTTTTAACTTATTGTTTGGTAAGATCTCAAGTCTATACACATTTGTTTTTTCATATGAGACCTCTAGGATGTCATAGGTTCTTGGGTAGCCATTCTGAATATTCCATGTTATTATGTTATTTAATTTGTGTGGTTAAAAAGTATGAGCGACGGTTTCCTTGCAGATCCTGAAGGCAAATATGAATCATTGGAAAAATATGGAAAAGATTTAACAGCCATGGCAAAAGCAGGTAAGCTTGACCCAGTGATAGGAAGAGATGATGAAATTCGTAGATGTATTCAAATTCTCTCCAGAAGAACAAAGAATAATCCTGTATTGATTGGCGAGCCAGGAGTGGGAAAAACTGCAATTTCTGAGGGGTAAGTTCTTAAAGTGTTTGCATTGATGTATCATACATGAGATGCGTGAATGGAATAGTGACCTATGTGAATCTAACATTCTTGATATTACCTCTTAAATAGCCTCGCTCAAAGAATTGTGCAACAGGATGTGCCACAAGCTTTAATGAACCGTAAGGTATGCTTTCTGCTAAGAATTTTATGGCTTTCATCACTTTATCTGGTAATTTAATGTTTGTTGCATCTCGGGAGTCCATTTCCTGGATTATTTTAGAAATCAATATTTTTTGTTGAACTCACGTTTCCTTTTCAGTTAATATCCCTTGACATGGGAGCACTCATTGCTGGGGCAAAGTATCGAGGAGAATTTGAGGATAGGCTGAAGGCAGTTCTCAAGGAAGTAACAGAATCAGAGGGTCAAACTATCCTCTTTATCGATGAGATTCACACCGTTGTTGGGGCGGGTATTGTTGTTTATTAAATTTTCCCCAAGTTTCAACCATTCATTATTGAACTTGTTATTGCTTATGAAGTCTTTCTTCCCCCCCTCTGCCCTCTGCTTTTCCAACAAATAGTTTCTGTTAATTAAATAAGATTTACCTAATTTTATTTTGTATAGTGGCAAAATTCTTTCTAGATGTAATAGAAAGTAATGGTCAAAATTTCATTACAAGCTATTGTATAATGCTTTAGGTGCTACAAATGGTGCAATGGATGCTGGTAATCTCTTGAAGCCTATGCTTGGTCGTGGAGAGTTGCGGTGCATTGGTGCAACAACGTTGGACGAATTTCGCAAATATATTGAAAAAGATCCAGCATTGGAGCGTCGGTTTCAACAAGTTTATGTAGACCAACCTACAGTTGAAGATACCATCTCAATACTTCGGGGACTGCGTGAGAGGTACGAACTGCATCATGGAGTCCGCATTTCTGACAGTGCTCTTGTAGAAGCTGCTGTTTTGTCAGATCGCTACATTAGTGGACGGTTCTTACCTGATAAAGGTATTCTTAAAACACACAAACTCAATCAAATTGGTTGCTTAACTTTATGAGTTGCCTGCCTTTGCATTGATGCCAATCCATATTCCTCGAAAAAATCAAGTATTAGTTGCTTACAATTGGCTAATGAATAAAATCCCCTTTCATGTCCATAATTTTTTGAACTTATAAGTTATTCTGTGTATCTCTATGAAATTTTTGCCTCGTCACCAAACTGTATGTGAAATCTGTTTACTTAATAGTTTAATTTGTTCATCTACATTCAAATTACAGCAATTGACCTAGTTGATGAAGCTGCTGCTAAATTGAAAATGGAGATAACTTCTAAGCCCACGGCACTCGATGAGATAAATCGTTCAGTATTGAAATTAGAGATGGAGAGGCTGTCTCTGACAAATGATACTGATAAGGCTTCTAAAGATAGGTTGAGCCGTCTTGAGGCCGAACTGTCTCTCTTAAAGGTGAAACAAGCTGAGTTGACTGAGCAGTGGGAGCATGAAAAGTCAGTCATGACACGTTTTCAATCTATCAAAGAAGAGGTATGTGGAGCTCTAGAAAGTGTGCTCTTTAACTCTGTGCTGATGTTTCAAGTTATTTTCTTTCAGATTTGGATATTTGTGATCATAAGATGGTGTATTCCCTCTTTTATAGTCAAATGATTAGTCTCAAAGTCCGACAATATAAAAGAAGAAAACGAGAATGTATTTGATGAGAGCATGGAGTTATATTTGGAAATTCTTAATGGTTAACTTCTATTCTATCAATGTAGATTGACAGGGTGAATCTTGAGATTCAGCAAGCAGAGAGGGAATATGACCTTAATCGTGCTGCTGAATTGAAGTATGGAACTCTCAACTCTTTGCAGCGCCAGCTTGAGACTGCAGAAAAAGAGCTACATGAATATATGAAATCTGGAAAGTCTATGCTTAGAGAGGAAGTTACTGGGAATGATATTGCTGAAATTGTTAGCAAATGGACTGGAATTCCTGTTTCAAAGCTTCAACAATCGGACAGAGAGAAGCTGTTACACTTGGAGGAAGAGCTACATAAACGTGTTGTTGGTCAAGATCCTGCAGTGAAATCAGTATCTGAGGCCATTCAACGATCTCGAGCAGGTCTATCAGATCCTCACCGGCCAATTGCTAGTTTCATGTTCATGGGTCCTACTGGTGTTGGAAAAACTGAACTAGCTAAGGCTCTTGCTTCCTACTTATTCAACACTGAAGAGGCACTTGTGCGGATTGATATGAGTGAGTACATGGAGAAGCATACAACTTCAAGACTGATAGGGGCACCGCCTGGTTATGTGGGATATGAGGAGGGAGGACAATTGACAGAGACTATTCGACGGAGACCATATGCTGTCATCCTCTTTGATGAGATAGAGAAGGCACATTCCGATGTGTTCAATGTTTTCCTTCAAATTTTAGATGATGGGAGAGTAACTGACTCACAGGGTCGCACTGTGAGTTTCACCAACACCGTCATCATTATGACCTCAAATGTTGGTTCCCAGTACATACTGAACACTGGTGATAACACTTTGCCAGGGGAAACAACCTATGAAAATATAAAGCAGCGAGTACTCGATGCTGCAAGAGCAATTTTCCGCCCTGAGTTCATGAATCGGGTAGACGAGTACATAGTTTTCCAGCCTCTAGACCGTCACCAGATCAGCAGTATTGTTAGGTTGCAGGCAATGATGTGCACAATGCAACTCTTTGTTTTATTACAACTTTTTTCACAACGTTTTATTTGCATGAATGATTTGGACTGTACTGACCATTTTTGTAGATGAAGCTAGTATATATCTTCAATAATAATTTCTATTTTGTTATATTGCAGCTGGAACGAGTGCAAAATAGGATTGTGGACCGTAAAATGAGAATCCAGGTGACTGAAGCAGCCATCCAACTTCTGGGAAGCCTCGGATATGATCCAAACTATGGAGCTAGACCAGTGAAGCGGGTTATTCAGCAGAATGTTGAAAATGAACTTGCCAAGGGCATCTTAAGAGGAGAGTTAAAGGATGAAGACACAATTTTGATAGACACAGAGGTCACTGTCTTTTCCAATGGGCAGCGTCCACAGCAAAAGCTAGTATTCCACAAGCTTGAGACCAGTTCAGATTCTGCAGCTGAGGGGAACAGAGAAGCTGTTTCTGGGACTCTCTGAGCTGTCTTTTAGTATTTAATCTCAAATCACAGATGAATAGGAAAATGTTGTGAATTTTGGCGATAGGTTCATAGATTATATAGTGAAATTTTCTATCTTGTATATTGGACTATGTTCCTTATAACGATCCTTTGAAAATGCTTTTGCATCTCAAGTTCGATTATGTTTTAGTTTTTTCAATTGCCTTATCAAATGTTGAGCAAATACAAAATGATCATATTGTTGAGCCTTCGCCTGTTTCCAATGAAACATAGAGGAATTTTAGCTAACCTTTGCGCCCTAAGTTCATGTGTACATAACACAATGGTACGACAACTATTTGAGCTGAAGTTTAATGCACACAGTTCGATTATGTATTAATTCTAATCCATTGTAAAAAGTTTACTTATTTTAAGAACGCAGTCAAGTAGATTCTTAACATACCAATTAAATAAACAAGAAGCATAATCCAGATGCACTTATACGGAACGCAGAACTAGTGTATAAAAATAATGCACAAGTCCATAACCAAAAAAAAAAAAAATAGTGCACAAGACATTTGCAACACATACATAGGTAGTATATATAGATGAGTTAACATTATACATAGTTCAAAGTAATGGCTTTCTAATGCAAATTATAATTCAAAAAATAAATGGTCGGCAACAGTTGTTACCACCTTCAATGAAAATATTAGGCCATGACATGCACCAAGCTCTCTGTGAAGATCAAGATATCTTTGGATTTCAATATTTACCAACAGAAGTAGAATCCCAAGCCAATGATGTGTGTGATCCAACCAACATTCTCCTCTACACAATGCGATATCTGTGTCCATGAAAAAATACATCTTATAAATATTGATATTCTGTGACAAGTTCTGGGTAATATTCAGGGTAGGAAAAACAAAGGGGAATCAAACTAGAAAGGGTACTACTTAAGTATTTTTTGGTGCCTTTTTTTTTACAAAATTAGGAATTTTTTGAAATTTTTTCTCAAGTCATTATCATTATACCTGTTATCACGTGCACTACAGGTCATAAATTCCAAATTTCAAAATTTGGTAGGGAAAAAGGTATCATAACAGTTGATTGCAACAAATTTTGAAACTAAAAGTATGATAGGAAAATACGTAGTAAATTGATATTTTTATATAGTTTTAGTACCTATAGAAACATATGCCCAACTAAAAAAAAACTACACCATTCTTAACCAGACCTTATTCAGTTCAGATAGAAAAGACATGTCCAAATGTTGTACCTGTTTGTCCTTCATCTATTATTCCAACCCAGATGCGTCTTCTGAATCAGAAAGCGGTAAAAGGCTGCATATCCCAAGCATATGTCCATTGAGGCAAACGTAATACTCGACGCAATCCTCATAAGCACCTAACCTGCAGCTAGCACTCTGTGGAATCATATTAGCTTGGTGCATGCTCCACATCTTTGCCTTACAATAAGGACAAACTTCATTTGGATGAAACTGGGCACCCTTTGAAATCAACATCTTCCGAACTTTTGACATTGAAAAGGACTTGAAAACTCCACGGAAAAAGCCAACATCTCCTTCCTCCCCTTGGTCAAGATGTTCACAAGGATCAGAAACATATAAAACATCTGTTCTGCATTGGGGCAGTAGAAAGCTCTTCCCTGACGTTCTGGAGAATCGAGTCCTAAAAACAAAGTGACTGGGGATTTGAATGCTATTAAATAGACCACCTTTCTTACATCCTGAGCAGTATATCAACAACTTCCCAAGTGCACTCCAGTTCCCGTCTATAGCATGACTCCCACCAGATTGCAGATCAAGCATCATCTTAGGTGCTCTTGTTTTGCAGAATTCTTTCCATAGTACTCGTTTGGCAAGATCATCAAACCATTTACAAACACACGAGAGCGTAGCAATCAACTTAGGATTCCAATTTAACTGTTGAAATACTAAGAAGATTACATCTTCACTAAGATGCCCTTTGGTGCATCGACAGCTTGCTGAATGTATACAACGATATTGTTTGGCAAGAATCATTGTCTCCACCTAGCAGGATAAGAAAATGATACTAAATCATAACTCTACCATCCATCGTTATAAATGTTACATGCTCAGTGAACAATGCCAGAAGCATTTGGATTATTACTTAGACAAGCAATTAGGAAATCACTGTAGAATGCTTGAAGAAAAGAACTTGAGTACATAGAAACAACAGGAACATAAGCAATCGGTGTAGGATGCTTGAAGGCAAGAAAACAACACAGTGCATCTTCTCTTTTATGGTTGTAGAATACTAAAGGCGTATAAATAATGTAGTTAACTCACTTCGAATGCAAGCTACTCGTCTTACACTTGTTTATGAAACGGGCAAATGAAATTAAAGTAAAAAAGCAGTTCAAAGGCCAGGGCACAACTTAATCACACATGAAGTTTCTACATTTCATAAGAACCAAAGCCAAACACAATTTCCAAATTTAGTGACATGACAATATTAAGCACATTACTCAACAGAGTGAAAGAATAGCTTCAAATGACAACATGAACTAGAACTGTTATCCACGACAGCGCAGAACTCAAAACGATAAAAGTCCAGAAAATTTGTTAACTAAAATTTCATTTTGGTTTATTTCCCTCAAAACATGTCAATCATTTCCAAATCCACACCCCAAAGTCCAAAGCACCTAGAATTTTTTTTTTACCAAATCTAAAAAGAAACCAAATTTTCTTCACTTGATTGCACAAAACCCTCATCAGAAAAAAAAAATCCCAAAGCAAATCGAACATAGGCAAGTTACTGAAAGCGCACTAGAATCTACCCAACTCTAAATTCGGACCCAATTTCTCACCTCAGCTTAATAACTCCTCTTCCCACATATCTCCGAACTTCAGAATCCCCAATCATGCAAAAATAAACCTTGATTAGGGCTTTCGCGAGCAAAACAAGTATTTTAAAAAAGGTAAACCGAGAGAAGAAAGAAAATTAAGCTTTACATGCAATGAACAAATGAATTTAGCAAGCAAAAAAAAAAAAAGAAAAAAAGAAATGAACTGATGAAGCGTGGGTGATTTTGGTTTCCAACAAGGGCAATTAAGCAAAACAACAACGTACCTTTGGAGAGAAACACTGATAGATAACAGACGCATAGACAGGTCTGGGTTTTAAGAAGTGGGGATGGCTACTTTTTTGGTTTGATTTGTATATGGGAAAATATATCCCTTATTTTTGTATTATTTTTACTTCTCTTTTTGGAACGTACGTTTGCTTTTTACTCTTTGTAGTGTAAGTTATGTCATTTTCTACGTTTTAAAATTTGTGTCACCGTTTTTATTAATTTATTCGATTATAATTTAAATTTTTAAATAGATTTTTTAAATTCTTATTAAATTTTAATTTATTATTTTTATACTATTAAATTTTACAAATATAATAAAAATAATATTAATATATATATAATTTACTATTAATTAATTTAAAGTCAGGACAAAACTCAAAAGCAAAGTGTTTTAATTATGAACGTTGTAGTTTATAGAATAGTATATAGATAAAATTAACTCCCTTTTTATTTTAAGTTACACCATAAATTAAAATCTTATCAAAATTATTATTTAATTTAAAAATATAAAATAATGGACCCCACTTCAAGCAAGCAGCTCTGGTGATGTTTTTCTTTAGTAACCATAGTTACTGAATAACTGTTTAATTGAAATAATTTATTTTCTAACAATTTTTAAGATTATATTTATATTTATTTATGTTATGCATTAGCTATGTACATGCTCGAAATTTATTTAAATTTTAAAATTAATTTTATCTAACTTTTATACCATTATTTATTCAACTGAGTTTAATTTTAATTTTATATTATGAAATATATATATATATATATATAAACCATATATTTTTTAAAAAATTATGTAATTTATGAAGGGAATGAAAAAAACTTTATCAATAAATAAGATTATAATATGCAATTAAATTAAGATAATTTATTAATAAATATTATTTTAATTAAAACCATGGTATTTTAAACTATACATATATTAATGTTGATATTTTAAATAATATTAAAATATATTTTTAAAATAAATACATTGCTTGCACGTTTGTAATTGAGATTCCAATTCCAAACATTTAAGATGGCTAAGCGAGTTTCATGATGAAGATGGTGAGCCACAAATTCATTGGTAGCATACAAATATAAGTGTTAGTAATCTAAATACTAATAATTTATTACTTAATTAATAAAAAATAATTATAAATAAATTATTAGATAATTAAAAAATAATTATTCTAAAATACATAGAGAATTTTATTAAAAAAATTAAAAGAGATTATTCAAACTTTTGTATATAAAAGTCTATAATCTTTTTTAGGATAAAATTACTGGTATATTTTAAAATATTGATATTCAGTGTTCTTTTAAGACGAACACATCTAATAAAATTTCTAATAAATATTTTTTGAGTTATTAACTTAAAAGGAATTTTAAAATTAAATAAAATATAAAAAAGTTATTTTATTATTTAAAATTAATTTAGATATGATTTATAATATATATATACATACCCCGGCATCACTAATCACTAATCACTTATATATTGGATGGAGCAAAGATTATCAAATAATAATTCTAAAATCTTAAAGTCTCTTGGGTAATCATATTATTTGTGTATTATTATTATTATTATTAATTTTTTTATCAGTTAATTTGTATATTATTAATAGGATTATAGTATATAATTTATAAAGTAATTTTTTAAAAAAAATTAATGATTTTAAAAAAATGATATATCGTGTTTAATAAGACAAAAGTTAATATGTATTTTTAAGGAAAAATATTCTGATCCCCAACTATCAAGCAAAAAAGTCAGTTAGGAGTGCTGAATCCCGCCATTAATAACTATCATACGAATATTCTATTGGTCATATCTAAATAGATTATGTAACACTGTCACATAGCAGTCTTTTCCCTAAATTATCGGCCAATTTTCCTTAAAATTTAGGGCTGAGAAATGGAAACTAATACTCCGACCATATTTAGTATTCTTCTTGTTTCCATTCTCAATATTCATTTTTTTCCCTTTTACCAATATATTTTTCTCTCCTGGACCCCAAAAAAAAGAAAAGAAAGCTTTGTTTTCTTTCGTCCGGAGAGAACGATGGACACCGTCACCTCCGGCCCAACGTGACTGCACCAACTTCTTCATGCACTAACATTTCTGGATTTTTAATATTTATATTATATAATATTTGAAATTAATTTTCTTATTTTCCTTTTTTCATTCTTTTATCGTTAAGGTGTTCAAGTGCTTCATGTTTAGCTCATCAGGTACGAATTTCCAATAACTTTTTTCTTTTCCTCTACACTTGTTTGCATGCGGTGAAAACTAGTGGTACATTCTGGTCAGGAATCTTCACTCATAATGTCTAGGCTAATTTTTCTTAATTATGTTAAAACGCTTAGTTGTGTTTTAAGGTGTGAATTTAAATTGGAAGCTTCCTGCGCAAAATTTGATACTTGAAAAGCTAGTTATTTCGGTTTGTTTTTATATCATAATTATGAGATGAATTCCTTGGCATTATGAATTTATTATATTGGGCAACTTTGCCACCAACCCACATAAGTCAAATGTCTTATATTGATAAACAAAGGAGGGAGTAACTTTGGATGGGTAAAGATTTGATGTTATTGCCAGGATTAAATGCACCCTTTTATGTGAAAATGGTATATGGCCATGAATCTATAGAAAGTAAAGAATATATAGATATAACATAGAACATAGAACATATTCCCTTTAGGTCTTCCAAAAAGTCGAGCCAATAAACTAGAAACAATAGCAAAGGTCGAAGTATTAACTAATAAGAAAATCTCTCTTACAAGTAAACTGTAACTGTGATATCTGCGGTGTGTAAATGTGAAAAGCTGAAAATCAATCAAGTCTCTCATGTAAATGTACTTTATACCCTGTAACAGGTGTCGTCATATCTCATAGCATCTTGTACTGTCTTTCAAATGGGGCTGAAGTTATCAAAGCAGGGTCCAGCAAAGATCGAAAACCTATCACTACAAAATCATCTGATCAACTATCTAAGCAAAAGTTTTTATATTCGTAACTTGGTATCTAAAAAGCGAAGGCGGATGCTAGTTGCCGGTTATGATCTTGACATGACGTACATCACAGATCGAATATTAGCAATGTCATTTCCTGCAGAACGTATGAGAGCTGTGTACCGCAATCCTCTTTGGCAGGTTAAATCTGTCCTAGACATGAGACATCATGGGCATTACAAGGTACGCATTTTCATCCAAAGTTAATCTTCTTGATTATTGTCTTAGTTACGGGTTCAATTTATGTATTGGAAAATGGATCTCAAGTGTCAATAGTCTGCAATCAAACTCAAAATATAATTTCTTCAGTTGCTGGCGTTCATTGAAGCAGTTATGTTCAATCACTTTAGTAAATATGTTGCTTATTTTCTGGTATAATGCAGATTTATAATCTCTGTATAGAAGAAAAATATGATCATTCTCATTTTCATGACCGTGTTGAGCCGTATCCTTTTGATGATAACCATGTTCCGCCTCTAGAAATGATCAAGTCTTTCTGTGAAAGTGTACATTCATGGCTTTCAGGTGACCCAAAAAATATTGCTGTGGTACACTGCATGGTAAGCTGAACAAACTTTCTATTGAATTGCTAAAGAGTTAGTTTCATAGTTCATCATCATATTTTATATCTTCCTGGAAATTTTCCATTTCCCAGATTCTCTTTTGGAGCATCATTTTCAAAGTGAGAAATTAAAATGTTCAAAATGACAAGAAGCCTATCATACTTCTTGAAAAATTATTAGATTGAGTATTTTTGTCTTTTTTATTTTATTTTATGCTATCCTTAATCCGACAGACCATATCTCAAAGTTAATTGAAATAAATGTAATCTTATAATGGTGAGCTTGGGTGATATATATATTATTTATAATATTTTACAGTATCTTTGCAGGCTGGAAAAGGTCGAACAGGCTTAATGGTCTGTGCCTACCTAGTTTACAATGGCATGTCAGCAGAGGAGGCTCTTCAATTATATGCCCAAAGACGGACTATGAATAACGAAGGAGTAAGTCATTTAGATACTGTTGAAGGATTGTATTATCTCACATCGACTAGGCGTTCGGCTGTAGTGCAGTTTATAAGTGGGCAATCCTTAACTCAATGAGATCTTATTGGGTTGAGTTAGGCCTTGGGCTTATATAACATGGTATCAAAGCTAGGCCCTGAGTTCATCGTGATTTGTGGCCTTCGTTGCCCCTGTCCGATGTGAGGGGGGGTGTTGAAGGATTGTATTATCTCACATCGACTAAGCGTTCGGCTGTAGTGCAGTTTATAAGTGGGCAATCCTTAACTCAATGAGATCTTATTGGGTTGAGTTAGGCCTTGAGCTTATATAACAGATACAACCCAAACTAATGAAATGCAGCTCATAGAAAATGCTCCAGCAGACATTTGTAGAAAGGATATGTATAGATGTAATTACTGATATTGGAATATAGTGTCATTTGCTTTGATGATAATACTATGGAACACATAATCAGACAGTATTAGACTGTTCAAGTTATTTGATTATTATTTTTTGTTGTTTTTCCTACAAAAGGAAAGGTACTTATTCCATCTCTTTTTTACTTGCATCATCTAAGGGATATAACTTTAACCTAGTTCCTACCAATGCACTTTGCTTGTGACTGAATAATTAGCTGAACATTTTGTTATGGACTGAACAGGTCTCAATACCAAGCCAACGTCGTTATGTAGGTTATTGGGCTAGTTCACTTTCTTTTCCTAAAGGAATTCGTAATGGACCACCGGATGTGAATCTACCTCATCCTTGTAGCAGAGAACTGCGACGAATCAGACTTTATGATATTGTCAACACTCATTCAATTTTTTTTGTGGTCTCAGAAATGAAAAGGGTATTAAGAACTAAGTTTTTTCTTTATTTATATGCGGTCTTCTTAAGTAAAACTGTGTTTGTAATTATTTCTAGGAATCCATAAAACTTACATTTTAATAGAATGGCTTGCCTAGTTTTCGACATGAATTTTAACTTAATTCTTGTCAAGGAATTCAGATCTAAAACAAAAATACTTCGTTAAGTCTTCCTTAACTTTGATTGAAGTTGACTTAAGTGAATATCTCTAGAACTTTTTCTTGTTATTCTCATACTTCGAATGGATTTTACAGATTCCAGGTGAAATGTACCACCCATCGGTAGAAGTTTCAAGGGGTTACTGCAGAGAAATGAAGAAAGGATATGAGAGAAATAATAGTCCTAAGTATTATCTATCTTTCACCGACATTGATCAAGAAAGGGAGGAATCAGAAAAGGAACAGCCTACTGCTGTAGTCCAAATGGACACTGAAATTCCTGAAGTATATGATAAGACCTGTCTTAACCATTATTTTGATAAACCTGTACAAGTGAGTTTAATATACATGTGTTATGCTTCCTTACTTCCTTTGCATGTATCATCATAATGCTATTTTTTTTGGCAGTGTAAGAAAAATGGGAAAAAACCTACAGTTTGACTGAAGTAATCTGAAAATATACTTATTGCGTATCATAAAGTGCCAAAGTTTTGAATGGACGATATTTTTGTAACAGGTAACAGGAGATGTGCGTGTCATATTTTACCAAAAGACTATTGGAGGGCGTCTCTTCTATTCTTGCTTCAACACTGCTTTCATCCGAAATGGCTTGCTACAGGTATTCCAAAGTTCTCGACTTCTCGTTGCATCACTTCTTTTTGTGCCCATTCTTTCTGATTCATAGAAGAAGAAAGATAATGTTATTACTTTGATTGAGAACTCTAATCAAAATGTTATGATCGATAAAAAACCATTTGTGTCTAAGAGACAAACACAATGATGAAACTAAATATGCAAAGAAAGTTGGCAAATTTGGTTTAGTTGTACGTGTGTGTGTTTTTAATAAAAATGCGTCTTTCTTGGTCATTGTTTGCACTGTTTCCATAATGCTTGGTTAATGCTGACGATGTGTGTCTCATGAACTATTACAGCTGACAGTGAGAGAGTTGGACAAAATTGGGAAAAAAGGAAAATCAATATGTGGTCCATCATTCTGTGTAGAGTTGCTCTTTGGTCCTCCTAACGCAAAACACTCATTACAATCTTCATCTGGTGGTGCTAATTCTAGCAGTGATTGATGATCATGATTCATGGTCAATTTGAAACATGACCACTCTATGAGTTGTTATTTTAACGTTCTCAGCTGAAAATATATTGTGGGTAATTTATTATGGTCAGTCTTATAATGGGGGTTCCCAATGTTATTACTACTTCAAACATTTCTAGTTGTGCCTTGCTACTTGAGTTTTCAGAAGCAAGCATATATATATATGCATACCTGGTGACCAAAACCAGATTCCATTAGGTATCAAAGGCTTGTACTAACTTTTTCCATAGAATAAATCAATTTACAAGCTCAATAGTTTCCCCCAACTATCTGAACGATGGGTTTTTAACTCAGGGAACAACTCATGATTCATTCATTATTATATGACCTATGACCATCACTTTGATACACATAATGAAGCTAACGCCAATATAGCTACAAAATATTGGAGCTTAATTTGATCCCGTGATTATTAGTTAATTTTGTGTGTTCATTTACCCCTATCATTTTTTTTGGATTTTTTCTACTGTGTTCTGAACCGTATCCAAACTATTGACAATTGGGGAGAAAATGTGAAGAAGAAAAATAGAATGGATCTTAGTTAAATAGTTACCTTCCTAGTTGACGACATTAATTATTTAATATTTAATTTAAACTAAAATTTTATTTTTAAGTTGTTTAATTAGTAATTTTATATGGTTCAAAATATTCATACTGTATTATTTCTTTTCAGAACAAACTTACAGCTTGAGATTACAATTATTTCATAATAGACATGTAAATAAGTACACCAGATAAGGGGACAACTGTAGCACTTTCCAATTCACCTAAATTTATATGGAATTCAGCTGACCTCATGGACCTTTTGTTATTTTTATTTTTTTTCCTTTTGAAGTTATTAAAAATTAAATTAAAATGTTTATTAAAAATGCTTATTAAATTACTTAAAAGAATAATTTGTTATAGGACTATACACGTTTTTAATAAGTACTTTATTTTCTCTCATATATCTAATAACTTAAAATATTAAGTATTAGAAAAAATCAACTGAAATTGCAAAGATCATCTCTTTTTCAAAGTAAATAAATTAATATCTATAAATTTGTATGTGCATTGAAACAAATAAAAAGAAAAATAGATCAAATATATAGTATTAAAAAAAATCCAATGCATTAAACAAGATTTTCATAGCCTTCTTTTCATGTTACATGCTAATGCACTTGAATTGGTGGCTTCCACCATTAACATGAAAATAAAATACAATTACTAAAAGAAATTCCATTAACTACATAAATCCAATCAAGAAAAATAGTAGTACTCATTAATATTGATGCTATAAATACAAATAAAAAAAATGGTAGTAATCATTAAAATTATTGCTATGAATAGAATAACTTTATAGTTTTCAAAAAGTAAACAAATATAAATGATAGTACAAATCAATAGTCTTTGAATACCACTAATTAAAAAGTTGTATTTCAACAACATCCTCCATCTGAATCTTGAAACAGCTATAAGTCTTTCTCTATTTCATCATTAGGCAATGAACGAATCTGTATTACCTTTTTTTTTGTCCCTTAGTTTTGCATCACATCTACCTTTCATGCAAATCAAACATTGAAGTATATTTTCTTTTTGTCTATTTCTCCTACGGTCAAGAGTTCTACCACCGGCACTAAATACTAATTCTAATGGCACAGTAAACATTGAAAGAGTTAATACATTATGTGCTATTATAGAAAGTAAAGGAAAATGATTTTCACCATTCTAAGATATCAAATTTATCATCTTGTGAAAATTTATCTCCAGCTTCCATATCACTAGATATATATGTATTTAATTCAGAGAGTGCATTGCTACTACTACTGTATCTCTATTTTCCAAATTGTGCATGTTTCTCAACCTTTCCCTATCTTCAATACACAAACATAAAATCCCACCAGCAGTTCAATAAATAGGAGCAAACAGGAAAGTTAATTCAAATACCCCACCCCTCTCTTTCAACACAAGAAGAGCAGCATTAACCATCAAGCAAAAAATGGATGAGTATAATCCTTCTCTCTCTTAATTTTTTTTTTTTGGAATTAGATTCCTTATTTTAATAATTTAAAAACAACCAAAAATTTTGATTAGCATAATCATTTTTATTTTGATCCTTTTGCAAATCTGAGGAATACCCAAAAGAATACTACAACAATGGGCATGATATTCGAAGAACAACATCATCATCTTCAACAACGAGAGTCCATGTGATGGCTTTAGATGATTTGATGAATATGAACTTACTCTTCACCATAGTAGTGTTTAATGCTAATAAATAATTAGCCTAAAAAAAGCGGGAAAAGGAATACCCAAATTACCCAAATGCTTCAAAAACCTATACAATACATCTATCACATAATCATAACCTTCAAACTTGACAATGTTAAGTCTCACATTGGCTAGGGACATTTCTTTCGCTGCACATATAAGCTTGGACAATCCTTCACCTTATAACTTAAGTTGTAAGGTGAAGTTAGGGTTGTCAATGGTTTGGTCAACCTCCCTGGCGGTGCGCTCTGTGACGTAAATCCGAATTAATGTCATAACTTAAGTTTTGAGGTGGAATTATACTCAAGTCTAACATGGTATAAGAACTGGTTCTCTGGCCACTATCGACCCTCGTACCGTAAATCCAAACTCTAGTCGATGTGGAGAAGGGATGTTAAGTCACACATTGACTAAGAACACTTCTTCTGCTGCACGTATAAGTTTGGACAATCATTCATCTTATAACTTAAGTTGTAAGGTGCAGTTAAGATTGTCAATGGTCTGGTCAACCTCCCTAGCGGTGCGTTTTGTGCCATAAATCCGGACCAGTGCTAACAAGGATCTCTCTCGACTCAATCAAACCTTCAACTCATAACTTAAGTTTTGAGGTGGAGTTAGGCTGAAGTCTAACAAATAAAATTAAAAAAGAAAACATCAATAGTAGAGTAAGAAATGAATGAATCCCAAATTGGATGATGAACTGGGATAAACTGAAACAGTTTAATACCTTATGATTTGAGACCTAATAATTGTGTGTCAGTGATGGTTGTGTTGTCGGCGTTGGCACACCATCAATGAAGGTTAAGTCGTTGGCAGAGTTGAAGAACGACTGAACACGAGACCAAATTCTTTTACTACTCTCTTTTCTTTATTACTTTCATTTAAAAAAAATTGCAACTGATGGGCTGATACAAGACCGTTTCCTTATAAACACAGGCCCGTCTCATTAAAAAGATAAGATCCCGACCCAACTCACTAACAAATGGGACAACCCATGCTTATTTAGATGTCTTATAGCACTTGACAAGTCTATTTCATAATTTGAGTTATATCAGTATGAAGTAAGGATAGGCAAAAAAACCGCAGGTTTGGTTATCCACGGTTATCCGAACCGACGGTTCGGTTTTTAACTAGTAAATTTCGAGGATGGGGACGATTTCGGATAAAAACCGAATATGAAACAACGGTTATGGTTATACTAAAAACCGTACCCGTCTATACCCAAAATTAATTATATTTAATTAATTAAATTATATATATATATATTTCGGGTTTTTTTTGGGATTTTTTCATAACCGTCCCAAACCGTTACCTGCGGATAAAAAACCGTCCCCAAACCGTAACGATTTTGGGCGGTTTCAGGTATAGGTTTTTTAATTCGGTTCGGGGACGATTATATCAAAAACCATCCCCGTGCCCATTCCTAGTATGAAGTCTTTAACTCCAAGCTACAAATTATATTAGAGACATTTTGTACACAAGAATCAGAAAGTTGTTTGGGAACCAAAGTACCTTACCTTACTGCAAAAATTCTTTCTTGTGTTCTTCACCTAAAAAAAGAAGAGAAAAATAGTCTTATCTATCATAATTGTGTCAATTTTTCGTTCGTAGGTACACTTCGAATCACATAATCATAATCATGTACAATTAATAAAAAACACTTACCAAAATTGGTACTAACATACATCTATTAAAGTTTAATAAGAACCAAATTTTAAATGGATGAGTCTCAGCAAAATTCCTTAATGCATATCATAGGATCTATATAGAATTACAATCCTCAAGACAGGCCAAGCGTAGCTACTAGATGCCACTAATTCACATCCGTTAAAACAAATGCAACTTTCATATCACCTTCTCTTGTCAATAAGAGACGATTTCTCTGACAGTCACTTGTCTTGGTGCATTCGTATTGATCTTCATAGTTTCCATTACTATCCCAGTTGCATCTTTATTATAGTTTCCATCATTAGCCGCAGTTGTTTCCCTTTGAAAACCTTCCAATTTCACAATTTTGCAACTCGCCATTGAGACGATCATGCATTACAAAACCAGCCCAATCAAAGCTTTGGAGTGAGCATGGATGCCTTTCGCTTTGCATACTCATTAGCAATGCTAATTGCACTCTTGCTATGACGCAGAGAGAACTCAGCCAGTAGAATTTTTCGTTCTTCCAATGTCAGATCACCATGACAGCCCTGTAGATTTTCAGCAACTATGAATAATATGCATAGCAGATGAGAGTTTGTGACTAAGAACTGCTTTCAAAGAGGAGACATGTCAAAACAAACTAGCGTTCAGAAAGACAAATTATCTAGCGACTATAAAAAGTCATTCAGGGGGCTGTCAGTTTTGCCCACTAAAATAAAATGGCAATAAAGAAGCATCATCACTAAAAACAATAGTACTTGCAGAAAATAGAAATAAGTTGAATGGGACTTGTATTCTAAGTTGAATGCTCTAGGCTTTTGGCAATTTCTAGAGCTAATTAATTAAACAGGTAAGGGATAAACTCCACCATAAAGACTTCTGAATTTTTTTTGAAAATAAAATCTTGCTTTATGCAAATCAACAAACATGAACAAACCTTCGTTTATCACAATTTAATTTAGGATGTTTAAGAAGATTGAAAGCCCAAAGAAGTTTCCTTCTTTTTGTTTTCTAATGAAAAGCTATAACTCCCCCTATTCTATTGTGATGGAGTAGCATCTGGATACTTCTTAATAAGAAAAAAAGAGAAAAAGGACATCAGCACGAAGCATCACTTATGAACTCTTTTCTTGGAATTAACAAGTTTGATTATCTTCAATTTGCATAAAAAATGCCGGACTTTCATACCAGGCGGGAAATCCTATCACAAACAGCATGGTGCATGAGGATGCCTGCAGCAACTGAAACATTGAAAGAGTCAACCATGCCTTTCATTGGAATACTGCAATGCAAATCTGATAACTGCAGGGCCTCATCACTTATTCCCCTGCAACAGGATAGATGATACAATCAGAGTGAATCAGGAAAAGCAAAAAAATTAAATGTCAGCAAACAGAAAGGCAAGGCAAATACCTATTCTCATTGCCGACTACAATTGCAGTTGGGAAAGACCAATCCATATCGTAAATTGACACCTATGAACAACATCAAGTGGCCACTTTTTTTTTAATGAAAACATCAACCCGATAATTAAACATAAAACTTTAAGGAACATTAACCGCCAACCAAACAAAAATCAAACAACTTCATGCATTTGCTAACTACTAAATATTGCACTGACATATTCTTGGAACTGCATGCCACAATGAACTACTATTACAGGGAATAAAATTACAGAAAGAAACGAGCAAAATTGAAAATACCGTATCTATTCCTACATGCGTGGTGGCAATTCGATAGCCACGCGATGTAAGAACTTTAAAGCACTCTTGAACGGAGTTCCAGAGTTCAATGTCCAACCATTTCTCTGCACCCATGCTAACATGTCGATTGTCCCTATACCTGCAATGCAAACAATAAGTCAATAACTACTCAGGTATTGTTGGTAAGATAAGCCGCTTGTAGCTTCAAAACGTGTTTCTCCTTCCTTTTCAGAAATATTATATATGATTTTCTCTTGTGCAAATGAATGTAGAACTTTGAATAAAAATGAATGTAGATGTGCGAAAAACCATTAACTGATTAAACAGCAAAACTTAAAAAATCCCAAATTCTCACGCACCAAAATAATTGAAACCCATTTCACCTCAAAAGATGTTGCACCTTTTGGAGCTATCGCAAGACACAACATGGACAGACTGAAATCCAAGCGCATCCGCAGACCGAAGTGCAGCTGAAACATTCCCAAAATCACTAAGCCCTTCTATCACCAAACACACAGAGTAGCTCCGATATCTCGCCACATTCCTAAACCTCTCCTTCCTCGGCTCCATTATGTGAGGGCCCATGGCTTCCAGTACTTCCTCGCTGCTCAAATACGAGCTTCCACACTTGAAACTATCCAGGTACGGAAACCAACGATTTTGTTGTCGTCGGTTGACAAATTCATCCTCGTCGAAGACAATAATAGGTCGCCTTTCCATCTTCATCAGCTGCGTGACCTCGTTTGTGTGGGTGAGCAAATGCTCCACAGTGTCCTGCGTGAGGTTTTCTGAAAGGCATTCGTCTGATAAACCAGCAGTCTGTATTGAAACTGAAGCACCCTCTGCTGAAGCATAACATCTTACAGGAACTCTACTCTCAACTAGTCTTAGCCCTATAAGTTTAAACGAATTGAATAAAGAAGAAAACGAAATCAACATAAAAAAACATGTAGATATGTAAAGAAATAACCTTGGTTGGTGAAAAGCAGAGGATAGAAGCAAATGGTGTGTGAATTGTAAGTGTAGATAGAGGACGAGAGCTTCTCGCTTCGGAGGTTGGAAGCAATGGAAGAAAGAGATGTACGGATTAGGGTTTTGCAGGCACTCATTTTGCAGAAATTTTGGCGCCAAGGTATCTTCGACAGAAACTCCAAGTCGGAGGGTTCTTCGGTTTGCAGCTTCCACGCCAAATGACTCCGTAGTTTTGGAATATGGATAGCGTTACGTTTTTCTTTGTTAGAATTGTTGGCTACAGCCCTGTACGCACTGTCGTTTAAAGAGGGAGGATCAAAATATCAAATGATGAAGAAAACGACCGCGGTTTCCCCAAACGACTAGACGATGAAAATAACTCAAATTGTTTTTGGTGCTTTTTTCTACCGAACCCCTACTTCAATATGTTTTCATTATCAAATATACATTTTTTGCTTACACCCAAAGTGGGAAAAAAAATCTAAATAGAATGACATTTGGAATTAAGAACTCGTATCAACGTCAAATTTTCTGAATTGTTTTTAGAATCTTAATGCAGTCTCCAGGTTTTCACAATAATATCCTTCCATTTATTTTACACTCTTAAGCTACAAAAATCCTACTTCTTGAACAATACAACTTATTTAAAATAACAATTCCAGTTCACTGATAACACAAAATAAAGTAACCCAAATAAAGGCAGACAATATTTTACAAGAAAGAAATCCATAGCACAGAAAAATTGAAGGAAGCTCTTACTCAATTCCCTCTCAAATCAGATTATGGATTCTTTTGTTTCTACTTATTTTAAGGAAATAGTAAAATTATTAGTCAAATATCTATGATGTGGAGGACGCCTCATCTTCTTTTCCCATCCCCCAAGGGCCATTTCCTCCAATCCTGGTTCTTTACAATTAGATTGTTGAACTTGAGGCTGCCCAATTTCAATTACTAGACGAGATGGAGCAGAACCTTCTCTTTGTCTCCTCCCCTTTCCCCCACCACCCTTAACAGCTTTTCTCTGAGTGAAACTCGACTACCACATTCCACCAGTTCCTCTGATCAACCCCTCAATTATTTGAATATCTTCAATCACCTCATTCCTTGACAAAGAAGCAATGCTGCAAAGTATATCTCTCTGAAAGTCCTTTCGCTGTCTCCCTCTTCTTGTCTGAGCCTTCCTAGGCCACTTTGGATGAATCTCATCTTCTCTGGGGTTACCCACATGTAAAGGCTGATAACAATACCGCTCAACTGTGGTTTCTATTAAATTTAATGTCTTATACTCAAAGTAATCAATGCCATCACGAATACAAGACTCATAAGAGGCAGTAGTACCTTTAACCCCAGCCTCATTATCAATTTCACCTTTGGATGAAGAAACTATATCTGCAAGCCAGTGCAGATAGTCACTTAGTGATGCATCTGATTGCTGCCATGATCCATTTTCTTGAAAATCAAGGTAAGTATTATCTTGCAGGTCGTACGTGTGAGATGATGAGATGGCAACTAAAGCCTTAATTGCAGTGGTGACAAGTCTTTCATGCTCGCAAACTGATTTTGATATCTAATGAGTCAGAAGGTTCCTTGTGTTTGATCCCCTTAGAATCTCCTTAAGGATTACTACCTACTTCTGTTTCATCAATTCAGGTGCCTCCAAATCTATGTCGATTTTAGCGTTCATAATTGGAGATGTTGGTGTTAGTTGATCCTTTTCGTCAATTAAACATGTATTTAAATCTATTTGGTGTTTTAAATCAAAACTATCACTAACCAATCCATTACTGACATTCAAACCTTTAACTTTGTCTCGCTCTTCAGATCTAGGTGAGGCAGGATTACAAGTCAACTCACCTTTATCTAAACCATGTTTAGTAGGGCTCACGTAACCAAGGCAAGGAATTTTTTGCAGGGGAATCATCTATTGAAAAACCAAGAATCTTTTTAATGCTTTAGCATTCACTTGTTTCTTTTGAATATTGGCTCTAAAAGTAACGAATTAGTGACATAATTTAGAAAAATTTGTGACCTAATTTGTGGCATGATTTAAGGAAATTAGTAACATAATTTAAGAAAATTAGTAGCATAATTTAAAAAAATTAGTGGCATAATTTAAGGAAATTAGTTGCATAATTTAAGGTTTAAATTATGGCACAATTTAGGAAAAAGTAGTCTTGCTTCATCTATAAATAGGAAAAAGTTCATGCATTAAAGAACAAGGTAAAAATCAGAAAAAATCAGAGAGACTATAAGCAAACTCAAATAGAGAAAATACTTGTGAGTTTTAGAGTTTTTTGTGAGTTTATGGAAACACTTGAGAGATATTATTAGTGAGGAAATCTGTATCTATATTCTGTATATTTCCTACTCAGTTTAAATAATATCTGTTACCTCTCGTGTACCTAGGCAAATTACCGAACCACATAAATTCTGTGTCTTCATTTTTCGCTTTGATATATTCATATACCATTATTTATTGCTTCCGCCCATAACAAATTGGTATCAGAGCCAAATATAGCTGTATTATATATCAATCGAAGCTCTCAACGAGACGAACGCAACGGTGAAAGAATCGGTCAAATCGGAAGTCAGAATCAACGCCAGAAGCTACCGGAGTGCTGCTGCGAGCAATTGAGTCAACTCACTGAGTTGGACCGAGTCAACTCAATCACTCGTGATATTTGGATCGAGTTGGTCCGTTTTTCATCCGTTTTCAGCTGAGTTGGATCTATTCCTAGCTAATTGGACTACTCTGGATTCAACTGCGGACTCCGTTTTTTCAAATAAAGTATAAAATTTGGAAAAACATTGTTTTAAGTTGTAAGTACAAATTTTTTGTTATCTGCTTGTACTTATGGCTGATAAAAAAGAGATCGAAGAAGGTGAACAAGTTGACCATAGAATTTATGGCAAGCCAAGTTGTTCTACTCGAAGAACTATGTTGTCCAACGCAAAGTTTGAGGTGGAGAAATTCGACAGCACCAATAACTTTGGCATGTGGCAATGTGAGGTATTAGATCTATTGTTTCGAGAATGATCTAATATAGCCTTGGAGACTAGGCCAGGAGATTATTCAAATGAAGATTGGAATTATGTAAACCGACAAGCTTGTGGCACAATTCTATTGTGCTTAGGAAAAGATCAGAAGTATTTTGTCATGAAAGAGAATGTAGCTGCAGTTCTCTCGAAGAAACTAGAGGACAAGTACATGACGAAAGGTATTGAGAACATACTCTACTTGAAGAAGAAACTTTTCCGTTTCCAATACAAGAAAGGTACCCCTATGATTGAGCACTTAGATAATTTCAATAAAATTTTGGCCGATCTGCAAAATTTAGATATTGAAATTATCGATGAAGATAAAGCTTTGTTGTTGCTGAATTCATTACCTGAGAGCTATGAACATTTAACCACAACCTTGTTATATGGAAAGGATGAGGTTAAGTTCTTAGATGTTTCAAATGCTTTGGTAAATAACGAGTACCGGAAGAAGGATCAACATGATCACAGAGACTTAATATCAGAAGCATTGACGACATCCAGAGGTAGGACTAATAACAAAAAATCTGGCGGATCAAATAATAGGGGGCAATTCACATCAAAATCCAGAGGAGAGTCATCTAGAAGACGTCCTGCGAAGGACGAGTGTGCCTATTGTCACCAGAAAGGGCACTGGAAGAAAGATTGTCCAAACAAGGACAAGTCAAATGCAAATGTTGCACAGAAGGCTAATGAAGATGAAGAATCAGCCTTTTCAGTTTCATCATCAAAAACCTACTCAGATAAGTGGATCCTTGATTCTGGATGTTCTTATCATATGTGTCCAAACAGACATTGGTTTTCGAGTTTTGAAGAGCTCGATGGAGGAGTTGTGCTTATGGGAAACAACAATGTTTGTCAGACAAAAGGGATCGGAACAGTACGACTAAAGATGCACGATGGTACAATCAGATGACTTACAAATGTAAGGTATATTCCTGACCTAAAGAAAAACCTTATTTCTTTAAGTGTTCTAGATTCTGATGGTTACAAGGTAACATTGGAAAATGGAGTCTTGAAAGTTGTACGAGGTGCATTTGTAGCGATAAAGGGTACTCGGAAGACGAACTTGTATTTCCTAGATGGGAATATAGTTACAGGAAGAGCAGCTATCTCAAGTAGTTCTGAAGAAAAGGCAAATGATTCTTCCCGCCTGTGGCACATGTGCTTAGGGCATATCGGTGAAAAGGCTTTGCAAGGCTTAATGAAGCAAGATCTTTTAAAAGGTGTAAAGACTGGAAAGTTTGATTTCTGCGAGCATTGTGTAATGGGAAAACAAACAAGAGTCAAGTTTAGCACTGCCATTCATCGTACTAAGGGATCTCTTGATTATATTCACACGGATGTTTGGGGACCTTCAAAGAATGCTTTACTTGGAGGTAAACGTTAGTTTGTGACTTTTATTGATGATTTCCCTAGATATATCTGGATATATACCATGAGTCACAAAGATGAAGTTCTGGATATCTTTCTTAAATTGAAGAAAATGATTGAGACTCAGACATGTAGGAAAATTAAGAGGCTCAGATCTGATAATGGTGACGAGTATAAATCAGATCCCTTCTTCAAAGTTTCTTAAGATGAAGGGATAATCAGACATTTTTCTATTCATCGTACACCACGGCAGAATGGAGTTGCAGAAAGAATGAATCGTACTTTGGTTGAGAAAGTTTGATGTATGCTATCTCAATCCAAATTGAGCAAGGCATTTTGGGTTGAGGCTTTGTCATATGCAACTCATATAGTCAACAGACTTCTTACGACTGCATTAGATGGGAAAACTCCTAAAGAGGTATGGTCTGGACAACCTGCTTCTGATTATGATTCATTGCAAATATTTGGATGTCCTGCATATTTTCATGTTAGTGAATCCAAACTGGATCCTAGAGCAAAGAAAGTTGTTTTCTTGGGCTTTAAGGAAGGAGTTAAAAGATTTCGACTTTGGTGTGGTGAATCCAAGAAGATCGTCTTAAGTCGAGATGTTACATTCGATGAGTTTGTTATGCCGAGATAGACAAATTCAGAGAAAGAGAATGAAAGTCCAAATACTCTTTCTAAGGTGATGCTTGAGACTCCGGAAGATCCAGAAAAATTACACCAATTACTGATCATGGTGAAGATGAAATTGATGATCCAGAAGAGATCTCAATTGAGGTGGAGGTTCTCTCACCATCACTACCGATCAATCAACAACCAGAATTTATTGCCACTACTCGATCGAAAAGGGAGATTAGAAAGCCTACTAGATACACAAACATAGTAGCATTCGCACTTCCAGTAATTGATGATGATGTCCTATGCACTTACAGAGAAGCCATGCAGAGAGTTGATAGTATGAAGTGGAAGATGGCAATGGATGAAGAGATGAAGTCTCTACACCAGAATCAGACTTGGGAGTTGGTTCAACTTCCCAAAGGAAAGAAAACTATTGGCTACAAATGGGTCTATGCCAAGAAGGAAGGTGTTTCTGGTAAAGACAACATCAGATGCAAAACCAGACTAGTAGCAAAAGGCTATGCTCAGAAAGAAAGAATAGACTACAATGAGGTATTCTCACCTGTTGTTAAGCATTCATCTATTCAGATACTATTGGCTTTGGTAGCACAGTTTGATCTCGAGTTAGCTCAACTCAATGTCAAAACAACTTTTCTACATGGTACTTTGAACGAAGAAATCTACATGTCTCAACCGGATGGCTTCAAAATTCCAAGACGAGAGAATTGGGCTTGCAAGTTGAGCAAGTCAATTTACGGTTTGAAGCAATCACCGCGACAATGGTACAAGCGCTTTGATAGCTTTATTAGAAAGCAGAAGTACACTCGCAATCAATTTGATCACTGTGTATACTTTCGGAAACTCCAAGACGGTACCTTCATTTATTTGCTCTTATATGTTGATGATATGTTGATTGCATCTAAGAGCAAGGTGGAGATCGACAGATTGAAAGCTCTATTGAGTTCAGAATTTGAAATTGAAGATCTTGGAAAAGCTAAGAAAATTCTTGGGATGGAAATCACAAGAGATAGAGTTGCAAGCACAGTCTGTCTGACACAGACTCAGTATCTGTAGAAAGTACTACAAAGGTTTGACATTGATGAAAAAACTAAACCAGTAAGTACACCGCTTGCTCATCACTTTCAGTTGAGTGCATTGATGTTACCTAGCACCACCGATGAGAAGAAGCAAATGGAACGTGTTCCATATGCAAATGTTGTTGGTGCCTTGATGTATGCAATGGTTTGCACCAGACCTGATATTTCCCACGTTGTTAGTATGGTGAGTCGGTACATGCATAATCCGATAAAGGAAACTAGCAAGCAGTGAAGTGGATTCTATGGTACTGTGGATATTGGTTTGAAGTTTGAAAGAAACAAGACTGAAGGCAAACACCTAGTTGGATATGTGGATTCTGACTATGCTGGAGATCTGGATAAGCGTCAATCTACAACTGGTTATGTGTTCACAATGGCATGAGGACCAGTTTGTTGGAGATCAATATTGCAGTCAACTGTAGCTTTTTCTACTACAGAGGCAGAGTATATGGCTATAACAGAAGAATTCAAAGAAGCTATATGGCTTCTCGGGTTGACTAAGGATTTGGGTATTATTCAGAAGAACGTGGAGGTTTTTTGTGACAGCCAGAGTTCCATTTTTTGGCAAAGAACCAAGTTCATCATGGTCGCACCAAGCACATTGTTGTTCGATTTCATTTTGTTCGAGAAATCGTCGATGAAGGGAATGTTATACTCCAGAAAGTCGGAACTGTAGATAACCCTGCAGATATGCTTACAAAGGTGGTTACAAGGATCAAGTTTCAACACTGCTTGAACTTGATCAACATCTCTCGAGCTTAGAGCGCCTAGGGCGCATTTGGAGGCAGCATTATGAACTTTTTCGCCAAGGTGGAGATCGTTGAATATTGGCTCTAAAAGTAACAAATTAGTGGCATAATTTAGGGAATTTAGTGGCATAATTTAAGGAAATTAGTGGCCTAATTTAAGGTTTAAATTATGGCACAATTAGGGAAAGGGAGTCTTGCTTCATCTATAAATAGGGAAGAGTTTATGCATTGAAGAACAAGACAAAAATCAGAAAAAATTAGAGAGAGCATAAGCAAACTCAAAGAGAGAAAATACTTGTGAGTTTGAGATTTTTCTGTGAGTTTGGGGAAACACTTGAGATATATTATTAGTGAGGAAATCTGTATATGTATTCTGTATATTTCCTACTCGGTTCAAATAATATTTGCTGCCTCCCGTGGACCTAGGTGAATTGCTGAATCACGTAAATTCTGTGTGTTCATTTTATCATTTTGATATATTCATATACCATTATTTATTGCTTTCGCCCACAACAGTTTCAACTTTCTCACATTTAGCAATATGGTTATGAGTTGTTGATGCAGAATCTTGGATTTTACATTCCAATGGGCTCTTCCTTGTGAACAATTGCTCAGAATAACCTTTCAAGGAATCTAATTTCTTCTTAAGAGATTCTCTATTTTCTTCTTTGGAAGTAATGCTCTTACTAAGTGGCATGTCTCTAAGCCAAAAAGTATATTCTTGTGAACTCTCCTTTCTTGGCTTATCGACAGAAACAACATTCTCCACCATATTTCACATGGATTTTGATATGGAGTTGCAGCATCATTCATACATTTTTTAAGCCACTATTACAAAAATGAGTATTTAAGTTGATATGTAAAGTCGGTTTTTGGAAAAAACCAACTTATAATGAATTTAAAGTCGGTTCGGTGTAGAACTAATGCTATCCACGTAGGATGTAGCGTCGGTTGACGTGGTGAACCGACGCTATCCACGTAGCATAGCGTTGGTTGACACCTGGAATCGACGTTATCCACGTAGCGTAGCGTCGATTGACACGTGGAATCGATGCTACACACGTGAATAAGTTCTTTTCTCTTCTTTCTTCCCCAAACAGAAACTATTTCAAGCATTGCATAAATCTCAAAAACCCAAAACCTCATCCACTTCTCCTCCACTCTTTCTCATTTTCCAACCACCTACGAATACCAATTTCAGTGTCGGTTAGTGAGTTTTTTCCCTCTCTAATTAATCTTTTAGATCCTCTATTTTTTGAGCAAAATACTCAAAAAAATTATACTCATTTCTTACTTACAAAACACCATTTTTCTTCTTTTCTTTCATTTTGTCACTTCATTTACTTTTGTAAGTATTTCTATTAATTTTACACACTTATTATTCATATTTTTTTTCTGTTATTATGTGTTATTATTTATGTGTATAAATTTATATATGTAGGTTTGTATTATAACATCAGGAGAAGAATATGATAATCTTGAATAAAATAGAACAAAATCATGGTAATTTTTTTGCTATTAATTAATATTTTATTTTTCAAATATTTGTATTATTTGAACTATTTGGTAAACTTATTTTGGTTTTTTTCTGCTCGAATATAGTTTTTTATTTGAGTATAATAAAAAATAAATAAATTAAAAAAAATTAAGTTAATTCACGCGTTGAATCGACTTTAAATTTTAAATCACGTGAAACAATTTTAAATTTTAAATTATTTTATTTAAAGTCGGTTCGTTGAACCGTGCCCCTTTTTGTAATAGCGAGCTTTGTATCCGCCAAGCTAAGTAGACGACAAAAGTATCCTTGAGGACCATGTTTTACACATTTTTCAGCCGTCATATTTCAGCTAATGTGATTTGAAAAGCCAAAGGTCATTGGAGTTTGAAAAGACTGTAAATCATTAGACTGACTGGCTACCAACATAAACATCATTTAGGTTAAATGTCTAAACTGGCCATTCAGTTTGGTTTTTCTCCTTCTTTAGTTGCAAATTGGTGCCTCCAACACTTTCAGAGAACTCTTTCTCGAGATGCCATATGCTGCACACGTCGACAGATATAGCTGACCTTTCTATATCTTCTTTGGAGCAAGTTTCATTGCATAAGTTGTGGACATCAGCAGCTGTATATACTTCCTCAACCTCATTGGGTTCATTCAGATCATTGATTTTATTGGTTCTATTCAAATGCAAATCAGAGGTTAAAGCACGAACATTGTAACCAACGTTTTCACCACCATGATATATGCCTCTATCTCTATAATGATAAACATCATTGCTTCTGTTAAATAGAGAATTTGCTCCATTTGGCACCTCATTTTCTCGTTGCAACTCATTCTCATCATTATGTATTCATCAGCACAAAGTTCAAGATCAAGCAATTTACTTTGCCTCTTCTTGCGTTTTGAATTCAAAGATTCTTGATTGTTTGACTTTATGTCGTGTTTACTAGAAACACAAGTAGATTGAAGGGTCTTCCCATTCAAGGAATTATAACATGATTGTGTGACATCAATGCTTGCCATTGAAGGTCTATGGTAACTGAAATCCAGCAAGGCTAAATCAGAGATGTGCTGAATCCTTTTGTCATCCTTAGATGAAACATCAGATGAAAATAGGCTTGACTCTGATGTCCCTCCACTTACCAAATATTTAGCCTGTATAGTGCTTCTAAAATCACTCATCAACTCCCTTTGTATTTTATAAACACGATGGAGTTTGTGGACCTGGATGACAAGATTATACACAAAGATATTGGAGGATGTTACTGTATTGGATGCCATAAAATTTGGTACAATTAATTGTTAATGATAATATGTGACATTGATAACAGCACTTGTTATTAATACAAAATAATGCTTAAGAGTAATTAAAAAAAATCATAGCTAAACACAGAAATGTTAACTGGAATGTACTTTAGTTCCCATTCATGAAGTAGAACTAAACCAAGTGATATTGGACTCTCATATAATATTGTCTTCAACAGTATTAAAAACCATGATCATTGCCAATTCTGCATTTTATAGACAAACGGAGCACAGTGCTACATTTAAATTCTTTGGTTGAATTTTGGGAAAAATCCCAAGCAAATGCACATTGCTGATTGGTCTTTCATTAATAGTTGATCAACTTTAAGCAAAACTAAGAAAATCTCAACTGCCAAGAGCCACACTCTTTGTTCTACTTCTTTATTTTCTTGCTTGTGCTCTCTTTTCCTAAATCTAATCCAATTTCTCAGAACAAATAAAAATTCAGAAATTATTTGTATGCAAAAAGAAGTTAGTGGTAATTTAGTATAATTTGTCACTTAATTTAAGAATTTTCACATTATATTCAAATAGTATTTTTGGATAATAAATTAATTAAATGATATTTAAAAATATTTTGAAATAATCAATTAATTATTTGTTCAAAAATATATTTTAAATATTGCATTTACTTACTGTACATGTAAAAATATACAATTAAATAACAAATTATATTAAATTAATCATTTTTTAAATAAATATCATTAAGATAGCATCTCTAAAATTTGAATAAAAAATACTAAAAATAAAATTACTATACCACTGAGATAATAAACCTCCTAAAACTATACTGGGTTGCATAAGCACTACAATAGAAGCAACATTAGGGATAAAGGAAATGAATAACAAGTCAGAGAGAAATAAGTTGGTAAAAGCTTATCATAAAAAATATTCAGTTTAATAAAATTTTACTTTTATTATTAAAATATCTCTTAATCAATTATTTTTAACATAAATTAACAATTTTAATCAAAAATAAAAGTTACTATGGAAATTACAATGATATATCATGAATAATATAATAAATTTATAGTTCAATAATTTTAATTTTTTAATTAAATTGATCAATTTTTAATAAAATTAATTGATTAAAAAATATTTTAATAAAATAATCAATAAAAAAAAGATATATATTAAAAATTTAATATAATATTAGTAGCGTACTTTTGCACTTTTGCTTGATATATAGATAAGGAAATTAACAAAATTTCAGTCAAATTTATAGCTAGACAATCTATTGAACTTGCCAATAAAACACATTACATAGGGTGAAAATCGAAAAAAAGAACCAAGAAATACGGATTCCATACGAAGAAAAACCCAGAAACTAGTGATCAGCAAAACCAGTAAGACAAAAGGGAATTGAGAATCACCAGAAAAGAAGTGCCTCTGCACCTCTGCTAAACCTTATCAGAGCTACCTAAAAAAACACTAAAATTTGAAGAAACTTAAAGCAATTCGCAGCTGAAACACAGAATAGTAACTGCAAAAGAACCAGGACACAGGAACAAATATCTCGAAGGACCAGAAACTAGTAATCAGCGAAACCAGTAAGACGAAAGGGAATTGAGAATCACCAGAAAAGAAGTACCTCTGCACCTCTGCTAAACCTTATCAGAGCTACCTAAAAAAACACTAAAATTTGAAGAAACTTAAAGCAATTCGCAGCTGAAACACAGAATAGTAACTGCAAAAGAACCAGGACACAGGAACAAATATCTCGAAGGACCTATCTGCAGTGCCATTGAAGAAACTTAGATCATCCCAAAACAAAGGAATATGCAGAAATTCAGATCTGCGGGGCCAGATTCTGATAAGAAGAAAATAGATAAATCTCGTATCTTCTCAAGACAAAAGCAACACATGACCTTTTCAAGATTACAATGACTTACAACTTGTCAACTTGTGGTCTGCCATTATTCTATATGGTCTTTTGATTATTATTTTTCACCCATGGCTTTGGTTTTGAAAGATATTCTTCCACGGTTCCACCATTTAAATAAAAAAAAATTACATTTTCTTTCTGGTTTTTTGAGGATGTCATAAGGTCTTTTCACTGTCTTTATAATTAAATTAAATTTTCTAGATTCGCTCCATATTCCACGCTTTTTCGGTGAACATATTTATTTATAATTTTTTTTGGGATAAGTATAGTTTAAATTTTAAAAGATGTGACAAATTTCAAAGACGTAGACAAATGTAAAATATATCATTTTTGTTATATTTTTATTATTATATATTTTATTAAGTATTTATAATATATAAATTTATATATATTTTTATATTTAAATTATCTATATATGATATAACTATTTAAAAATAATATATTATTTTTGAATTTTTAAAATAATTTTATAAGGGTATATAATTTTACTGTAAAAATAAATCTAAATTTATATGTTATTAATTATTTTAAATATTATTTTTTTAATAATAATGTGCAACCGACTCGGTTATATAGCTGATTATAAATATTATCCTAAATACCTATGACCTAGTACGAGCTATACAACGCCTAAATGCTTAGCAGCGTAGGGTAGGGTTGAGATACAAGCGTAAAGTATAAATTATTTAATTTTATGAAAAGCATTTAAGGATAAGAAAAATGAATGATTTAATATTATATTATTCTGATTTAGAATATAAATAAAGAATTATATTTATAGAGTTATAACAATTGTAATACAAGTGAAATTATTTAATTTTATGAATAGTATAAAAAGATAAGAAAAATAAATGATTTAATGTTATATTGGTTTGATTTAGAATATACATAGAGAACAATATTTATAGGATTGTACAATTGTAATACAAATGAAATAGTAAATGTAGTACAAATGAAATAGGAGAAGTAGTACAACTGAAATAATGAAAGTATAGCATAAAATTAGTACAAGTGAATTAGAATATCAAATATAACTTAACATTTTTCTCAAACTCAAGAAGAAAGAGAAATAAATAACTTGAGTTTGGAAACTAATTCTTGAAATCTGACTGGTAGATGAGATTTGGTAAAAATGTCAGCTGTTTGATTTTGTGGATGATATTGATTTGAGACAAACAATGTCTTGAATAACATATTGACAAACAAAATGACAATCAATCTTGATATGTTTTGTTTGTTCATGAAATACATTATTATGAGTAATTTGAATAGTATTTTGATTGTCACAATATATGATAGTTACAGTTAATTAGAGAACACTCATATCAGTTATTAGCCAACGGAGCCAAAGAAGTTCTTGAGTGGTGTCAGTAAGAGGGCGATATTCAGCTTCGGTGTTGGATCGAGAAATGATGGATTGTTTCTTGCTTCGCCAAGATACGAGAGAGTTTCCAAGAAAGAAACAATATCCAGTGATAGAGTAATGATCAATTGGGTCACCTGCCTAATCAACATCAGAGTAGGCAGAAAGAAAAAGATTATACCTGTTGGAGAAGTAAAGACCGTGAAACATGATGCCTTTGATGTAGTGGATAATGGGAAGAACCGTAGTATAATGGGTAGACCATGGAGCAGACATGAATTGACTAATCAAATGAACATCATAGGCAATTTCAGGACGAGTGACTGTGAGATAAATAAGACTACCAACTAGTTGTCTGTATAGTGTGTCATCTGAGAGAATAGTACCACCTAATGGAGTAAGTTTGATATTGGTTTCTAGAGGTGTTGATGCAGTTTTGAAATCAGTAAGGCCAACCTGATTAAGAATATCGGAAGAGTACTTTTCTTGATAGAGATAGTATACTTGAGAATCAGTTGAAATTTCTAGGCCCAAGAAGTAGTGGAGACGACCAAGGTCTTTCATTTCAAATTGATGGCCAGAAACTGCTTGAGATCAATAATACCATTAGAGTAATTCCATGTTATGATCATATCATTTACATAAATGATTAAAAGTGTTACACCAGTAGGATTCTTCTGAATAAAAAGGTCGGAGTCATAAGAATTGGAAGTGAAGCCAAAGTCAGTAAGTGTAGAGCTAAATTTGGAAAACCAAGCCCGATGAGCTTTTTAGAGGCTATAGAGTGCACGACGAAATCTGCATACTTGATGAGGTGAATGAATGTATCCAATATGAGGTTTCATATAAACTTTCTCGGTTATGTCTCTATTGAGAAAAGCATTTTTGACATCCATTTGAACATATGTTCCAGTTTTGGGCAACAACAACAACAATAATACTACGAACAGAGGTAAGGCGAGCTACAGGTGCAAAATTTTCTTCATAGTTGATTCCATATTCCTGTGTAAAACTCTTTGCAACCAGACGAGCTTTATATCGTTCCATAAACCCATCTGAATGAGCTTTGATTTTGAAAATCTACTTATAATCAATCAGAGATTTATTAGATGGAAGATCAATAAGATCCCATGTTATATGCTTTTGTTAATGTCTGTAATTTATTTGTCATAGCTTGCTGCCAATGAGGGTTAAAACAAGCTTCTCTATAGTTTTGGGGTTCATGATGAGACAAAATAGTAAAGAAACATTGGTAATCACAAAGATGAAATGGAAGACTACTTACACGAGTAGAACGACGAAGTGATGACTCTGGACAAACAGATAGTTGGTCTTCAGAGGATGTTGTTATGGTAGGATCAACAGAAGGAGCAAACATATCAGGAGAAGCCATAGTAGACGATGGTGAGGGTAATGAAGCAATGTCAGGACGAAATAAATCACTAGTTGGGTCATTAAAAAATGAGAGTAAGGTAGGAGATGAGACATGAAATGAAATAGAGGAAAATATTTTATGTTCCCAAAAGATGACATTATGAGAGATGCGTAATCGTTTAGAGATAGGGTCCCAACAGCGATAGCCTTTGTGTTTTTCTTACCCTAAGAAACAACAAAGACGAGCACGAGGTTCCAATTTATTGCATTCATGAGGTTGAAAAAGAAAAAAATAGGCATAACTAAACACTTTGAGCGGTTCATAAGATGGAGAAGTACTATAGAGATGCTCATAAGAGGATTGATTGTGAATAATAGGCATGTGAACACGATTAATGGTATAAACAGTCGTAAGAGTTGCTTCACTCCAAAAGCGTTCAAGACAAGAACTAGAAATGAGGAGAGTGCGAACAGTATTAATAATATGTCTGTGTTTTCACTCAACTCTTCTATTTTGTTGAGATGTGCCAGGACAAGAATATTGAGAAATAGTCCCATTTTGTCGAAAAAAAATTAAAAAAATTGTTTATTTATATTCCATAGCATTATCAACTCTAAGTACTTTGATATTTTGAGAAAATTAGGATTTAACCATTTGGGCGAAATCATAATAAATTTTGGGTAATTCAGATCTATGTTTCATGAAAAAAATCCATGTGAATCTTGAATAATCATCAATAAAAATGATAAAGTAAACATATCCCCCCATAGTAGGATGTGGGGATGGACCCCAAACATCAGAATGAATTAAGTTAAAATGGGAGACAAAAGTAGAATCACTTTTATTAAAACATAAAGTAGGTTGTTTTCCCAATTAACAAAGCAAACAATTTACATTATCAAAAATAGAAAGAGATCCTAATTTACCAAGAAATGCTAAGGGACGAAGATGTCCTATAGACGTATGACCTAGATGAGGATGCCATAGGTTGATAGGAGTAGTAGAAGCAGTAACAAAAGTATGAGAAGAATTGGGTAGATGAAGGTTGATAAGTTCAAATAGTTGCCTAATCTTATGGCCTATCCCAAGGATCTGTCCTGTTTGTGGATCCTGCATATGACAACCAGAAGAGGAAAAAGTAATAGTAAGACCAAGTTCATATAATTGACCAACAAAGATAAGATTTAGAGTAAGGTTGAGAATATGAAAGATGTCAGAAAGTGATATAGAATATATGAAAACTTGTCTTATAGCATTAACATGCATATATGAACCATTAGTAGTTTGAATTAAAGGTTTGGAGATGAAAGATTGTATGAGAGAGAAGATGTGAGTATCATGAGTCATATGGTTACAACAAGTAGAATCAAATACCATAAAGATTTACCTGATGTGAGAGACAAGGCAGTATACGGAGGATTACTAGATTTTTAAGAGAACATGTTTAAGAAGATCTTCAAGTTCTTGAGTGGAGAAGGTAAATTTGTCATGATTATCCCCAGAAACAACAGTAGTGATAGATGAGTTACTAGTTTTACCTGAAGCATGTTGAGAGAGATTCCGTGAGAAATGCTGAGAGGGATTTCGAAAGCAATCTTTGTGAAAGTGTCTTGGACCCTTCTTGTGACAATATATACACACCCGAATGGGACATGTAAAAAGCTCATGATTAAGGTTGTGGCAGTAGGCGTAACCTTGATATTTGAAGCCCTCTTTTGAACCTCATTTAGGGCGATAAGAAGGGGTGGCAAGAATAGAATTTGTATGATAAACTTTGAAAACCCTCATCTGAGTTTCTTCAGAGCGAAGCTCGGTCACAGCAGTATCTAAGGATGGAAAAGGACTGTGATGGAGTAAGGAAGCCCGAACATGTTCAAATCGATCATGGAGAGCCATGAGAAAAATAACAAGGCACTGGTGATTACGGTAAGTTGCAAACATATAACATCAATCTTGTTCGTCCAAGTTGGTTCAGACAAAGCGAGTTGATCGAAAATAGTATGCATTTTAGAGAGAAATTAATTAATGTTTTGATCAGCCCTTTGGCATTTGGTATGAAGAGTTGTTAGAAGTTTACGTTGGTTGGCCAAATCTGTTGTAGTGAAACGAGCCTTAAGAAATTCCTAAACTTCTTTGGTAGTGTCAAAATGCCCAAATTCACCATGGATGGAGGGTAAGGTGGTGTTACGGAACCAGGTAATAATTTGATAATGTTTACTCTCCCAGTTTTCAAGGTAGTCAACAAATAAGGAATTGTTTTCAGTTGTTTCTTGTATGGGTATAGAGATATCACCAGTTATGAAATGTTATAGCTTGCGTCCTTTTAAGAAAATTTTCAATGCTTATGCCCAAGCTAGATAGTTAGTATCATCAAAGGTGGTAGAGATTGGTTTTAGGACATCATTTTGGTTCATTTTAACGAAATAATAGAGGAAATATAAAGTAAATATATAGAAATAGTATAAAGGAGTGTATATAGGTCAAAAATATCCTTAAAAATGAAAAGAAGAGTCGAAAACAAGTCTGGAACCAGTTTGTGAAGATATGAGCAAAATACGGGTGAACCGAGTTGATGTGAGCCGGGGTTACTGTGATGAAGAGAGGAAATTTTTTGATAGAAATTCTAGAAGTATATAAGAAACTCTGATAACATGTGAAAAGTATATAGAGATAAAAAGAAAGAATGATTTAGTGTTGTATTAGTGTGATTTAAAATGCACTTAAAGAACCCTATTTATAGGGTTGTAACAAGTGAAATACAAGTAAAATAGTAAGTATAGTACAAGTGAAATAGTAGAAGTGTAGTAAAAGTGTACTACAAGTGAAATAATATAAGTTTACTACAAGTGAAATAATACAAATATATTACAAATAAAATATAAAATTAGTATAAGTGAATTAAAATATTGTTAGGAGAATCACAATTTCAATTCGAACTTAATCAAGTTCTAAACAGCGGAATTAAACCTATTCTCCTTCTTTGTGTGATTCTTTTAGGAAACAAATAAATAGAGCTCAAAATCAAACATGCACAAAATCAACACAAGTAATTTACGTGGAAAAACCTTCCCGGTATAGGAAGGAAACAACCACGACACTCCTCTTCAAAACTTCTACTATCAAGAAACAATTGTACAACAGTTCTCTCTAGGTAAAACTAGAGGCAAACAATCAACAACATCATCAAGAATATACTTCTTGGAAACTAACAATTATTTCAAGAAAATGGAGAAATCTAACCCAATTCGTAGTTACTATTCACTGCTCACAATTTCCCAAACCGGTGAGCCAAATCCAAATCTCACCGCACATATTAAAGAGTCTTGAGTCGTGAACCTGTCTGCAAAATTTCAACTTAATCGGACCACAAACAGACTTCGATCAGAACACTTGATAAAGACTTACTGGAGAGGGAAAACTGCTCTATTTTCTACCTTTGCTGCTGCAATTCTGAAATTCTTTTCAGAATCCTATCTCATCAAATTCTAAATGAGTTTATTAATGAAGCAATAAAATGACACAATTGCCCCCTTATTATTCCATGTATTTTTAAGTCACGTGTGTTTCATTTGGGTTCCTCCAAATAAGAGTAAAACCCAACAAATATCAAATATAATTTAACAAAATTATATAAATATAAATTTCAACAAATCTGAATTGATTAAAATCATGATTTTTGATTGCTATGAGAAAGAGACGAATGATTGAAAAGAAAAGAGATAAAAAAAATTGAATAAATAAAAAATTTATTTGGTCTGATATCCCATACATCAAACGATGAACAGAGCACGACATCGAACAGAGAACAAATCCATGTAATGATCATTTTGAATAAATAAAAACAATGACTATGTTATCTGTTGTTATTGAAGATCTAGTACAATACATTGTTGTTGTTTAAGAACAGCGGCTGGAAAAGGATGATGAACAGAGAATTAGGAGGGGATGAACCGATGAAGACCAACGGTAGGGACGATGAGCAGAGCACATAACAGGGATGTTATCTTATGATGTCGATATTGTGTAAAGTTTGTGTAGTTGTATTCTCACATATTTGTTTTCATTTTTTAGTTATCTAAGTTAGTATTATTTTGAAAGATTTAATTATATAATATAATTTTTTTATAATATCATGTTAAATAATTAATTCCTTTATATACAATAGGTTTCCAAAAATTATACAATACGTGAATATAATAGATTTATATACATATTTATATTAATAATTATTATAATATGATGTCATAAAATAATTTATATATACATATTTATATTAATAATTATTATAATATGATGTCATAAAATAATTTAAAAATTATAAAGTTATTTACTTTTTAATAAAACTTTAATACATGATATATCATAATTATAATATATATTTTATATTTTTTAATTTATGCTTAACATTAATATAGATCTTGTAGGTATGCTTTTGTTTTTAATTAATGTTTAAAAATAATAATCCATAAAATAATAATTTATTAAAATATATAAGTTCAACATATTAAATAATAAATACGGTATGAATTACGATAATGTAGACCTAGTTCAAAAATTTAAATGGAAATTTATTTTATGATTATAGGATGATTCAGTCTACCCTGTAAAGATTCTGAGTATTTTGATGTGAAATTACCTTTTCTCGAGAATCGTGGTTAGAGTTCTATTTGATAGTTACTGTAATTTAAATTTATGCTTTTAACTAAAAAATAATTAAATAAATCATTGTTTTTTTAATAATTATAACTCATATATATAATTAAAACTTGAATGTTAATTCTTAGACTTATTTAAATAAACTATTTCCTCAATCTCATACATTCTTACAATGTTTTTTTAACCTCATAATTTTGCTAATTTGGAGTTGGGTTGATTGTGAAAGAGTATTTTAATAGTTGATAATTAAATACGTGATTATCTGTAAAATTTTAACAATTTTTTTTTCAAAAATAACCGTAATTGAAAAGACGTGAACGAAGATAATTATTATAATATTAAAACTATAATTAATCGAAATCGAACATATATTAATATTATTATTTAAAAAATATCATTTTAATAATAAAAGACATAATATTTTTTATAATTAGATTAAATTTTATTTATTCTTACTTGTATTTTTTTATTTTACTTAAAGACATGTATTAAATAGTTAAAAATGAAAATTAATATCAATATTTTAAATAATATATTAAAGTAATAATTAAATTTAAATTTTTTAAATTAAATATATTTTTGAATAAATGTTAAAAAATAAAAAACGTAGTTAAACCATGGGGAAACTGTTACTAGCTCATAATCAATTGTTATTAATCGAATATACTTAAAATTGAAACGAAATGGTTATGATTATTAACATAATTTTTTTCTATCCGTCCAACACCCATTCATCGAAATAGCCCATAATACATTAAGGATTTAGGTAATTTGTATAATTTATGTATAGAAAATTTATTTTCTAATAATTTGATGTCCCGTAAATTCAACATGAAATTAAACTTAAATTTTTTGTATTTAAATTCCATAATTTTAATTATTAAATTATAAATATTTAATATGTATGATACATAGAACTATTATCGATAGAAGAATGATATAATATAAAAAATATATTATTGATATTTCTCTTGTAGGCTTAAGATTTTATAAGAGTTTATTCTCTAACATTTTATAATATGGTACTAGAATTAGAACTCTTATGTTCAAATCTTCTTAATAAATTTAATTATTAATTTATAAATGTTTTAACTACATTATGTATATAGTTAATATTTATAGATGATTGATAAATATATAAAATACAATAAATTTTGCTTTCAATAACTTAAGTATTTAGAAAATTTTATTTTTTAAGAACCCTTGACACAAAGTTATATATTTTTTTAAGTCAAATAATATTTGATATTACTCTTAAGTTTGAATGTTGAAATAAAGATGAATAAATTTTATTGTAAGATCACCGAGTAAACAACACGTATATAATTATTATGCATAATTTAAATATTATCTTAGTGTAAATGTGCAGATTAAGTTAACAATTATGCTTTTTTGTTTGCCTTCTAAGGAGATAGGAATGGGATATATAGCCATTGATAGAAAAATAAAAAGGGCTTTTAGTTTATGAAAAATTATTGGACGGTCTAATCTAATTGATGTGTGGATAATGATAGGTATTGGAGAGATAAAAAATGTAATTCTCTTCCTCTTAGCAATTTTTATTTTTAAATAGCATTACATATTTAAATTTAATCTTAACTTTTATATTTAATTATTTCACTTTTATGACATTTAACCGCAACCCTTAGAAGTCCTTCAAGTAGCGGTGGACACAGATTATTTAGTTGATTTTGTATTAATTTTAATTTTTTTTAAGTCTTAATGGAACTATTATACTTAAAAAGTAAACTTACGTGTTAATGTATATTTCATGTTTGTAGTTCGTTAATTTAACAATTTTGTTCGTTAATTTAACAATTTTAAACGCATCAGATCTAATTGAATATAACTTTAATATAATATTTAAAAAATTAATATCTCGTTATATATATTCATTAAAAAATAGAAGATAAAATCTTAGCTCGAGTGTTGATAATTTTTAATTTTCATCAATAGGATTTTTTAAACATGAGAGGATCCCATAGAGAGCATCGATAACATGTGAAATTAAATTTATTATGAATAAATAATTAAATTATAATTGCATACAAAAATACAATATATATTTATATTATTTTTTGATTTTTTTTATAAAACACTAATAATAAATAAAACGTGAGTGAGATACTGATAGAAGTGTAAGAGATTAGAGTGAGATTTAGGTTTAAATAAGAATACATTATATAAATAAAAATAATTAAAAAATTAATATATATTAAAAGTAAAATTTTGGTTTTGTTTTTAAAAACTTTTTAAAATTTTTGAACCAACGATTAATTCAATAAGTTATATTTTGATATTTTTTAATCACCAATTCACCTCTAAAAATAAATATATAGAGGTTCGATTTAAAATTATACTTAAATTGTTTGGTCATCTTTTGAAAAAAAAAAAAAAACATGAAAACCCCTACCTCCAAGTATTCTTTATCCCTTAATTTGTCAGTATCATTGTCAGCTTAGTTCACAGTGTAGAACCCATTAATAATTCATCGTAGTCTAGTACGCTGGGCATCCAAAGACTCATGACCGGGCGTAGATAGAAATGGGTCTATAATTTTGGGCCATCATGTTTATTTTGGGTGAAGCCCATCCAGAGACAAGATAAAGCAATCAATGGCGTCCTCGTAATGCTGCCTTGTTTGTTATCCATGGCTGCCATTTGTTGCTACTCGATTTCACTCACTCCAGTACCCAAGTCACTCAATTGCAACAGAATACGATCGTTATCCACTAATCCCCATAACCCGCATCCATTTTCTCGACCCAGACTCAAGTTCCGGAGCCACCGAGTTGCGAACTCTACTGCCTCCTACACTATCGGAGAAGATGAGGAACCCATGAGTATTGACAATCTTCACAAGTTTTTCAACCTCAACTTGGGAAAGTGGAATGGCTCATTCTTTGTAAGCTTAAGTTTCTTACTTCATAACTCTTCAGGAAAAAGTACATATTGCTTATTTGCTACTACTTTCTTTGTTTAATGAGGAGTGGGTCTTAGTTGTTTGTTGAGAAAAGAATGTAATATAATCCGGGTCTTCCATTTTGTTTCCGAACATTTGAAATTACTCAATTTTGATGAAATATGTCACATGTGTTTAAGTTTTGAGCCCTTCTCTCTCTGCAGCAATTTGATGCTGGCGGGAATCTTTTACATAAAGTGGATACGAAGCTTGCAGTTAGCACTTACGGTGAGGATGATCTCATCAGTCTCATTCAAACGTAAGCTACTTATTTAGTTCTCTAACAATATTAAACAATTTATATATCAAATTGAAGATAAAAAGCGTATTGTTCATTTCTTAATTAGGACTTTTGTCTAGACAATAATATTTGCTTGGTAAGACATTATTATTTCCTTTTTCTTCGATATTTTGATACTATGATGATTGTGGTAATCTATGTATGCTATCTCAAATATTAAGCAAAAAATTTAGATATTATTTAGTATTATCTAGATAGTAGGTTCGCGATCGTAACAATCTGAGATACCTCGTTCATATGGTGAATACAATATTGTCGTTTAACACCCTGTATATAATGGTCCTTGGGAACAATCAATCCAGTTCTGATTAGAAGATCTGATGACCAAGATCTGATAACCAAGACCTAATGACTAAGATTTGATGATTAAGACTTGATGACCAAGACCTGATGAACAAGACCTAACCTAAGTAGAAACGGCCTAGTAGTAGCGACTTACTAATTGTTTGTAGTCTTATCATATAGGGTCTGCTCTGACACATTCCGAAAAGAGCGTCCATCCTTATAATAATGACTCCTACCCTCTTATGTATCTATATATACCTCTCAATATCAATAAGAGAGGAGACGATTTCTCTAACATCTCTCTAAACACCCTAACACACTATCAATTCTCCTATCAATTGGCGTCTATCGTGGGGTTTTAAATATTTCTAGTCCTTAGTTAGCATTTGAGACCTTACATTTCACATCCAATGAGAATTAGCCAATGTCGTAGGGAAATTCACTCTTGTTAACATAACCAACCACTACACAACCTCTGATTCAAAGAAGAAACAACCCTTAGAACCACCTCATGTATCAAGTTCTTAGAAGTGACCCTAATGAACATGTACCTCACCATATAGCTCATTTCAAACCACATTATGGACTGGGGTATAACTCCATTCGTCTTCAGCTCGATAAGTTAGGAGGTCAAAGGTTACAAAAATGATCTCACGTGTTGCTAGTTTAACAAACTTCTTCTTATGAATAAGAAGGCATCATTATCAAGGACCAAGACCCATATAGGGTGAACCCATACCCATAAATCAATCACACAAGATACCACCTCCCAACGAGGTACCTCGTTGACCTATCAACAAGGTATTTCTTATCGATGAGATACCTTTTATCAATAAAACACCTTTTATTAACAAGGTATTTTTTATCGACGAGGTACTTCTTACAAGTGAGTACCTCCTACCAAAGAGGCACCTCTTGTCAATCGAGGAATGTTAAAGTGTCTTTTTATGCATAACCTGCAACACATCACATTGTAAAAATTTCAAGAAAAACAAGAGATAGTTAAGAATGGTAAGACATGAGGTCAACATTGGAATATTGACTCTAAAAGCAAGGTATGTCTTATTAACTTTATTTATGCTTGTGACCATTGTATTAAACAGACAGGTAACTCAAATCGATCACTCATAGAATTTCATTACTTGAGAAACTATATATTCCTCGTTTGGAGTGAAGAGATTAAACGGTTCTCATCCAATTTGGATGTAGGCATAAAGCCATGTATGCAGATGCCTAGCCTAGGGAAGAAAAAGATTCGCTACTAAAGAATTATCGTGAAAAATAACGTGATAACTCCGAGTACGGAGTAAGGTGGCCAAATGGACTCTTTCACTTGGGATGCGGGATAAAAGGTATGTTGTTCGTCCTAAGAAATGGTCTTGAGTTTACGAAAGTGAACCCTTTCTTTGGGAAGTGCATGTAAGGGTAGGATTCAATTTCACCTTTGCATGTCTCATGTCTCGCGAAAAATTAATGTAATAACCCCCAAATACAGAGTGGGGTGGCCAAATAGAACCCCTCACTTAGGATGCGGAATAAGAGGGGTGTCGCCCATCCTAAGAAAGGGTTTTGAGTTCATCAAAGTGAATCCCTTCTTTAGGAAACGCATGTAGGGGTAGGATTCAATTTCATCCTTGCATGTTTCTTGTTTTGCGAAAAATTAATGCGATAACCTCCAAGTATGGAGTGAGATGGCGAAATGGATCCCCCACTTGGGATGCGGGATAAGAGGCGTATTGTTCATCTCAAGAAATGGTCTTGAGTTCACCAAAATGAACCCCCTCTTTGGAAAGCGCATACAAGGATTGTATTCAATTTCAAAGTGTAGTAAGGCATAATCAAGTCCAGCTTCTCGGCCTGTATTTTCAAACTACTAATCAATAAGCTCACCCCACTTTCGAGTTCTCAATCAATTCAGATAGTGAGCTAAGTATCCTCTAAAATCTTTCCATACCTTACTATCTGAAGGCAACTGTCATGTTCCTTACATTTGTATGCTTTGAGGAAGAGCTTGTCTTAAATAGCTAATGTCATGTTCCTTACATTTGTATGCTTTGAGGAAGAGCTTGTCTTAAATAGCCAATGCTAGAACCTGACAAAATACAAGTGTTAAAAATAGCAAAATGAAGAAATAAAGTATCTGGCAAAGTGAAGTAATGAAATTTAAACTTATGTGTGATTTTACCTCTAAGAGATGATTAGCCATCATCTCCCTGTTGAAGTCCCATTCCTTTTTATGAACTTGCTTGAACCTGGCCTATTCAGTGTCACAACCAAAATAACTAGAGGTCCTTCATCAACTTAGACTGTTTGAAAATTCCCTCATCAATGTATGTTATCAGAGTGTTTAGCACCACGACATCCTTCATAATGACTTTGTCAAATTCAATGTTAAGGCCTCTGATTTTGATTTGGGGAGTGAGAAACCTATTTCCCTCTTCTTTGAGGTTGTAGCAAGAGATGACAGGGAAGATGAGTTAGGAATGTTTGACAGGTCGATTGGGGCTGGAGGAGGAATTTTAATAGGTTCATCTTCTAGACAACTGAATCTTTAGTCCGTAGAGGTGAAATATTTCGACTAGTCTTGGCATTATAGGCTATAGGTCACGAGTTCCAAACATCAATCGGATCTTTAAAATCAACCTTTGTATAATTCACGCCTACAAAATTAAATGAACTCAAGTCCTAAACTATTGAGGAGTTCGCTGACACAAGGTTAGGCTATGTTCAAATTGTCATTCCAAGTATGACGGACTCGAAACTCCACTTCATTACCTCATATGTCACTTGTAAAATGCAAATACTTTTTTTCTAACCACTATCGAGGGGTTGTAGTATTAACACGTGACCAACAAGGGCTTACATGTATGCCCTCCCATTGTCAAGGCCATTCATCTCCTTGTCCATAAGGTCTACTCAGTGTTCACTTGCGACAATGAAGAGGTGTAGTAGCATTCGCCACCAACTAAGGTTTACTTGAGTTGGGCTAATGTTAAATGTATTCAATGCATGGACTATTGTTCTTGGGAATGGATATCGGAGTCCAAGTTTGAACGTTAGAGAATGAATTATCCACCATTCCACAGGAGGATCGTCTACTTCACGTAGGGAATCCATACATCTGTTAGGGGAGTTATTTTGTTTGGAGAAGTTGAAGGGCTTACTTGGTTCATGAATATTCTCTTTATTCCTTGAAATCAAGAGAATAAGGAAGTTAATGTTTGGTATTATCCATGCAGTAGGTATGCGACTCTAGCGATCTAAGGTACCTTGCTCATATGATGAATCTAATGTTGTTGTTTAACACCCCATATATAGCAACTTGGTCTTTGGAAGCAATCGATCTAGTTCTTATTAGAAGACCTGATGACTAAGACCTAATGACCAAAACCTGGCCTAAGTAGAGTAGTAGCGGCCTACCAATTGTTTGTAATCTCATCATATAGGGTGTGCTCTAACACATCTCGAAAAGAGTACCCATCCTTGTAATAGTGACTCCTACTCTCTTATGTATCTATATATATCCTTCAATATCAATAAGAGAGGAGGCGATCTCGGGATCACTCTAGACATCCTAACACTATCAATTCTCCAAATAGATATTATTTTACCAATTAGTATATAAGAATCTTAAGTATTATTTTTTATTATCATGTTATTAAGTTTTATTATGCTTTGCAGATTATACATTAAACAACCTCCATCAATCACTTCTATGTCTGGACAAGATGATGATGATGATGAGTGGGCAGAGTATAAAATAAAGGAAACCAATATGTTCACTGTAGACAAATACCAACAGGTAAGGCTTTTTATCACTTTGAAGATTTAAGTGTACTTATTTGTTATTTCCTATTGAGTGTTAGCTTGTAGCTTATTTTTGTGATCTCCTGTTTCGTGTTGAATATCTATTGTAATTAGTCTGCAGATTGGCTTCTTTCCCAATGAGAGAGCATTTGCTCTGAGATACCAGACAGCTGGCATGTTAGAAACTGTGTTAAGGCAAGGGGTTTTAGGGGAAGATGACACTGATGAAGAATCACCAAAGTAAGTGATACTTCACTTGAGAGTATTCTTGTGTGTTAAGATAATTACTTCGCAACTTAAGGGTCCCTTTTGTGGAGATATTTATGATATTGTATTCTTAAATGTTATTGTTATTTTTTAAAGAAATAATACATATGGATTGTACTTTTAGTTCTTGATACGTGAGCGAGCAGCATCAAATGTATAGTACAATAGAGCAGAAGTTGACAGCCTTGATTATCATTAGAAAATAATGTGGATTGGAATTTGTGATTGAGCCCCTTGTAGAGGCAGTCTTGTTCCTTCACGTACTGAAACAATCTATGACTATCTCCTTCAAGAAAGTCAAATTTCTTGCATACATTCAACTTGGGAATTAGATGCAGATAGTTATGAAGCTGCGTGATTATAATTCTTAGGCCAATATTTGATGTTAATTAGTGCATGAATTGAATGTTTGAATGGGATTATTACATTTGCACAAAATTGTGCAGTAGAGTGTTTACTACCAGGTTTAATAATAAATTTTAGTTTCTGTTCTTTGGTGTGTTATTGTTTTTCTCTTCATTCCCATTTTCTATGCATACATTTCGAGCTTTTTCTTCTCCATTTTTGTCGTAGTTGTTTTGATAACTAGTTTTTATTTATTCTTTGGATTCATTTACCTTGCAGAAACCTGAAGCTTCCCTCTCGTTACCCTTCTATAGTATGTGAGAATTGCCTATATTCACTTGAGAAAGATAAGCGGGCAAGGGCATTTCATATTATAGACCCAAAAGGTGTTGTAGAAATGCTAATCATCTTCCTTGAAGAGAGAGGCAATGAATTGATTTTTCCTCCACTTAGCAATGAGGCGGTAAAAGTTCTGAAACAGTTTCCACTAATTACCAGATTAAGTAAAATATTATGTTTAATCAAACGTCTTGATGTGTGTTTCTTATTCAGGTCTTTTTTTTTCTGGTTTCAGGATAACACAAATAGGATTCTTCCATTTCTTGGTAAATGGAAAGGTCATTCTATAACAAAACGTAGTGGCGTTTATGGAGCAACAATTGCTGAAGCTGTTACTGTTGCATCTCTTGAAATGGACGGCAAGGGTCAACTTATTCAGGTATTGCAGCAAGCTAACTGATAGTTCAGATCCACTAACCTGCCCTAAAGAGAAAAGGCTGGAAATTTTTTGTGATTGTTTGTTTGTAGTGCATTTCTACTTCTCAGTATTTATATCATGCTAAATAAAGGGACAAATAGGGGGGATTATAGGGAAGTCGCTTTGGGGTTGGTCGGTATCTGCTTCAATTTTATATATTGTTTTTTCAAGTTTTATTGTTGCAAAACAATTTCAGGACATTAGCTCAACATCTACCGGGGGTGATGTTACCACCAACGTGCCTTGGACTGGCATCAAGTTGGACAATGTGGTAAGATTCGAGGGAGGTTACCTGATGACATTATTGCCTGGTGGCATGTACATGGGTTGCCCATGTGATGTGGCAAAGAGTGTGACAGATTATAAATCATTCCATTTGGAATTCTGTTGGCTTGAGTCAGCTAGCAAGAGGCAGAGACTGGTTCGCACTTATGACATGGAAGGCTTGGCTGTCTCGTCCACATATTTCTACGAGACTAGAGTCTAGAGTATAAGCAAGTGTAAAGTTATTCCTGTTTCTATTATCAATACTCACCTTGCATCAGCTACTGTGCCCTTTTCTACAATTGACTTATCTTATATGCCCAATTCTATTAAGTTATAATCATAGAGTACTCCAATAAAAATCTTATTAGGCACTGGAAAATTTGAGTCAATTCATGATATGCTAACTGGTGTAACAAATCGATTAATTTCTGTAAAGGTTATGAGTGTTGGTTATTTTCGTGGATAAATTATTTATCTGTAAATTTGTTTTTAGTTATATTATCAATTCTATCAAAAAAAGCCAAACAAATGTTCGAGTTTTAGATAATTGTACTTCAGGTATATCTTTGATAACTATGATACACATGTTATATTTATGCATTTAATAACATATGTTTATAAATCTAAAATTATTTTTAGTGCTAAAATATGGAATAAGATATGTTAAAAGATATTAGATAAGATATACTCTAAAATATGATATGGTAAAAGATATTAGATAAGATATATTTTAAAATAAGACATGCTAAAAGATATTAAAAAATATATACTTTAAATTATATTTGAAATCTTTATCATAAAAGATAACATAAAATCTATTTTTAAAAGATATTAGATAAGATATATTTTAAATTATAATTGAAATCTTTAGCATAAAAGATGACATAAAATCTATTTTAAAAGATATTAGATATGATATATTTTAAATTATAACTTAAATCTTTACCATAAAAGATAACATACAATATATTTTAAAAGAAATCTATTTTAAATGAGAGTTATCTTAATTAATGAGAATTATTAATCATATTTGTATTAGAAAAGATATCTATCAATTACATAGGATTAGGAGTTTTAATTTTTTTCTATAAATAAAATTCATTGCTCATTATTTCAATTAACCACACAAGAGTATTATTTTAATCTTCATAATTTCTCTCGTTTTTTAAATATAAGATTATAATTCTTTAGTCTTTTTTATTTATTTAATCTATCAAATATTGGTGGTTATGTTTGATTGATTAATAAGCCTAATTATTTTATGATATTTTGATAATATGTTCTTATGACTTCTTCTTTATTTTTGTTCTTAAATTGTTAGATCAAATAATTATTTTTGTCATATTATAATTATTTGATTTGATTATTAATCTTTAAAGAAACTATTTTTATTGAACATGTGCTTAATCTTTTTGCTCTAGGATTTACTAGTTGATTTATTTTAAATGACATGTTTTGAATCATCTAATTAGAATTATTCATTATTAAATCCGTTCTAGAACATACACGGGTACTTGTGTTTTTGTGCTAACTATTTTACAGTTACTTTTTTGGAAACGTATCTGATTGACGGAAAACTTATTGGAATGTTGATTTGGAAACTGCTCACGCTAATATTAGAAACTATGAAAATAGAGCAAAGGTTAGTAAGTAAAGTATATTGTGCCAGTATCGTATGAAGGGTAGCATAAGATTGAATTTGTACTTAAACATTTGATTTTCATAGTGAAAAATTAAGTAGTCCGCTGTATCAGTGATTTTTTCTTAAGTCATGGTTGTGATTTAGGTTGTTTTCACCTAAAAATATTGTGTATTATTATTTTATTTTTACACACGATTACATGATTGATTGTTTTTTTTAAGTTATTAAATTATAAATTAATAAAATTATAAATAACTTATTCACCGATTCTACATTAATTAAGTCTACAATTTATAAATGTAAATTGTTCTGTGAAAAAGAATGTTGAATGTTGTCCTGAGTCCTGATGGCGAAATAGCCGAGATAACCTACAAAGGCCAACATAACCATGAAATGCCAAAGATAAGCTATGATCCAAATGAAAATTATAAATTCTAAGCCTGAATTTGGCTCTCGATATCCGGATGGGAAGAACATGTCTCTAGAAACTGCAATTTTTGTAGTCAATGCTGCACCTCTTTTGGGAAGATTGTGAAGGGGCGACAGTTACTGATTTGTACAACTTACTATTTTTAGTTGGGCTATACTGTGTGTAAAATGGGTTTTTGTCCTGATGTAAGCAGAGGCAGCCATATCACCAAAAGGCAGGAAGTCAACTTTTTTTTTTTTTTTGGTGTTAAAAATATGGGGTATGCTGGTAAGAAAGGAGAACTAAAAAATCACAAGAAACAACACGAGCAGCTTGAACCCTAGCTGTCCATTCCGATCAAGTGGTTTGTTGTCGTTTCCTGACCTCATCATCGACTCGCCAACATCTTCTCCAGCTAATTCCGTTGCCGTTGCCGCCGCCTCCGTTTCTCTTCATCGTTAGCCACTCCCAGCCATCTCGTTCCAGCTTTCCTAGCCACGCTGTTGTCGCATTCTGCAATTCACGCTCACTATGCAGCACGTTCCCTAACCAGCTGCGATGCCCAGCAACAGCTCCTCCCTTGCCTCAGCAGCTCGCAGCTCCTCCTCCCTCGAACAACAAAAGAAGAGAGAATTTCGCAGAGCCCCACTGCAACGCCGGTCCCGAATCCTTTGAAATTGCAGGTTCAAGAATGCCAGCCTTCTCATCCTAATCGAAAAAACTTCCGTTAATAAATTTCTCTTTTCATCTTTGTTTTCTCTTTCGTTTTTCCTTTTTTTTTTCTCTATGAGAGATTTCTCTATTGAATCGATTCTCCGACCTGGTTGCTGGTTTGTGCTTATCTTTTTCATCCTGCTATGTTCGTTCTATCATATTCTCCTGGTCTGGCCTTGCTTAGGTCTGATCCAGTTGGCGAGTTAAAGGAAGATTTTGACGACAAATACGAGATGAAGATCCAGAGGTTTAAGAGGCTCCACAATCTGTTAATTCAAAGGAAATTGAAATTTTCTATGGTCATAATTGGGTCTCCATGGCTGGTTATCAAGATGTTGGTAGCAGTTATCCACTGACGATTTTATGTGGGATTAAGTTTGCTAAGTCGAGTATTGGTTCGAATTTCCAAGGATTTTGAGGATCAACTGCCATTGAGATGATTTGGAATGTTGTGGATTTTATTGGAGTTGACCTGTGTTGGTTGTAACAAGGGCGATTGGATTCAGGTGAGCATGTGGATAGTGGATTTGGTTCAATTTGGCAGATTTGGTTCAAGTTGGCTTCCTGGTTTTCACATGTGTTGTGTTTACCTTATATAAAGGCTCTCTCTCTCTCTTCTTTTTTTACATTAGATTTTACTTTTTTCTTTCTTTCTATAACCGTCCTGTTTTATTGTTATAGTTTGGCTTTTGGTGTTGTATTATTATTTCTGTTCTTGTGACTTAGTTGTTAAAAAGGAATTGGATGTTATTTTAGGAATTTATTTTTAAACTAACTGTGTAATTAGTAATGTGTTTAGTCTAATTTCTTATACTATACTATTTTGTGTAGTTGATGATAAAGTTGTTAGGTTTTACGGTTTCTGTTAATGTAATTTCTATTCTTGAAAAAGAAATATGGAGAGTCAGATATATGCTATTGCTTTGCTTTGGGTATGTACTTTTTTTTTTTTGGGGCTAGATTTGTTAAAAGAAAAATAAACAACATCCTTTTTGGCTAGGACGATAATGGAACTTTCTTTTTGAAAAAAAGAAGGGTGAAGCTTGAAATTTTGATATGTTTAAACTCATTATTATAAAAAATATAAGTATTTTAGTCTTAAAATTAATCTTTTTAATCCCTATATTTATATTAGAACTATTTATTCGTTTTTTTTCCAACAAAATTTAGAGGAGAAATTTTTGATTGAAATAAACCACCACAATCCAAAATCAATGAGTAATTTATTTTTATTACTAATGGTTCATATTTATTGCGTTAAATGAACTCTGAAACAGTTGGGCAGTTGGTCTCCAACTGACACAGACTCCTTCGTTTTCATATGTCTCTGTCCCTGTCTCTGTCTCTGTCTCTGTCTCATTTTCCTCTTTCTCTTCTTCCAACCAAAGTAAAGTAACGGAAAATAATAATAGCAACTTCTTAAACGGTTACATTTCACCTTTCCCAACTTTTGCAAATCCAAGGAATTTACCAAAAATAAAGCACAAACAAAGATGAAGCAATTCGGACCCACGAATGTCTCTCTTCCTCTGCTTTCGGATCTTTTGTCTCAGATAACCCAGTCGTTCAAATCCTCTTTCCTTCTCCGCACATCTCGGTCATTCCCACAAAAAACAAGAGACTTGAAAGCTCCATATTTCATTTGCCCAAAATACCACCCAGTAAAAATGACCGCCCTGTTCCTTGAAGTTTTCTTTTCCCCGTTTTCTCTGGCAGTTTCGCCACTACTGTCCCAATGAAGTTCCCTCTGAGTTTAAAGTAGGGGCCTTTGGGGCAGGTGGTTCAGCCAACCTTGACCCATTTCCCGATCTGGGTCGATCTTGTTTTGCTTTATCTCGATTGATGCTGACGGGAATTGGTGGTAAATGGGTTGCATTAACTCCAAAAAGGTAGCTAGAACAGCCTCACCTAGTTTCGAGTACGCCGCTGTTAAAGTCGACAATGGTTCGGTGGTTTTGAGGCCCTCTTCTAGAAACCCATCCACTATTTTGGTTTCTGATGTAAAATCCGAGGACCAAAGCAACAGGGAATTGAAGAAATTTAAGAAGGATGGTTCTTTTAGCTTCAGGTTGGGTATTTCCCATCGGTCTGTGACTGCTGAGCAAACCTCGGCTGGATGGCCTTCTTGGCTTTGTGATTTTGCCGGGGAAGCCATTCATGGATGGGTGCCCCTTAGAGCTGACTCTTTTGAGAAAATGGAAAAGGTAATTAAAAGGTACTTGTGTGATAGCATGAGTATTTTAATTATGTCAAACTACTTTAAATGATCTATATGGTGCATTTGTCTCTTAGGATCACACTTCCTTCCGTCTTCATCTTGTAATTTGAAGCACTAGCAAGTAGCAACTGCATTTAATTGTTTTTAGGCTGGACTTGAATGTGATAAGGAATTTTCGACTGACTTGAAATTTTACTTATCCTAAAAATGATATAAGTTTTATATTTATTGTTGTGGAAGAGTTTAATCATATTATTATTAAAAAGATATTATTATTAAAAAGTTAATTTATAAGGATAAAATTAATTTTTTTAATTGTATTAAATATAAAAAATGTTTTAATTTAAATAAACTGAAAGAATTAAAAAAAAACATAAAAAAATCATTTTTTAATAAGAATAAAAAATAACTTAAATATTATTTTTATAATCTTTAAAATAACATTCTATAAACTCATACACATGTTTAAATAGGACAAGATTCGAAACAATGTCTTCTTAGTACCAACTTAAAGCAATTGTACGTTATAATATAATTGAGAATTGATGTGGTTTTTGGAAAGATGGTTTAAATAAGATAGAGATGTTAATTACAGACATTCGTACTTTATATTCCTTTTACATACCTTTATATAGTAATTAATTTATGTTAAGATTTTAAATTCATCTATTTGGAACGACATTAATGTATGAATTATAATGTATAGTGTAAGTTGCATTTAATAATTTTAAGATTAATGGAAAATTAAGCATTGATGTATATAAGTTATATAGGGTACTCCACCCCACCTATATGTAGGACTTTGTTTTACCTTCAAGAGAAAACATAATTTTAATATAGATTTAATTATATATTAGAAATCGGCTCTAGTACTATAAAATTGAAATAAATATGATATAATTTAATTGAATCCGTAAACTTTCTTTATTAACTGATTCCTCGTAGTAATAGTTGAAGTTATTAAAGGTGTATGGAGATATTTCCACCATATATTAAGGTTCAGAATTTATCAAATTTGTCCAGATTGTTTACCTCCGCATAACCCTGAAGATTTTGGATTAAGATGTTAAGACTATAATTTACTGTTTGAATAGGGCATATGAGTATAATGCTTATTTGGACCAAGCTAGTATATCATAGTAATATACCAATCATCCAAGAAGGAGCTTTCAGTTTTAATGCAACTCAATATGAGGTCAAACGTAATACTTGCTTCATTTTCATAATTGGATTTACAATTTAATTCTTCTGACTGGAGTATTTTTCAATGTAGATTGGACAGGGCACATACAGCAGTGTGTTCCGAGCACGCGAAATTGAAACTGGGAAAATATTTGCCCTAAAGAAAGTTCGCTTTGACAATTTTCAACCTGAGAGCATTAGGTTTATGGCTAGAGAAATAATGATTTTCCGCAGACTTGACCATCCAAACATCATGAAATTGGAGGGGATAGTCACGTCTCGTTCATCAAATAGCATTTACCTTGTATTTGAGTACATGGAACATGATCTTGCTGGTTTGATATCTTGTCCTGACATCCAATTTAGTAGTGCTCAGGTAGTTTGCAAGTGTCCTTCACATAATTCGATATGAACTTTGTTGTTTTCTGCTTCGTGACGTTATTGCTATGAATCGAATTTTTAATTTTTTATTATTCACAGGTCAAGTGTTACATGAGGCAGTTATTATCTGCCGTTGAACACTGCCACTTACGAGGTATAATGCACAGAGATATTAAAGTATCCAATATTCTGGTAAACAATAATGGGATTTTGAAATTGGGAGATTTTGGATTGGCCAACATTCTTAATCCAAAGAACAAGCAGCCACTAACCAGCCGTGTAGTGACCTTGTGGTATCGTCCTCCTGAACTTTTGATGGGTTCAACAAACTATGGTTTATCTGTAGATGTCTGGAGTGTAGGCTGTGTACTTGCTGAGCTTTATATGGGAAAACCCATTCTTAAAGGAAGAACTGAGGTAATTGTTAATTACATTTCTCTTAAATAAGATACCTCTAATAGGTCCCGTTAAGTTTTAACACACCTCAAAGTTAAACCGTTCTTTTAATTAACATGTGTCGTTCTTAGTATAGTTGGACTAAGGTTCGAACTTACATAAGATTAGTAGCAATTTTACTTATAATTACTAATTTGGTAGGGAATTAATTAAAGTTAACAATGTTGATTTTGGTTGATCGTAAAAAATATAAAGATAAAAAAGACACGATTTTTTAGAATAAATAATGAGAGATATGTGATCACGAGTTTATCTTAACCATAAGTCTATAATTCAACTAATCATTTCATAAATCAAAATTAGTTTCTCAAGTCTTAAATCAATTTCACAATTTAAAATCTTTTTTCGAATCCTTAACTTTAGCTTTAAAAATCTAGGTATACTTAAGATTTTCTATCTTTTCTGTTTGTGTAATTGATTAACAATTCAATTGTTAATCAATCTAAATCATGAATAACTTAGAATTATGATTACTTGATTTAATTCATTTATTATACTAATATAAAAAAGTTAATAACTAAAATAGGTATGATTAAATATGTTAATAACTTTTAATCCAAGTATTCAATCACACTTGTAACAAAAGCCACACGATGTTAGTTTGAATAAGATTATTAGCAATTACAGACTAATATCTTAAACTAACAATAATTACATACATGCAATAAACTAGTTTATCATTTTAATTCATACATACATAGTTTTGACAACAAATATAGAATTAAAAATTACCCTAATCACAATGAATTATTTAATTAGACAGTAAATTTATCAAACCCATAAAAATAACTAAATAATCCATAAAAAATAAGAGAAGAAAATATAAGAATATGATTTTGTTGATAAATAAATGGAGTCAAAGGATCCAATTGCACCAATCTTCAACCTTATTGTTAAATTTCCCTTAAAAAATCTTACAAGATTGCATCAAATCTGAATTTTCTCTTAATTTTATTATAATTTTGTTGTGTTTTAAAATGGGGTGTTGTTTGGATCTTTATATGAAAAAAATTAGGTTTTTGGGCTCAGAATAAATTGAAACCTTTTGACGAAATAAAATTAATGTAGATCGGCGATGCCATGTATCATAGGGGAAAGGGGGTTGTGTACACCATGTGTATGACGCGATGTGACGTGCTTAGGGTGTGTAGTGCATTACACCTACGAGAAACGCAAGTTGGGAAGGAGGACGTCGAGGGATTGAGATTGGACAAACTATGGGACGACACATAATGGTATCACACGTCAAGGGTGTGGTGATTGGGTTGGGCTTTTCCAAGTACATACACAGGATTTTTAAGTCAATTCACTTGATCCAAAAAATTATAAAAAAATTCTAGAAAAAATCTTAAAAAATTTAGAAAATTTATATTTTTTCAAGAAATTCAAAATCAATAATTTTAGCATATTAGAACAATAAAATAAATGTAAATTTAAAGTAATTAATATGTATATAAAATAGTATTTATCAAATTTTTATTGTGTATAATATTTAAAGGTAATACAGTCAAATTGTTATACATATTTCCCCTTATATTTGAAAATTGCATATGGTAATTAAATATGATGGTCTACTTTCTCTTATTTTTCCAGGTAGAACAATTGCATAAAATTTTTAAGCTTTGTGGCTCCCCACCTGTTGAATACTGGAAAAAGGCTAAGCTTCCTCATTCAACTATGTTCAAACCCCAGAATTCATACGAAAGTTCTTTGAGGGAAAGGTGTAAAGATTTTCCAACTAGTGTTGTGGACCTGTTAGAAACTTTTCTCTCAATAGAACCGGAGAAGCGTGGGACTGCCTCCTCTGCCCTCATGTCTCAGGTAAATTTTAAAGGGATACATAAAGATTTAAAAAACTTGTTCTGAGCTACCAAGATATATGGAATATGCAATTTTTAGATAAGAGTATTCTTGGTTTCTTTTCCCAATAGTTTAAATTTTTGGAAGAATTGACGATAAATACACATGATATCAAAGAAGGGGGTGTGCTGTATACAAAACCCAATAACCCCAATTGTTGGACATATATGGTGCATAGAATACACATTTATTAGGAGTGATAAATGTATAAAAGTATTGTTGATCTTCTCCCAAATGAATTTCTAACCTTTTCTATCCTAGATTTATTTCTAAACATTTTTTCGGCTATTAATTTCCATGAATGTGTCATAACAAATGCTCTCTAATTAGCACTCCCTCAATTCTTGGACATTGTTCTATAGCGCATCCTTATTATTGCTATTTGATTTTTTTGTATTTCTAGCCTCTTTGCATTGACTCCCAGCATAATGTTTCCATCTCCAGTACTTCAGAACAGAGCCTTATGCCTGTGATCCGTCAAGCCTTCCAAATTATCCACCGCAGAAGGAACTTGATGCTAAACATCGTGAAGACGCACGAAGGTGACTTTTTTCCTTTTGTTTTTATTCTTTATCTACTGATATTGACGGTTTTTCATTTTGAGGCCTTCTAATATTTAAATTTATAAAAAATCAAATAAGATGAAGATTAAATTTTTGGCATTGAAAGCTTATTCATAGGGCTGTTGGTCCGAAAATATCTCAGGCAATTTTCTTAATTTGTGTATGTTTAAAATAGAATGTGAGTTCGTTGGACGAAATTATCATCCTTGTATTGTAATGAAAGAGAGAAAATTCATTGCATTTGTTGTACCAGGATAAGTAGTGCAGTCTATATAACTTCAAAGAGTAGTTTTTCTTCTGTATAACTATTGTACTTTGTTCGTCCAGGAAAAAAGTTGGTGGCAAGCCTCGAGACCATGGAGCACCAAGAAGACATAGGAGAGCACGTAAAACAACACAAGAAACAAACATCCTTGATAAACTGAGCGAGGATGGAGAAGAAAATTCTCGACTTGCTCAAAGAAACAATGACAATGTACAAACTCTCAGGTCAAGAGCAAGTAATCTGCGTAGAGATTTAACAAAGCCATCCTTAGATACAGTGTCAGAGATTTGTCCAAGTGAGGACACATTTCAAGTGGACAGTACATGTTCAGGACCAGCACCAATCAGTGCATCAAGTGGGTTTACATGGGCTAAAAGGCGAGGCAATGATGTTACATCCGTAATATCAGACGGCTCTAAGAGTCAATTTAGTGCTCTAGATCCATCTTTTGCAATGATCAGTTATAACTGGAAACCACTAAACAATGAACTTCATACCAACTGTACTGGCCACGATATATGTGAAGCTGCCAAGCTTGCTATGCGAAAGCAGCAGCGAAGCAACTATGACATGCCAGTTTCTTTTGATGAGTCTGATTTCTTCAAGTGTCAGGAGAACCAGGTTAGTCGTGATACTACCATCATCAGTCAATACTAATTCCTTTCTGTTGCATTTATGTGATGGTGGTAAAGTCTCGTTGATAATTACCCAAAAATTGCCTTATGATCACAAGTATCAGGAGGAGATGATTGAACTCTCAGGACCACTGTTGTCTCAATCAGCTCGCCTAGATGAACTTTTGCAGAGAAATGAAAGTGATATACACATTGCAACACGTAGGTCAAGGTTCGAAAGAGGTAAGAATGGTTTTAGTTAGGGTCATTATATCTGGCTCATGTGTATGAGCTTATGGAAAGAGGTGAATCTGTCTTATTTTTTGCAGAAAAATGATGCAAAAATCACTTGGCTGGGGGAACAAAACTGAAAGCGGGAAGAAGGTGTGCCTCATTCATGGATCTCCCATTGTCACAACCATTTTGGCTTTTAGCTTATGAGCCGAGTCATGTGCTTCCATCCATATTGTTCTGTAAAGCATACAAAGCAAACAAATCATACAGATGAAATAACACATTATTCATTAATCAAGTTGAATTTGTGCAGGACATAAATTTTTTCTTTCCTTTTTTCCATGTGTCACACTAATCAAATTTACCGAAGGAAAAAAAATTGAGGGGTACAAGAAACTTTTTTTTCTTCTTCATGGTGGTCCTGTATGGAGATTACAAATTAATAATGATGGAATTGAATTGATAAACAACCAACATAAAAAAGATATCACCATTTTTTACTTTTGGTTTCTCACATGTCTAGACGTATAAATGCATACTCATCATCATACCACTATTTTACTGGTCCAACACAAAGTACATAGAATATCTCGTTCTTATACATCCTCTCCTTCTATTGCAAATTAGTCAATTTTATTCCAAAAACCCACAAAAGTTAACAAAACCCTCACAACTCACCATAAGTAGCTTCGAAAATGCAATGACCTTGAGCTGAACTGATTTGAATCACATTTTGAAAGACAACAGAAAACAAAATGCACAAAAATTGTTGAACTTCAAAATATTTGAAAACATTTTAGTGCTTTGAAAATGTACCAAATTTTTTTTTTCATATTTTTTTAAATCCTTTTAGATGTATTAGTCCTCTTACTTAGCTAGAAGAAGAGGCTCAAACAGGAAGAAGGATATTCGTGGTCCTATAACTTTAGTAAAAAAAAAAAAAAACACTTTAACTTTATACATTTCAACTATAACATTTTAGTCTCACCAAGGTGCAATTTAATCCTAAAATAGTGCATTTTAGTCCTAAAAATGATATATTTAAAACTAAAGTGCACCTTTTTTGCAAAGTTTTATAACTAAAACTCTCCATTTGAAGTAACCGAACTAAAACACTCATTTTATAAAAGATATAGGATCTCGCTTATCCCTCACCCAAATATATATTAATATATCTTGGTCAAGTTCAGCTTCCGTGTTGAAGACTATATGCTCATCTCAAGAAAGAAAGAAAAACTATCTTGATGTCTTAAAGGCTGATATACTAGAGGCTCTTGGGACCTTATAGAGTTCTTCTGCTACCATCATTTTGTTTTATTTTTGCTCTTACCTTTAAGACTTACCGGTTATCCATTCTAACCTACAGAAGATATACATTCTACAATAACAGGATTACAGGATTAACTGTAACAATAACAACCAGAGGTTAGAATGAACCAAACGTATATGATCTGTAGGTTAGAATGAACCAAGTTAATTTTAACAATTCGAAACCTGAAGTTCTTATGACATCTTCGCATGCCAAGGGTCTTAAAACCTGAAGTACTAATGTACGGGCAGGTGTAGTACAAAGCATCTTAATTGGTGACTGGTAAGTTGTGAGGTATTGTTTTCGGGTTCAGTAGTGCCAACGTAGAGTACATATTATGGAAAAAATTGCAAAGGAATAAATTAAATAAGCTGTGCCCAAATTTTGATAGAAATTTATCTATTTGTTCCCTAAATTTAGTATCCAAAGCTTGTAATATTCACAATTAACTATTAGTTAGTAATTGATAAATGATATTTGATTTAATTAATCTATAATCATACATGTGAAGGAGAGAGATGGACAACCCATGAAGACCATTACTTACCGCATGAAAACCAATTTACCCATCAAATCCGAAAGGATAAACTGAGACACTTCGAAGCACCTCCTCGTCCTTCTTTGGTGGGCATAGATCGATGATGAAGAAGAAGAAGAATCCGGAGGTCTTAATCCTGTTTATGAAATTAACTTATAAAAAAGAGAAGAAAAGAGAAAAGTGTGATAGAATCTTTATATTATACTATTTGTTTCATTGGGTATTTAGATTATAGCTATTGTAATTTAGTATCATACTTTTCAAAAATGTGTGTAAAAGTAATATTTTTATAAAAAAATTGTTAAAATAATATGTTTTATTTTTAATTGATATAATATTTAAAGTAATAATATTAAATAAAATCACTTTTAATTTAACCAAATCAATAAAATGATATTAATAATTTAATTTAAAATATTATTTATACCACTCTCTATTAAAAAAAAGAAAAGGGGAGGAAGGATCAAACTATTCCTAAACACATTTTATAATTTAAAAAATTAAACGATATTATTTATAAAAATATATAAACAAAAGCACAGTTTAAATAATAATAATAATTGGCAAGAGGTGCCACAGCCTCTCAATTATTGAAGCAACAATGCCATAACTACTACCCACAAACAACTAAGTGGTGTGCAAGTGGACAAATTGTTGGAGCTAGGGGTGGGTCGACATTTAGGCAATCAAATACCACAAACATCCACGAAGAAGTCACTTAGTTACATTTGTAACTTATAACCATTTCAACTACACTAATCATGAAATCTGAAAGAGTAGTAGAAGGTCAACGCCTTTTCATTGTCAATATTTTCTTCATTCAGCATTTTGAAGCAGCAACCAAAGCTGATAAATTTAGGATGAGTACTGAATTAATGGTGAGTCTTGTTGTATAATTACAATAATTAAGGAGGGTTTCTTCGATTTCCATTAGCGAGTGACATATGATTAATTATGCATTATATATAGTATTTTTTATTAATAATAAAATTTTGGATTTTTTATATAGTTATTTTCACATATTTTATTAATTAAAACTGCTATGTTATTAATGTTTTTATTTAATTTGAGTTTAATAAATTAATATTTATTGTTTTTTTTATTTTAATAAAAATTAAATAATTTGTATCGAAAACGTACTTAATTACAAATATATATCCAAAAATATAATTTCAAATAAAAGAGTGTTTAATTGCAATTTGTAAAAGTCAAAAATATAATTTAAATTAAAATTGGGCTTAATTTTAATTATTGAAAGTTTAAAAATTTAATTTAAATTACCAAAAGGGTTATATTGCAATTAAACAAAGTTTAAAATGTAATTTGAAATATATTTATGGGTGAAAATACAATTAAATAAAAATAAGTTTTCTGCGCAGGTGAAGAATTCCACGCGGCATCATCCACGGTTCAATGTGGACCGTCAGATCAACGCAGAAACGGTTAGGATGGGCGCGTGTTCTTCAAACCCGACAAAGGAGAGTGGGAGCAGAAATTCACTTCACGCGGCGCGGCGCCCGAGTGGGACCCACTGGACGCGCAGACTGGCGTGCAGGGTGGGTCCCACATGTCGGCTGCGTAGAATTCTCCGAGGCGCATCGCTCACCGTTGGATCCGTTGAACGGTCCAGATTGCAACACGTGGGTCCAGCTGTCGCGCACCGAGCCACTACCCGACATGTTCCCGTGTGTTGCGCTGCATTGTTTTTCCATGAGCCCGACCTGCACGTCCAATGAAACGTTGCCACGTGTCTCTGAATTGCTCGCAGCCAATCACATGGCGACACGTGGCATGCGTATAAGAAAAAAAAAATTAGAAACGCGCAGAATTGTTTTCTCGCGTGATAATTTTTTATTCCCCCCATGTATTCGTGTCCCCGGCTAATATTAAAAAAAATATATAATAATATTAAAAATAATAATAATTAAATAGTGGGGGATATATTTAACGGGAATTTTTTCTTATTGTACGCGTTTTTAGTTTTCATTTTTTTTCGCAGAATTCCTCTCTTCTTCATTTTCTCATTTTTTCTTTACAGAGAGTTTTTCTCTCAAAAATTTGTGAAGGATTTTCGAGTTCTTATACTTATTTTGATTATTTCATCTTAAGAAGTTTAATTTTTCCCTCTCTGCGTGTCTCTTTTACATGCAGAAAATTTTATTTTAACATTTTTGTTTTGTATTCTCTTAGGGAAATTACAGAGAAAAAGGTTGATGAAGAAGAATGAAATGGAAGAAATTATTTTTCATTGAGGAATCCTGAAAGAGTTTCTCCTAACTCATTTTCTTTTATTTTTTTTAGTTTCTCTGCAATGTTTTATTTTTGTGGTGTTGTAATTTTAATTTCTGCTATGAACTAATATATTCGTTCTAGGATTGTAGTGTTACGTAAATTATGAAACTAGAAGTAATTATTTTTGAATGATTTATGGAACTGTTTTAAGTTGTTTATTTTATCTGCTTAAAATGTTTTTAATAATCGGAAGATTAATTAACTGATATGTGACATTTAAATAAACTTGAAAAAGAAATTTATATGGGGTGCTCGGGATAAAATAACGCATATACATAAGGGATAGAAATATACTTTTATTGTATGTGTAACTTTTGAGAACTCATAACTTAATAAATCTGATTGAAATTAATTCTCATAGGAATATAGTGAATCATTTTAACTGGATGTGTCTGTATGGAGCTTGAAAGAGATATATGGATAAATTAGGAGTTCTTGGTTAATAACTTAAAACAGAAGAACATAAATCATGAGAGAATAAAATATTCAAGTGAATTAATTTGGGTAAACTGCAATCCTAGAATTTTCATAAAAATTGTTAGAAAGAAAAAAAAAGTATTGATTAAGTCAAACTGCATAAAATTATTGATTGTTTGAATAAAATTAGGTTTAAATAATTTTAGTAATTAACAAGAGTTTGTAACATTTCTCTGTGGGAACGATAATTTATTTATCATATTATTACTTGAGACCGTGTATACTTGCACGTTTTTTGTGTGTGTTGTAAAACACACAACAAGTTTTTGGCGCCGTTGCCGGGGATTTTGTTTTACCATTTTCATTGTTGATACTAATTCCAATTAATCTGATTTTAGTTCAAAAAAATATATTAATATTTAGTTTTATTACTTAATGTTATTTTCTTAGATTTGTGTGTTTATTTATGTTTTTATTTATTTCTTTATTTCTTGTTAGATTTTTGGATTAAGGGAAACGTTGTATGCGACGCATAAGAAATCTTGACATAGTTCCTTTAGATCTAGAAATCCATAGAACTGTTTTGAATTTAAAGAAAAATAATAAACAAGACACCTTAGAACATCTAGTTATGGATAATGAAATTCCAGAAGTAGAAGAACCAAAATCCTTAAGAGATTATGCAGTGTCTATGGTTGGCGGCATTCATTCAAGCATAAGAAGACCATCAATTCAAGCTAATAATTTTGAAATTAAGCCTGCAATAATTCATATGATTCAAACTTCAGTTCAATTTGGAGGTTTACCTCATGATGATCCAAACTCCCATATTGCAAACTTTCTAGAGATTTGTGACACCTTTAGGCATAATGGAGTCACTGATGATGCTATTCGGTTGAGACTTTTTCCTTTTTCACTTAGGGAAAAGGCTAAAAATTGGTTGAATTCATTACCATGTGGATCTATCACTACTTGGGAGGATTTGGCGCAAAAATTTTTGGCCAAATACTTTCCACCAGCAAAAACTGCACGGATGAGGAATGAAATCACCACTTTTATGCAGTTTGACTCAGAATCATTATATGAAGCTTGGGAGAGGTACAAGGAGCTACTTAGAAGATGTCCTCACCACGGATTACCGAAGTGGCTTCAAGTGCAAACATTTTATAATAGTTTGATGGGACAAACCAGAAACATGATTGATGCTGCAGTAGGTGGTGCTCTAATGGGGAAATCAATTGATGAAGCTTACAACTTATTAGAGGAAATGGCTTCAAATAGTTATGAGTGGGCATCAGAGAGGATGTTGCCTAAGAAAGCAGCTGGAATTCATGAGATTAATGCTATGACCGCTTTAACTGCACAAGTATCCGCATTAGTAAAAAAGATGGATACCATGGGTGTCCATTCTATTCAGAGTCCTTTTGTGGCATGTGAAATTTGCAATGGAAATCATGCCAGTGAGAGATGTCCTCACAACGCTGAATCTGTCAATTTTGTTTCCAATTACAATAGGAATCAAAACAATCAAAACAATCCCTACTCCAACACTTACAATCCAGGATGGAAGAATCACCCTAATTTTTCTTGGAGTAATAATCAAGGCCAATCATCTTCTATGAAGCCTACTCATCCTCCAGGTTTTCATAATCAAGTTCCACAACAAGAGAGAAAGCCTTCATTGGAGGATATGTTTGCTCAATACATGGCTAAGAATGAGACTATTCTCCAGAATCGGGCAACATCGATTAGAAATCTCGAAGTTCAATTGGGTCAACTAGCTACTGCTGTCAACAACCGCCCTCAAGGAGCTTTACCTAGTGATACCGAAATCAATCCAAAAAGGGATGGAAAAGAGCATTGTAGAGCAGTTACATTGAGAAGTGGAAAAGAGTTAGAAGAAATACACAAGCCCATTTCTCCACCAACTCTTATTGTTAAAGCTATTGACCCAGAAAAACAAGAAAAAGCTAATGAGAGGGTCGAAGAGAATGAATTAACAGAGAATCCTTTAAAAAAACCATTTCCAGATAATCTCGATCCTTATAATCCACCAATTCCATTTCCTCAGCGCTTCCACAAGCAAAAGTTGGATAAACAATTCTCCAAGTTTCTTGAAGTATTTAAGAAACTTCATATTAACATTCCTTTTGCTGATGCCTTGGAGCAAATGCCCAGTTATGTGAAATTTATGAAAGACATTCTCTCTAAAAAAAGGAGGTTAGGTGATTTTGAGACAGTTGCTCTCACAGAGGAGTGTAGTGCCATCCTTCAGAAGAAGCTACCACCTAAGCTGAAAGATCCCGGAAGTTTTACCATTCCTTGTACTATTGGTGAAAAATTCTTTGGTAGAGCTCTGTGCGATCTGGGCGCAAGCATTAATTTAATGCCACTATCCATCTATCAGAGACTTGGATTAGGAGAAGCACAACCGACCACTATGACTCTGCAACTTACAGACAGGTCGTTGAAACACCCAAGAGGTATTATAGAGGATGTGCTTGTTAAGGTTGACAAATTTATCTTTCCTGCAGATTTCATAATTCTTGACATGGAGGAAGATAAATAGATTCCTATTATTCTCGGGAGACCATTTTTAGCAACTGGTAGGACTTTGATTGATGTTCAAAAAGGAGAGCTCACCATGAGAGTTCAAGACCAAGAGGTAACTTTCAATGTCTTTAAAGCTATGAAATTTCCAAGAGAATCTAATGATTGCCTCAGAGTTGACATGGTAAATGATTTAGTTGAAAGCAATTTCAAGGAAAATTTGAGTACTGATGCTTTGGAACTTGCACTTGTGAATGACAACATTATTGATAACTTTGATTCTCTTGAATATCTCAAGTTACTTGAAGCATCCCCACAACTCGTTAGTCTTCAAACTGAAAAAGAGGCATCACAAGTTGTAGCACTGTCTAAGTTTACCTATGTGAAGCAATCTATGGAACAAAAACCACTATTAGAGCTTAAACCATTGCCTAACCATTTGAGATATGCTTATTTGGGTGAAATGTCAACCATGCCTGTGATTATTTCAGCATCTCTAGATGAAGATCAAGAAAAGAAGTTGTTAAGAGTGTTGAGAAATTACAAGCTGGCATTAGGGTGGTCTATCTCTGACATTAAAGGAATTAGCCCTTCACTATGCATGCACAAGATCTTGTTTTAGGAAGATTTCAAACCTACCATTGAGCATCAACGTTGTCTGAATCCAATCATGAAGGAGGTAGTAAAAGATGAGATCATTAAATGGTTAGATGCAGGTATTATCTATCCTATTTCAGATAGTTCTTGGGTCAGTCCAATTCATTGTGTTCCGAAGAAAGGAGGAATTACAGTGGAGGTTAATAGCAACAATGAGCTGATTCCCACAAGGAAAGTGACGGGTTGGCGAGTATGTATGGATTATAGGAAGCTCAATAAGGCCACTCGAAAGGATCATTTTCCTCTTCCATTTATTGACCAAATGCTAGACAGATTGGCAGGACATTCTTTCTATTGTTTCTTGGATGGATATTCAGGATACAACCAAATTGCTATCGCACCTGAGGATCAAGAGAAGACCACTTTCACTTGTCCATATGGAACTTTTGCCTTTCGAAGAATGCCGTTTGGACTTTGCAATGCCCCAGCCACTTTTCAAAGGTGTATGATGGCTATCTTCTCAAACATGGTGGAAAATTTCATTGAGATATTTATGGACGACTTCTCAGTGTTTGGAGATTCATTTGATATGTGCTTGCATAACCTTTCTTTGGTCTTACAAAAATGCGAAGAAACAAACTTGGTTTTAAATTGGGAAAAGTGCCACTTCATGGTAGAAGAAGGTGTTGTTCTTGGCCATCTAATTTCGTCAAAGGGAATTGAAGTGGATAGGGCAAAGATTGAAACCATTGAGAAACTACCGCCTCCAACCTCGGTGAAAGGAATTAGAAGTTTTCTTGGCCATGCAGGATTCTACAGGCGATTCATAAAGGATTTCTCCAAGCTATCTAAGCCTCTTTGCAACCTTTTGGAGAAAGATACAAAATTCATATTTGACGAAGATTGTTTTGAAGCTTTTCGGGTTTTGAAAGAAAAGTTGATCACGGCTCCCATCATTATTGCACCAGATTGGAACCTACCGTTCGAGCTCATGTGTGATGCCAGTGATGTTGCGGTAGGAGCTGTTTTAGGACAACGAAAAAAGAGAGTTTTCCATGCCATTTACTATGCCAGCAAAACTTTGACCGAAGCTCAACTGAATTATGCTACCACTGAAAAAGAATTACTTGCTGTTGTATATGCTTTTGAAAAGTTTCGTTCCTACCTAATCGGCACTAAGGTGATAGTTTATACGGACCATTCTGCTATAAAATATCTTATGGCTAAGAAAGATGCAAAACCGAGATTGATTAGATAGATCCTCCTACTGCAAGAATTTGATTTGGAGATCAAGGATAAAAAGGGAACCGAAAATCAAGTGGCTGATCATCTATCGAGATTGGAGAATAATAATGGAGCCGTAGACAAGACAATCATTGGTGAGACTTTTCCTGATGAGCGACTATTTTTCTTAGATCATAGAAGTGTGCCATGGTACGCAGACTATGTTAACTATATTGTAAGCAATGTGCTCCCTCCTGAAATGTCTTTCCAACAAAAGAAAAAATTCTTACATGATGTTAAGTACTATTTATGGGATGAGCCTTACTTGTTTAAGCATTGTGCAGATCAAATTATCAGAAGGTGTGTCCCAAGGGAAGAAATTGAAAATATACTTAAACATTGTCATTCTTCAGCCTACGGAGGCCATTTTGGTAGAGAAAGAACAGCAGCTAAGGTTCTTCAATCTGGTTTTTACTGGCCAAATCTGTTTAAGGATACACATTCATTTGTTTCACAATGTGACAGGTGCCAAAGAGTTGGAAACATTTCTAAGAAACACGAGATGCCTCTAAACAATATTCTTGAGGTAGAAATATTTGATGTTTGGGGAATTGATTTCATGGGGCCATTTGTCTCCTCTTACAACAATCTCTACATTCTGGTCGCTGTGGATTATGTTTCTAAATGGGTAGAGGCAATTCCCTTGCCTACCAATGATTCTAAAGTAGTGTTAAATTTTCTAAAGAAAAATATTTTTACTCGTTTTGGCACCCCAAGGGCAATCATAAGCGATGGGGGAACTCATTTTTGCAACAAATATTTTGACACCCTCCTTGCTAAATACGGTGTCTCTCACAAGGTCGCAACTGCTTACCATCCTCAAACTAGTGGACAAGTGGAGATATCAAACAGAGAGGTGAAGAGGATCTTGGAGAAGACGGTAAATCCTTCAAGGAAGGATTGGTCTAAAAGGTTGGATGATGCACTCTGGGCATACCGAACAACATATAAGACACCCATTGGGATGTCCCCATATCGGCTAGTGTTTGGAAAAGCTTGTCATCTCCCGGTTGAATTAGAGCACCATGCGTATTGGGCTATCAAAAATTTAAATTTTGATTTAGAAGCCGCTGGCGAAAAACGTCTCCTACAACTCAATGAGATGGACGAGATTCGTTTACACGCTTATGAAAATGCCGAGATTTATAAGGAAAAAACGAAAAGGTGGCATGACAACAAAATCTTGCATCGACACTTTGAACCAGGACAGAAAGTACTCCTCTTCAACTCTCGTTTGAAGTTCTTCTCGGAAAAATTGAAATCTAAGTGGTCAGGGCCTTTCATTATTATCAAGGTACACCCATATGGAGCTGTTGAGATTAAAGGTGAAGAAGCACAAAACAGTTTCCAAGTGAACGGGCAAAGACTCAAACATTATTGGGGGGGTGACATTGATCGTCAAAAGTCCACCATTTTCTTATCAGATCCAACCTAAACCAAGGATAAAGGCAGTCAAGCTGATGACTCTAAATCAAGCGCTTCTTGGGAGGCAACCCATATGTTTTAATTTTTATTTATTTGTTTATTTTCTTTTAGAATATGTAGTAGTTGCATATTTCTTCATGCTGTTATTTTGTTTTGATAGGTGCAAATCGAAGGAGGAGAACGATTTTGGAATTCAATCTCACAAGTCAACTCACCATTCAGGGAAGTTTCTTTTAACACATCTCCTTTGTTCTTTAAATTTCCACACATTGGGGACAATGTGCATATTAAGTTTGGGGGTGTTGAAATTAAACTTATTGAAAATATTGCTTGATGTTGTTGCTTGTCTAGTTTTGTTTGTTTGGTTGATCGAACATCAGAAGATATTTTGCGTTTAATGGTGACCAAAATTTGTTATGTCATTTCTTCATTTTAAGTAATACATAACTCCTTGAAAAATTCGAATATTGTCTAAGCGATGAATAATTTTTACGTATGTTTCAGTTTTACAAATTGAAATATTTATGATCACTTGTCTGTAATTTTGAATTGCTATGGTAATTTAGAAAATGTTTATGTGAGTATGGGATTCGATTGATATGTGTGGTATCACAACTCTTAGAATTTATTTGATTTTCTCTCGAGACGAAATTATAGATAACATTTAACTAAGAAAATGATTTAGGCCATCTTTGGATCGTTTGAGCCTTTCTATCTACCGTCACATACTTTATCCATAGTATACCCCTTTGAGCTACAAAGTTCCATATATATTTTTATTTCATTTCAAAGCCTACTAATATATATATATATATATACATGTGGAGATATGTCCATTTTTCTTATCAAACTAACATGTGACAATTGTTAGTAAATATTTAATTATATATAGAAAAGAAAAAAAAACAGAAAAAAAAGAAAAAAAAGGGTTATTGTATGTGATGTTAAATCCCAAATTGGGAAATATTTATTGTGATGATAGAAAATCTCTTGTTTCAATCCTAAAATGTTTAGGAAAAATTGAGCCAATTATATCCTTTATCCTACCTTTACCTAAGCCATACATTACAAGCTTAATTAAGTCCTATTGATTTTTGGTTGTGTTTGTCTACATTAGTGGAGAGAGAAATGAAAAATAAACGTATGAGATTTGTGATTTCATCAAAATCGGTTTGATTTTATATTTGCATAAACTGATCCAGATTGCATGCGACTAAAAATGAAAAGACTTTACACACACTACAATTCATTGTGAAAATGGAATATATTTGAAATTGATTTTGATACTTAGATAAAATTCTTTTATTTCTTTGAGTTATGTAAATTGGAATGACCAAAAAGAAATATTTTGAAAATCACTATTTTAAATGCAGTTATCTTTGTTTTATTTCTTTTCGTTTGCTCGAGGACTAGCAAAAACTTAAGTTTGGGGGTGTTGATAACTGTATTTTATATAGTTATTTTCACATATTTTATTAATTAAAACTGCTATGTTCTTAATGTTTTTAGTTAATTTGAGTTTAATAAATTAATATTTATTATTTTTTTTATTTTAATAAAAATTAAATAATTTGTATCGAAAACGTACTTAATTGCAAATATATATCCAAAAATATAATTTCAAATAAAAGAGTGTTTAATTGCAATTTGTAAAAGTCAAAAATATAATTTAAATTAAAATTGGGCTTAATTTTAATTATTGAAAGTTTAAAAATTTAATTTAAATTACCAAAAGGGCTATATTGCAATTAAACAAAGTTTAAAATGTAATTTGAAATATATTTATGGGTGAAAATACAATTAAATAAAAATAAGTTTTCTGCGCAGGTGAAGAATTCCACGCGGCATCATCCACGGTTCAATGTGGACCGTCATATCAACGCAGAAACGGTTAGGATGGGCGCGTGTTCTTCAAACCCGACCAAGGAGAGTGGGAGCAGAAATTCACTTCATGCGGTGCGGCGCTAGAGTGGGACCCACTGAACGCGCAGACTGGCGTGCAGGGTGGGTCCCACATGTCGGCTGCGTAGAATTCTCCGAGGCGCATCGCTCACCGTTGGATCCGTTGAACGGTCCAGATTGTAACACGTGGGTCCAGCTGTCGCGCACCGAGCCACTACCCGACATGTTCCCGTGTGTTGCGCTGCATTGTTTTTCCATGAGCCCGACCTGCACGTCCAATGAAACGTTGCCACGTGTCTCTGAATTGCTCGCAGCCAATCACATGGCGACACGTGGCATGCGTATAAGAAAAAAAAATTAGAAACGCGCAGAATTGTTTTCTCGCGTGATAATTTTTTATTCCCCCCATGTATTCGTGTCCCCGGCTAATATTAAAAAAAATATATAATAATATTAAAAATAATAATAATTAAATAGTGGGGGATATATTTAACGGGAATTTTTTCTTATTGTACGCGTTTTTAGTTTTCATTTTTTTTCGCAGAATTCCTCTCTTCTTCATTTTCTCATTTTTTCTTTACAGAGAGTTTTTCTCTCAAAAATTTGTGAAGGATTTTCGAGTTCTTATACTTATTTTGATTATTTCATCTTAAGAAGTTTAATTTTTCCCTCTCTGCGTGTCTCTTTTACATGCAGAAAATTTTATTTTAACATTTTTGTTTTGTATTCTCTTAGGGAAATTACAGAGAAAAAGGTTGATGAAGAAGAATGAAATGGAAGAAATTATTTTTCATTGAGGAATCCTGAAAGAGTTTCTCCTAACTCATTTTCTTTTATTTTTTTTAGTTTCTCTGCAATGTTTTATTTTTGTGGTGTTGTAATTTTAATTTCTGCTATGAACTAATATATTCGTTCTAGGATTGTAGTGTTACGTAAATTATGAAACTAGAAGTAATTATTTTTGAATGATTTATGGAACTGTTTTAAGTTGTTTATTTTATCTGCTTAAAATGTTTTTAATAATCGGAAGATTAATTAACTGATATGTGACATTTAAATAAACTTGAAAAAGAAATTTATATGGGGTGCTCGGGATAAAATAACGCATATACATAAGGGATAGAAATATACTTTTATTGTATGTGTAACTTTTGAGAACTCATAACTTAATAAATCTGATTGAAATTAATTCTCATAGGAATATAGTGAATCATTTTAACTGGATGTGTCTGTATGGAGCTTGAAAGAGATATATGGATAAATTAGGAGTTCTTGGTTAATAGCTTAAAACAGAAGAACATAAATCATGAGAGAATAAAATATTCAAGTGAATTAATTTGGGTAAACTGCAATCCTAGAATTTTCATAAAAATTGTTAAAAAGAAAAAAAAGTATTGATTAAGTCAAACTGCATAAAATTATTGATTGTTTGAATAAAATTAGGTTTAAATAATTTTAGTAATTAACAAGAGTTTGTAACATTTCTCTGTGGGAACGATAATTTATTTATCATATTATTACTTGAGACCGTGTATACTTGCACGTTTTTTGTGTGTGTTGTAAAACACACAACAGATTTAAATTTAAAGAAAAATTAAAATAGATACTTATTTGTAATAGTAAATTTATTATATCAAAAATATTAGAGTTAACAATAAAATATAAGTGTGTAAGCAATTGTATTTTTGATACATTATTTAATTGTATATTTTTATAAGTTTTATAATTTTTATCAACTTTTTAAATTCTATGTAGATTTTGACAAAATTATCGTATTTTATATTTGTACGATAAGTTTTTATGGACTTGGGTTAAGAAGTGAAAATACTAAAATGAAATAAAAAGTTAAGAAAACTTAGAAATTCTTAAAAAATATATACGAGGATGAGACAAAATTTAGAATTATTTTCTTTTTAAAGTATTTATGTTTAAACTTCACAAAAGTTTACAAAAATTGCTAAGTTTTTTAAATCAATAAATTTCAAATAATTATGTAAGGAACTTATCTCTACTACTTGGGTATCTCACTGCATGTAATATTAATTACGTGATGTTAAGTAAATATTTGAAAATTATTAAAATTATACATTTTTTTTAAATTTTTATTATTATTTCTAGTATGTAATAACGTACATCATACTCAGTTACACTTATAATGAGATACCAAAATAAGATTGAAAAATTTGTTCTAACTTTCATAAAGTTTTCAATGAATACATATTTTAAAACTCTCTTTAATTTATTAAAAACCAAAAGGAATTATATTTTATTTCCCTAACTTATTCGACTGTAAGTTATAAATTTGCTCTTAACAAGATTTGTTAAAAAAATCAACCTAATGACCCGTGTCCCGTTGTATTTAAAAACATTTGGTCTAATTTTTATTCATCCTATTAACATAAATAACCAAAAAATAACAGGTATCATATAAAAATAAACTACACATTATTTTTCATTAAATATATTAATAAAATAAAAATTAAGGTATTTTTTGCGAGTTGGTAAAACCAATTTGATTTATTATTAGTAATTAACGACTTTTCAGATAGAAAAATTTTAATTCGGGTTTTTGAATTCTCATTCACATTCAAACAAGGGTGCAAGCTAATTGTGAGTCTCGATTGATATTCATGCTTCTTACCACCTCTCTTTGTTAAAAAAGAAAGAAAGAAAGAAAGAGCAGCAATTTGCAACATACAATCCCTAAAATTAAATACTCTAATGTACATTAATTAAAAATACAATTATGTGAAACAAAAAGTAACAAAACGATGCGTTTGAAGATCATCGTCTGCGAGACTGGAGGATATATATATATATATATATATATATATATATATATAGAGAGAGAGAGAGAGAGAGGAGACTTCAACGCTTAGCACTATTGTCGCCGTCGATTGCTTTCCTCTTCCTTTATCGCCGGTAACCACAACGCATAAGCTTGTTATCCGCTCCTATTGACAAGGTTTTCGAATTTTTTTATTGGATTTATGTAATCGCAACTTTTTCTCTTTCAGATCGTCTCCAATCTTGCTTGTAATACCTGGTTGAAATTTAAATTTCAGTTTCTTTTTGGTTACTTTATTTTTCAATTTTTGTGTTTGCTATACGTTATTTTGCTGCAGAGTATTGTATTTCCTGGAAATTTATTTATTTTAACTCTTTAAAGTTACTCGTTTTAGGGTTCAATGTTTTTCTTTAATTCTTTGATTTGATGAGAGCATTCTCTTGGAAAATTATATTTTTCTGATCTTGGTGTGAGATATGTAAGAAAAAGATAGAGGACCTTGCGTTTGGACGGAAATGACCCCTTTTAGATCCAGAAAAATTGATTAGGCGCATCATGATGGCATATAACCCACTATTGGGGTATGCAATTGAGGTTTTCTGAGCATACCACTGAGACAAAACTTGAAATTTTTCCGACCCAGTTGGTAAAATTTACTTCCCCCCCAAGTTTCATGTTCCAGTCTTTTATCATATTAGCGAATGCATTCCTCTCGCTTATCTTTGAAGACCCAAACATGAGAAAAGTCCTTTGTTGCTGGCAGGCACAGGATCAGAGAAGCTCCTTGAATCATATCGTCTTATTTTTGTTTCTATTTCTGTATTTGCATGTCCTCTATACCTCAGGGGAAGGGGGCAGCATAGGTGTTTAAAGTTGTTTTGTATCGATATTTTAATTATGTCATATGGATTGATGTCTTACCTGGGCATGTGGGTTTGGTGCATCTTGATTAAGTGTTGCTTTAGCTCTGGACATTGTTGTGGTATTTTATCTTTGCAAGTATCGTTAGTTAGTTATAATATTACACTATCTATTTGCTTTCCTGGATTTTATCTCCTGTTTATCTGACTTGTATTTCAATGACAATGAATAATTAGGGAAAGGAGAATGGAAGGGTCAATTGGCCGAGGAGGTGGAAATGTCGATATGTATTTATCCAATTACAAGCTTGGGAAAACACTTGGCATAGGGTCATTTGGCAAAGTCAGAATTGCAGAGCATGCTTTGACTTGTCATAAAGTTGCAATTAAGATCCTAAACCGTCGTAAGATAAAAAATATGGAAATGGAAGAAAAAGGTTGGTCCAATTTGCTTGGAGATAGCCTGTCCTTTTCGATACATCCATGCTTTTTATTTAAGTGCCTTATTTCTCTTTTAAGGAAGCGTCGTGTTTTTTAGTGTCTATTACCTTACAAAGATGACAAATTTCACATTATTACTTACTTTAGTGAGCTGATTGGATAACTTTTTAAAATTAATTCCTACATGTTTTCTAGCTGTTTACTTGCACTTTTACTATGATGGGAAGATAATTTTTTTTTCTGTTTGTTTTCTTGCTTATCTTTGCAGTGAGAAGGGAAATCAAGATTTTGAGATTGTTTATGCATCCTCACATTATTCGGTTATATGAGGTTATTGAAACCCCTACAGATATTTATGTCGTCATGGAATATGTAAAGTCTGGGGAGCTTTTTGATTATGTTGTAGAGAAGGGTAGGTTGCTAGAAGATGAAGCCCGCAATTTTTTTCAGCAGGTCCGTTCAGCTATTACATTGTAGTTGTTGGTGTTTATGTCATTTCAATTAGTTACATATGGTCGAATTATTTCCTGCTGTAGATAATTTCTGGTGTGGAATACTGCCATAGAAATATGGTGGTCCATAGAGATCTTAAGCCTGAGAATCTGCTATTGGATTCTAAATGCAATGTCAAGATTGCTGATTTTGGTCTCAGCAATATAATGCGTGATGGTCATTTTCTGAAGACTAGCTGTGGAAGTCCAAACTATGCTGCCCCTGAGGTATGAAGTCTGTGGTGTTGTAACTGTTGATGCTTTTAACCTTTGCTCATGCTGCAGACCTTTGACTACAATATACTTATAGTATATAATGTCTTGATCTCAACCTCCAAGGTTTCTGTCATGTTTTTAGGTGATCTCAGGAAAGTTGTATGCTGGGCCTGAAGTTGACGTTTGGAGTTGTGGTGTTATATTGTATGCTCTTCTTTGTGGAAATCTTCCCTTTGACGATGAAAACATTCCCAACCTTTTCAGGAAGATAAAGGTAACTATAGATTTACCTAGAACAAGTAGCTTTGACCACAGTGATGTCATTGAAATGCAAAACTATCCTCCAAAGCATGTTTGGAGCATTGTTATTGGTTGTCTTCAATCTTAAAGTCAACCTGGTACATTTAGGATGTGTCATGCATTGATGGATTCTGTTACCAATTCGAATTGCATGGTCATTATCTTCTTTTAAGCTAATTGTCTCGTTAACATTTGGATCTAGCTAGCAGCACTCGTTTTGTTTTGGTAAAACAAAAAAAATAATACCCTTAAAACTTGTAACCACAAAACAACACTCGTATATCTAACTTATATATTTTCACCATTCATATTATTTTATATTAAACGTCGTTCAATTTAAACTATGGTTATTTAAACCTATTTAATGTTAAACACACTCTAATTGGACCTGTTCAATTTTATTGGGGTGTTATTTTTGTTGTCATAAGTTTTAGGGATATTTTTTGTAATTTCTCTTTTTATTTTCTATCAGCAGATGGAATACAGTTATTAGTGTGTAGTCTGATTTTAATACACTAATTTGATGAACTGGTCAATTTATTTGCATGCAATGCAATTGACACTCTTATTCTGATTATTTGTAGTGATGTGAATATTTTATGGTGGTTTTTCTTTTTCTCGTATTCTCAGCCCAAAGTTTGTTATTTTAGTTTTTTTCCTTTGCTATTGATTATTTACTATTGATACCATTTCATATATATAAATATTGTGCCTATTATAATAACCTAATTTTTTTTTTAAATTCAGGGTGGGATTTACACTCTTCCTAGTCACTTATCACCTGGTGCAAGGGATTTGATCCCAAGAATGCTTGTGGTTGATCCAATGAAGAGAATGACTATTCCTGAGATTCGCCAACATCCATGGTTCCAGGCACATCTTCCACGCTATTTAGTTGTGCCTCCACCAGATACAATGCAACAAGCTAAAAAGGTATGCTTGTTTTCCATATTCGTTATCCATCTTCCAGTGGCTAAAGTGCTCTAAGGAAAATAAAAGAATGAATAAAATTTTACCTAGCTTTTACTATTGGGATTTTTTTTTCACTGCATCTTAAATGGGATTTCTTGTAACCCGTTCAATTACCACCATGCATCATGCAGATTGATGAAGATATTCTTCAGGAGGTTGTTAAGATGGGATTTGATAGGAACCAACTGGTTGAATCTATTTGCAACAGAGTACAGAATGAGGTTTGCACCTTTGAAATCATTGATGCTCATATTTATGGTTCAAAAAGTCGTACTTATTGCCTACATCATGTTTCAGGGTACAGTTGCATATTATTTGCTACTGGATAATCGGTTTCGTGTATCTAGTGGCTATCTTGGTGCTGAGTTTCAGGAAACTATGGTAATATTTTTGCTTTTTTCTTTTTTGGGGCTTCTAATGCGAGATTCCTTTGCTCTCAAATTTTTTCTTAGCTGCTGTTCCCAATTTTTTATTTTTTATTTTTTTAAATATCTATTTGGGTTGAAGCTCTCCTTTTTTTTTAAGTGCTTTAAAGAAGAGGACCAATGAGGATATGATAATTCTTTACTTGGCATTTGTTCTTTGATTTGATTGTTACGTTGAGTCATGATTGACTCTGTATATAGTTCATGGCTTATAATTTTTTTTAAGGCACATTTTGAGGCGGTGCTATTCTGATTAGACCTGACTTGTAATATTGAACAGGAATGTAGTTTCAATCGGATGCATCCAAGTGAATTAGCTGCTTCTCCTGTTGGACATTGCCCTCCAGGATATATGGATTATCAAGGGATGGTGATGAGACCACAAGCCCCAGTTGAAAGAAAATGGGCTCTCGGACTTCAGGTTGTCTTTATTTCGTTTAAAGCTGTTAGTACACTCAGCCAACTTATGAGTGAATACATGAACACGATTTTTGTGCTTTAGCACTTTTAGGTTCCTCCCCACGCGGGTCTGGTTCTTAAGAATTGAATGTTTATGCCATATTGCTATTATTAGGTTACTAGTTTAGGGGTCCATGAAATTATGTTTACCTATAGTAATATGGAAGGAATAAGTGCATTTGGTGTGTTGTTTTATTGATCTTTCTGCTCCCCCCCTTTTTTGCTTTTATTCTTGCAGTCTCGTGCCCCTCCACGTGAAATAATGACTGAAGTCTTCAAAGCTCTGCAAGAGTTGCATGTGAGTTGGAAAAAGATTGGACACTATAACATGAAGTGTAGGTGGATTCCTGGACACCAGGAAGGTATGGTGAATAATTCGATGCACAGTAATCATTACTTTGGAGATGAATCTACTATTATTGAAACTGATGGTGTAACGAAGTCACCCAATGTGGTCAAATTTGAAGTGCAGGTAATCTGCCCTGCTTCTTTTAAAAATGGCTTTTTTTTTCTTTTCTCTAACCCTGCATTCACCCATAAGTTGGTAAATTTCAACTTTCAAATAATTTTGCTATTACCTATAGCCATAAATTCACAATGCTATACAAGATGTGCATATCACAATGTAGGCCGTTACACACCCTCGTAACTGTTTTATGCTATGTGGGGGTTTAATTGAGTGGTGTGAAATACACGTATCTTGTACTACTACATTGTGAATTTGTGGCAAAACCTTGGTTAGTTATTGAATGTTGTTTGCCTAACGTAGTAGTAATGTGCTTTACTGCTAGCTTTACAAGACACGGGAGGAGAAGTATCTGCTTGATCTGCAGAGGGTGCAGGGTCCTCAATTTCTATTCTTGGATCTTTGTGCTGCCTTCCTTGCGCAACTGCGTGTACTTTAAAGCGACTCTGTTTTGGTTCACAATTTACTGTATACGAACCTACTGTTATAATTGTGAATAAGAGAACTTGATGTATATAATCCATCCTTCAGCTTCAGCACTCTCTTTTCATATTATTACCATTTTTAGAGGGTAATAGTTCTTTTGAGCCGATCCTCAGTGCTGGTATTGGCTAATCCATTCGTTTGGTGGTTCACATTTCTAGGATTTTTCTCTTTTAAATAGAATTGATCAACCTCATCTTCTTCTGAGATCTTGTTTTCTCCCTTTTTCCACCTTTTGGTATGGCCACTTCTGTTAGATGTTTTGTTTTTTGTAATAATGTTTTCGAATCAAGGGCCTCATACAGCTGCTGAGATGACGATTCGTTAGCTATCAGTTACCACTGGTGTCTTCTATGTCTTGAATCTTCCATATGTTTTATTTGTTAGTACACCTTATTTTTTATTAGAGTGCTACTAAATTTGACCACATTTCTTATATAATGCCCACCCACAAGTAATAAAACTTACATAATTTAGTGGTGTTCTTTTAAAGATAATGGTATTGTTACAATAATTTGATAAAGTTGTCATTAATGAAATATTTTTGTGATAATAACAATTTGCATTGTGTTTTAGTATCCATGAAAGAAGAGAGTATGAATGTTATCTTTGTAGGAGAGTTTATTGTATATTGATAAACAGAATGAGACAAGTGTTTGATTGTATTAAACAAATATAAGTGATCGACTAGAAGTGTTTTTGAGAACAAGAATAGCTAGCTAGTTAACAAAGCAGATAGGTGGAAGAGCACTCCAAAGTGGCAGTTCAACATGTAGAAGTGGTGAGATCATGATTTGAAGTCTGGTCGTCTCTTCTTTCTTCCCAATATCTTCCACCTCATTAGACATCTCTGCATTATTACTTTTGATACGTGCCCCTTGTGGGGTTTTTTTTTTTACTTGAAAAAGATACGATGCTGTCCAATTTCAACTTCAAGCACACAGGTATCCCATTAAAGGCATAGAGTGAAGCTGAGAATTTCCTTTCATATTTCATCGTATTCATTGCTTCTCTTAACATTGAAGGCTCATCTCCATATAATTTCACTGCAACCTCCATTGGCTCTTCTATTTCCTCAGCAATATTCTCAAAGGCATAATAGTAGCAATGGTTGAACCAACATCATGACCATCCACAAATTTGAAATCCATTAAACCACCTAAATAACTACTTTCTTTTCTCCTTAAGCTATAAAACTCTGTCCAGTACCATCACTTAGATTATAATCCAATTCCAATTCTAAATTGTTCTCTTTTACATGTGTCCTCTTCTCCAGTCAAACAGGTCTCAAAGCTTGATGCCATATATCTATTCTCATTTTTACTGCTTGTGGGGGTAACAATCCTCAACGTCATTGAGAAAATCTGTGAATTGGGTGTTGGGGAAATCAATTGCTTCTTGATCTTGTGCTACATGCTTTTGCTGATGATTTTTTTTTTTTTGGGGGGGGGGGGGTGGGTGGGTGGCGGGTGTTGGTGGGTTTGGTTTCTTTGATTTGAGCCTTTGAAGTGGAAGGTTAATGATCTTAGAAGGGAGAGCAGGGGATTTAGAAGAACAAGGCCAGAAATTGGTACGAGTATTTGAATCACGAAGTAAGCAAGCTGCTGCTTCTACTGTATCAAAAGTGCCAAGCCATAATCTTTATCTTTTGTATTGTGTCTTTGATCTCAGTTACCCATCTTCCTGATGCCCTTTGTCTCACTCCCACAAAGCGCTTTTGAGTTGTTTTAGTTCCATCTATTGCTGCTGCTTCTTCAACTACTTCGTCCCAATTAGTCATAGTTGCTAATTCAGTACTACTGCAATTGTTGCTTTCATTATAAGCCTTTCTCTTCCTTTCCATTTCTATGTTTTTTTGTTTGTTTCTCAATCAACTTGTGTATTCTTTTGAGTTTTGTGGGGTTGGAATAAGTGCTTACTCTTCTGAAAAAGAAGATGATTAAGTTGAATCTCACTCTTGTTTATCTATATAGGATGCCTGATAATAATTGAGGAGATGTACAGGTTTGAAAAGATCTATTTGTAGCTGCTTGTTTTATTTCTTTGTTCTATATATTTCGGCTTTAATGTAAGACCAAATGGAGCTCTCTTTTTTATAATAATTTATGCAAAAATTAGGTTGTGAATTAATAAGAATTATTAATTGTTATTGTTTAATTAATTGATAGTTAATACTTCATATATTAAGTATTGAAATCTCGACAAATAAAAAGTATAAAATATAAAAGTTCTATATTCGTGTAATTTAACCAACAAGATTTATGTAGAGAAAACCAAAAATTTGAATAATGCTAAAAGTCTATTATTTAATTTTATAATAATAGATAATTATTATTGTTTTATGAGTTTTGATTTTCCTATTTAAATTTTCACTACGATAAAATTTACAATTTTAAAACTATTCGTATGTTAACGGTAATTATTAATTTCATTAACGTTGTTACATAGAATTAATTATTTTATGAGTTTTAATTTTTCATTTTAATTCTCCCACCAAAACATAATTAATACATAAATTATTATTTTTATATCAAATATAATTTAAAAAATAAGTAAATAAAACTTAATTTATAATAAAATTAGATTATACGAAATACATTGATAGTTGAAATACACTTTATTTATTAATTTTTGACATGTTATTTATAGTGAAATAACAACTCATTTCCTTTATAATAATTATAAAATATAAGATAATATCATATTTTTAATTTTTATTAGTAAAAATTGAACTATGAATAAGTTACTAAGCAAAACAACTTTTTTTTCTTTTAAAATTTATGAACTAAAAATCTAATTACAAAACTCGGTAATTATAATTAGAAGTTAAAATGTTTCACACATCTGTTTGATAGATTCCAAGTAAAATGGTTACAATCTAGGTGGTTCTAAGGTCCCTTATTGGTTCTACTGTTCATCTATTTATACCGAAAAGATAGAACACGTGACCTTGTTCCATTAGGGACGTATATGAAACCATTAGTACGGCCCAAATTACAATTAATTAGCTGACATGTCAGCGGGCTAATACACTCAACAATCAGGTTAACAAAGGGCCCGCGACAGGTTGAATTAGACTTCAAGTATAGGGTGATACTAAGGTCTCACGTGCTGGGACCATGCATGTAAAAGGCTGTACACAGGCTAAAATAGATGGTTAAAAGGGCTATTCACGGTTTGTATACGGATAGGTAGGTCCCAGATTGGTGGGGATCTGAGTATTAAACTGACTTTAATGAGATTTCACACGGTCCTTAAGCTAAGAACGGCTGCTTAGACATTAGGTCAATGGGTTGATTAGGATAGGTCCTTTTGCTGGTTACGGGTACACAATATATTTGTTCCAAAGAATAGCTTTTACCTTTTTGCAAATCTAAATTGTACTTATGTCGCGTTTCTCAGTATCTTCTCCTTCCTACATTTTGTCTGAATACTTTTTATTTATCTAAGCAGCAGAGTCCTCAGCAAAGAAAGAAAACCTGAGCTTTTTGAACGGAAGGAAGATGCCAATGGCTATTACTGTAACTCCACAGGGAGAATGATCTCCACTGTATTAAGAACAAGTAACCAAATCAAAGTGAAATAAGTTGTTCTTTCCTTTGAACACCACTTGGACATTACATGGTTTGACTATATGCCATTTGTACATCACCTGACGAAGTCTTTAACTCTATCCAGATCGCTATATTGATTTGGGACAGCTTCCATATTTGGATGTAAGAACTCTCGGACTGAGAATCTCTCTTGATAATTTTCATTTTTATTTTTAATAAAGTATATATAAAGAAAAAAAAGACGCAAACTTCAACTTTCAAGAAACTAGCATAGCATTACACATATACAGTGCACTTCAAGTAAACACCAGTGATAGAGAGTAGATATAATTTGAAACCTAAGTTGAACAATTGTATCACTTGATCTGCAATACTAGCACAGGCAAAAATAAGTAAAAACAAACATTTACATTTTAAAATAATTTTACATAAAATATTCCCAAGACAACAGATAAAAGGCAGAACAATTATCCAATGCTGGAATGCCCAATTACATCAGTAACAATCTTCAAACTTAAACGGCATTAAGAAGAGGTGTGCTGCACTCATTGGTGCTTATTGGATGTCGAACTGACTCCAGAGTTGGATCTCTATAAGCAGTCCTTAGTTTCTCGTAAAATTGAGTCATGGTGGGATTGTTCTGGTCCTCTCTATCTTTTTTCATCAAACACTGCATAAAACAATTACTCGGGACATTCCTTGTTAGGTATAGAGAGAGAGTAATTGCATATTACAGTAAAGAAATTGTAAAATAACTGTTTTAAGTTATTAGGATATTAACATCATGCAATCTCTTAACTGAGCATTATCATCATTTTCTCTATATGAAATTTGAGATCACATGCATGATGTCAACGAAAAAAAGGTTGGACTCTGCAATGTGGTCAATTAACATGCAATGTGAGAATATATGTAATGTGAAGCTTCATAAGAAAATCTTACATATAAATTACAAGAGTCCATAGAATAGGGAATATATAAAAGATTCAGAATAGCCTAAAATGTCAAATACATAAGAACCTAAGAATTATTAAATAGAAAAAATGTGATGATGTTGGTAAGCTCAGTACCTCAAGAGGATAGTCTTTGAACATTGGTACAAATCTTTTTAGGCAATACCCGTTGAAAATAAGTGTTAGAATTGGAAGAGGAATGACCAAGGTGGAAGCCAACGGTAGCTTCTTAAGCCCAAAGATGCCAATCGCAATAACATGCATCAATACCAAAGAAAAAATTGTAGAGTAGTGCACTAATGGCCAAAACTTTCCATCAGCATCAAACTTGGGGGAATAAACATTCAACAGCTGTGAAAGAGAGTTTAGCATTGTGAGTTGAATAAGAAATGAAATCCAAAACTTTAAAGGGAAAAGAAAAAAAATTCAAAATTAGCCCACTAAAATTGACCTCCACTCCAATCAGTACCCAAAAACCTCCCATTTTGCTCCTACTCCAAATCTCACATTCAAACCAACCGCCTCTCTCCCCCACCCTGTCTCCTCCACCCACACCCATTCCTATCCCCTCACCATCTTCCCCACCCCCACCCCTATATCCGCACCATCTTCCTCACCCCCACCCAAAACCACCATATTTGCCGCTGCCATTTCCAGATTTACCACAGCTGCAACAACCCAGCTTTGTCAAAACTTCTGTCATTTAGATCCGCCGCTGCACCATCGGCAGTTGGTTTCCTTCACCACTGCCAAATGACCATCAGTTTCTGTAAAATCTTCCCGTTAGAGCTACCCTTCTCCTTAGAGTGATCTAGTAGATATTTGTTAGTTTTGATTATTTGGTTTTGTTTGACAAGCTTGACATGGAGGACGATGACTCGATTATGGCCCTCCTTTGAGGGATTGCAACACCCTCTTTTCTGATGTGTCTTAATTTGTGATTTTTTAATTTGTGTGTATATATATATATATATATATATATATATTTTGTCTCTGTATTGTTTTGAGTTGCTTGAATGGTAGTGCTTTTTATTTTCTTAGTCAGTTTTGGTGGTAAGTGGTGATTTTTCCATGATTTGAGATTGCAATTCTCTGAGGTCATATGGACACATGGATTGCCCCTAGGGGTGTCATGCTTGATTTGATGGTTTCCACAGGCATTAGATAAGGGTGTTTTGGTGTGTAGAACTAGGTCTGGGTGGGGAAAGCAATCTATATACAATGATTGCTATGTGTTTGTTCTAATTTAAGGTTAGTACAAGAATGTAATGTTTTGTTCATCTTTTTAAGTTTGTATCCTGCTACAATGTTAATAAAATTGTCTTTATTTGACCCAAAAAAAAAATTCCTAGACCTTCTCATTTACTTTACAGAACGATGAATCACATAGTTATTTTTATGGTAAAAGGATGTGTATACAGCCTTTCATAAATAGGCTACAGTTTTCACCACTTGTTCCTTTTTTTTTTCTTTTCCTGGAACCAGTTTTCACCATATTAATAGATAATCAGTACATAAGAAAGGGACACTAACCTGGTTCCGATAGATGATGTAGCCAAGAAAATAATAAACCAAGAGGAAAGGTAGAATTAGTGGAGCAAGGAAAAAGTAGGTTATGCCAAGGAGTCCAACAAAGAGAACCTTTGGAATTGCACTATGATAAGGAATCGCTGGAACCTCAAAATCATCGCTATCTTTTCCTACAAATAGTCCTTTTAGAAAACCACAGATTAAGGGAATCAGTCGGCAGAGTTCATGTGATAGACCAGTCCATCCTGATGTTACAACATATGAGATGAAAAATGCAGCCTGCGTTTCAAACATATAGCCCATGTAACCTCCCCAATCATAATATGGAAAACAGTTCAAAAGTTACAGGCTAAAACGAAAGACGTATCTGAACAAACAAGAAAGCACAAGGCTATAAAAGAGGGCAGAGAAAGATTAAAATTTAAGCAATGGTTAGCCCATGACCCACAGCTAATAAGCCTTTTTTGAGGCTTCTCTCTTAACTAGCTATCAATTCTAACTTCTATTCATTTATTTATTTAAAATTTGCTACACAGGGCTCCATTATCTGCATTTATATTTTCTCAAGCTATTAGCCGTGCAAGAGCCAAGAAAAACACAGGACCCATAATTTGCTCAACAGAGATAATCGCCAGACAGTTTTCTATTCTATGTCGGCTCAGATTAGCAGTTACTCAGTTATTCTTTAAGGCCAGGTTCTTGTAGTAAAAATTCTCAAATTTTCAAGAATAGCCAGCTTCCCATTGTAGTTAAAATTCTGAAGGTGAATGAAAAGCTACAAAATTCATGAAAGAAAATTTAAGACTGCAGAGGACATCTATAAAAGCTTTAAGTCATTGGAGAATTCCATGCATCTCCTTACTTGAGTGACCTTTACAAGGCCATTGTCCAGAACAGGTCCACTCCACTAGGCTGGGAAGGGGGATATGGATAAAATATCAACCTACAAGAATCTTCAAAGACAGATTTTATAGAAACGACAGCGTCTCGAGCTAGACAATTCTTGCAATTACACGAGGCAGATGATCCCATATAATTAACAAAGGAAATCTAGAACAGTTTTTCTTCCATAAAAATAAAATATATTTCCCAGTTTAGAAGTGCAGACTATAATCAATTAAGATATAACAGAAAATTTTCTTCTTGTGCAGAAAGATTAAGAGGTGATGTTGCAACTTTATTAGAACAGAAGACAATAGCAAAATAAGCTTTCTAGTAATTTCTAGTCAAACTAATGCAAAGGAAATTCAAAGAAATGGATGCAAGTTATATACAACTTTACAGAACATATATGAATTATTCCATAGATATCCAAATTACAAATGGGAATATAAACTCACCTGTGCAGGAACTGCTCCAGCAAGCACACTTGGAATGTTTTTGGGATCTAAAAAGATGTCAACCTGATACAGAGCTGATCCTGATAGCACATTCGCAAAGAAAAAGTTCCATATCATAAACCACAATACTTTAATACATGCACTTTTGTGCATCTGACTGACAGAGATGAATCCTTGCATAGAAGAAAACAATATCATGACCGGTGGAATTATAGATACGAAGAATTGAAGGATAAGACTGGGAAGATATCCTGTTATGACTTCACTTACAACATCCCTGCAACTCAAAGAATAACCTATATTAGTACACCATGACAAAGGATCCTGTAAATATGAATGCTTAAAAATATGTAAGTGGAAATACTTGAAGAAAATAAAAAATTGAAAAGTTGTCAAACAAATAAGTACAAGAGTATTACAAATCAAAAAGTGACAAAAGGAAAGCAGCTAGAAGGGAAGGCTGATAGGGACATGTTTGAACTTTAAACATCAATTAATTAGTACCAAGGATTAAATTGAGAAGATCCGGAGGAAGAGAGAGGCAGAAAAAGTAACAAGCTAAAAATTAGAAGGAAAAAGAAGAAGTCAAATTTGCACTTACATTTCCAGGATGGTTTCGAGAAAAGGAAACCAGACTTCTAACTGGTCCAAATTAGCAAGGCCTTGTACTATTACGACTGGGATGAGGAATAAAATTGTAAAAATAACACATGCAACAATAACCACTAGCTTGAAGATCCATCTTTTTAAGAATGAGGCAGAAAAGAAAGACCAGTGTACATCCTGAGGCTCAGGAGCTCTCTCCGTGACCCACTCTATGGGATTGACACCTTGTTGTATGTGTAAAGCTATTGCAACACCAAGCCTTGTCTTGAATGATACAAAGGTAGCTGGAACTTCCTACAAATTATGACAGTAAAGTGGATTAAATCACAACAGAGATACTGCTTCAAATAAAAAGTTGGTTAAACAGTGAAAGATGTGATAAGGCAAGAGTGCAATTACATGTACATGACCTCAAAATTTGCACATAGAAAAAACAAAAGAACAGAACATAAAACTTTTGCCATAGGTACCTTTAATACTTTTATGTGCCCTCTGTATGTGACAAAAAGAAACTCAATGATCATAATGTTTTTGCACCAAACAAACTAGCAGTTTCCTTCACATGCTACATGAATTCATATTAACAGACAATAGGCCATGACTCTAAGTAAAGTTGGTAATTGATATTGGACGATTACAATTAGTAGATAACTAGTGAAAAAAAGCTAATTCAGCTTATCTTTTACAATTTTTTAAAGATAAAATGAATGGTAACCACTAGTATCATTTCGTTTTTAATATTGCCGAAGCACATAAATATTTATTGATAGAAGAAGCTCATACCTTTCCCGTCAAAGAAGTTTGTTCCATTCTGATATTATCTTCCAGATCTTCCAATTTCTTTCCATAGTGATCTACAAGATCAACTCTACGACCAAATATCCCCAAAAAACCATCACGCCTGAACTTCTGTTGTGATTGAGTTTTTACTTTCATATTGGCAAGTCTTTTGTACATCTTCTCCGCATCATTCTGCCAAAATAACAAAAATACACAATTTTGAGATAATATTATAATACATGTCTCAAGTAATCCTCAACAATCACCTTGAAGATGCTGCAGCTATATTAGAGTAGCATAGGAAATATCTTTATAATTAAAAATCATATGCAAGATAGCGAAAGAAGATACCATTATAGGATATATTGCAGTGCCTAGGATGTGAAATTTAGATGAAAATAATCAGAATTTTGTGCTTTTAATCAATCCAGTTACAAGTCTAAATATTCTCAGCCCAGAGCACTTTTTTATTTTTTTGGGGCTATGAAGCCTCAACCACTTAAGTGTAGACGATTGAATCAATCAGAAACTTCACATAAAATGCTTACTATGAGACCATGAAGTTTGCTAGATTGAGGAACTACTGCATGTGAAAGGTAAGTGGACGGATGGTATTCTGTAAAAAACCTCTCAACGGTTTCACTGCAGCTGCTGCCAGATGAGACAGGAATTCCTCGAACAAGTATTGAAAATTGATAAGGCTGAGGTTTAGATGAATAGAAGCAAGCGATTCTTTTTGACGAAATATAACAATATTCCTGCAGACATAAAAATGTTACTAAAATTTTGTCTTTATTTCTTTTTTGAGGAACCACCTATAAAAATAGGACTTTACTTACATGATACAGAAGATAGCAGACAACTCCAGTAAAAACATATGTGGCACAAAAGTGAACCCATAACCTTGAGAAACGCCAATCATAACATCAGTTTTCCAATGATTAGATAAAGGTTTAAATAAAGTAGAGAAGTAGGCTTATACTGTTAGAGACAACAAAGGAAAAAAAAGGAAGCCAAGTGACCAAAAAGAAGAATACACAATCAAGTCGGTTAAAAATACAAAGTCTTGGGCAAACACCTACATTGATTAAGAATGTATTTCGAGTACAGATTATATGCATAATGAGTCTCACAACCTATTGAATTAATTCTTTGAGTTAATCTTTTGGTGCATATGACTGCAAAATTTGATACATACAAAAGTGATTAGGAAAAAGTAATATAAATTAGCATATCCTTTTGAGAATTCATTCATTTTATTTTTGATAAAATAAAATACAAGAAAAAAGAAAAATGCCACAATTGATAACACTACTAGCATTCTGTTCATCGTTCAAAAATCAATTGAAAAAAGAGAAACATAGAAAGGAGATGTCATTCATTACTCCTGCCAGTGGGGTAGTACTAAACACCAATTACATTGCTTGGTCTTTTAATCGAGTATTGGGTACCTGTGTTTTTCAAGAAAATCATTGCACTAAATTGCATTTTATTAGCCTGAGTACCACATATCACTTACTTCGGGAGGAATAAATCTCAAGTCCATAGAATGATCATCAACCACAATAGAAACCCAAATTCTCTCTCAAATGAAATGAATCATCTAAAAATGTCGTGCTGAGCATCCACCCAGTTATAATTACCTGTTTGAACCATTGCTAACATTTGAAATACTGAATGAATCCAAAGATGTGCTCGACAAATTAGAAAAGTCATCACTAAGCTGGTTCCCAAGATAATTAACCGGGAGAAGAACGAAGATTCCGATAATCCCAGCAAAAGTAAAAACTTTCAAACTGCATCGATCATTTAAAAGATAAGGTCACTGGTATTCAACATTAAAAGAAAATAATAAATCAGATTCATGGAATAAAAGAAGACTGATTTCACATTAACTAAGCTTATATGTTTTTTCTTCAATAAAAGACAAGGTACGCATGGTACGTATAGCGACGCAGACATGAGGAAAACACACAAAACATCCTAAATTAGCACAATCACATAACGATTTGGAAATTAATACACTGTATCAAAGTTTAGAAATATCAAATAGAACTTTAACCAAAAAAAAAATAGAAATATCAAAATGCGTCGGGAAAGTCAAAATCAGGTACGAAACAATTGTTGGCTACTGCATAGAGATGAAAGTAAAACCTGAAAACAAAAATACGAGTAAAAACGAGAGCGTCCAAGCCAAAGCTCTCCAGGATTTGTTCGTCGGTTAGCTTCCATGCTCTTTTAACCCAACCAGCAGTAGGTAAAAACCTCTCCAAGCTGAAATCATCGTGCTGCTGCGATTTTCCTTGAGCAACCAATCGCGGTGCATAGACATTGATATTGCCCGGTTGCTTTCTCAATATAGAATACAGAGTGAAAAACAGAAAACAAAGGCCAAGATTTATTCCAACAGAAGTTAACAGAGCCGAAAGAATCATATCTCGATAAAAAAAAGCTTCAGAATGCCAATCGCGTTTTACTTGAATTCGGCCAATAAATTGAATAAAAGATGCTCCATAAAATGACGATATAAAGGAATGCTCGTACTTGATAGAGTCAAAACTTGAAAGGTAGTTGAGCGAAATGAGAGAGAGAGATGAGATGAGATGCTTTTCTTTTGGTTGTATGAGAATGAGACTGAGATTTGCGTTGCTTTCGTACTCAAGGAAGTGGCCGACGTTACTATAAAAATAGAGGTAGCCGACGTTACTCTAAAAATAAAAATTAAAAATAGTTCACATTAATCCATATCCAAATAACATTTTATAAATTTTTTATTTAAATTATTAAAAAAATGGCGAGAATAGCTTATTTATTTAGTATTTAGTTGCCATACAATACATATATTTTAAATAGATTTTATTTAATCTTTTTAAACGTATACACGGTGTTGATAAATAATAAATTAGTATATTTTATAAAAAATAATGTAAATTTAAATTTAAGTAACTTTTTGATGGGTTTTTTTTTTTTTTTGGAAATTCAGATTATAAAAAATATATATAGGCAACACGAGGACGCTCATGCTCGATCTCCTTGGTGAGGCGAAAGATGGGAACGATGGATGCGAGAGAGAAAGGGACGATCTCATTGTCAAAAATATCCGTAGAGAAGGTGGTTGTGGCGATGCTTCGCGACAGCCTTTCATCAAGCCTTGAGGACCTGACTCGAGGTTCGACATTGCTGTAACCCCTGAATGATTCATGCATAACCAGAATTAGAATCAGAAGAAAAAAATAAAAAGAAAACGTATGAATCGAAAAGAAAACGACAGACCTTATATTTCCCACAGTTTCTGGCTAACCAAATAGGAATTCGGATTTGGGAAAGAGAGAAAGAGAGAGAGAATGGGTGGAGAAAGTAGGGAGGACAGAAACGACAACAGTGGAGAGGAAGATGAAGATGCCGAGTGGAAAGCAACCATTTACTCTGTCGCCTCCACCTCTTCTTTTGCGAATGGATTTCCAGGTTCTTCTCTGCAGGGAGTATCGGATGAAAACGATGAGTTTTTTTTTTATTAAAAATGAAGATATTAAAGAGGGATGACGTTGGAATATAATAAAATGATTAAAATATTCATACAAATAAATTTTAAAAACAATCATTCTTAAAAATTATTAAAATAATAATTAAATAATAAAATTGTTTTTTTATTTTTTTTTACAATCAAAATAATTAATTAATATTTTTTTATCAATTAACACCAAATTTTAAAACAAGTGGATTAAAACTTCAATTCATCCTAAATTATATACATATTTTTAAATGAATTTTTATTTTTTTAATTATTTTATAATTTATTTAAAAAATATTTTTTATAAAATAAATATTAAATTATTTTAAATATTAAATTTATTTTTATTTTTAATAATAATATTATTATTTTAATTAAAATAAAATTTAATATTAATTTTTTATTATTTTAATAAATTCTTACATTGTGATTAATAATAATATTATTGAATAAATATAAAAAATAATTTATCAAAACATATATTAAATAATAAATATGATATAAATTTTAATAAAATATAATTAATGTGATGTATCATTTTTCAATAATGTCTTTGGAACCGTAGCCTCCACATTGGCTACTTGGCTAGCTCATTTTTGCACCAATTATTTTGGCTTTTTGGCGGATATAGGATATTTGTAAATTTACTATTATATTATATTTTAAAAATATCTATTCAAATCAATCATCCATCCACATTTGAAACATTTTAATTTTATTATATTTCCTCAAAATTTATTTAAAAACAAAACAAAACATAAATAAATAAATTTTAAGAAAAGATCATATAATATAGGAGATATGGCTAGGAATATATCATCAATCCTACAGACAGATTTACCCATATAGAATTTAACAAATATTTGAATATAAAATCATAAACTCTATCTTGATGAAAAATTAATAAACAATTAAGTACAATGTAAATAAAATGAAACTTTGCGAATTATATAAGAATTTCTGAATTAAAATAATTAGAGGAAAAAAAATCTATTATCAACTATATATTCAATAAAAATTAAAAAAACTGTTGATTTTGAGAGAGTATATTAATGAATCAGGAGATTGATATTTGAGAAAAGTTGAGCACAAAAGTAGAATTTGTGTAATAAGTTAATAACAACCAAATGAATTTAATCTGTGTTAATACCTTTTGCATAAACTAGTTACGCTGTTGATGTGAGGTATTGAAAAACAAGAAAATAATTAAAAATTGAGTTTATTTCTCGAATTTATTGTATCTTAAATTCTTGATTCTTGCCTTATATTATATTAAACTCTTATTATTTTAAGTCAATAAAATTTAAAATTAATACATTTTTAAAAAAAAAAATATTCAACAAAAAAAAGAGAAAAAAATTAATTTAATTGATAAAAAATATATTCTAAAAATAATAAATAATAATTTTATATCAATTTGTTGTGGATGGAAGCAATAAATAGCGGTATATGAATATATCAAAGCGATAAAATGAACACATAGAATTTACGTGGTTCGACAATTCGCCTGGGTCCACGGGAGCCAGCAGATATTATTTGAACTGAGTAGGAAATATACAGAATACAGATACATATTTTCTCACTAATAATATCTCTCAAGTGTTTTCCAAACTCATAGAAAACTCTCAAACTCACAAGTATTTTCTCTCTTTGAGTTTGTTTATGCTCTCTCTGATTTTTTCTGATTTTTGCCTTATTCTTCAATGCATGAACTCTTCTTTATTTATAGATGAAGCAATTGTGTCATAATTTAAGCCTTAAGTTAGGCCACTAATTTCCTTAAATCATGTCACAAATGATGCCACTAATTTCCCTAAATGATGCCACTAATTTGTTACTTTTAGAGCCAATATTCAACAATCTCCACCTTGGCAAAAAAGTTCATAACGCTGCCTCCAAATGCGTCCTAGGCGCTCTAAGCTCGAGAGATGTTGATCAAGTTCAAGCAGTGTTGAAACTTGATCCCTATAACCACCTTTGTAAGCATATCTGCAGTTTCGACTTCTTGAGTATAACATTCCCTTCATCGACGATTTCTCGAACAAAATGAAATCGAACATCGATGTGCTTGGTGCGACCATGATGAACTTGGTTCTTTGCCAAACAAATGGCATTTTGACTGTCGCAGAAAACCTCCACGTTCTTCTGAACAATACCCAAATCCTTAGTCAACCCGAGAAGACATATAGATTCTTTGAATGCTTCTGTTACAGCCATATACTCTGCCTCTGTAGTAGACAAAGTTACAATTGACTGCAATGTTGATCTCCAACAAACTGGTCCTTCTGTCATTGTGAACACATAACCAATTGTAGATCGACTCTTATCCAGATCTCCAGCATAGTCAGAATCCACATATCCAACTAGGTGTTTGCCTTCAGTCTTGTCTCTTTCAAACTTCAAACCAATATCCACAGTACCATAGATGTACCGTAGAATCCACTTCACTACTTACCAGTGTCCTTTACCGGGATTATGCATGTACTGACTCACCATACTAACAGCGTGGGAAATATCAGGTCTGGTGTAAACCATTGCATACATCAAGGCACCAACAACATTTGCATATGGAACACGTTCCATTTGCTTCTTCTCATCGGTGGTGCTAGGTGACATCAATGCACTCAACTGAAAATGATGAGCACGCGGTGTACTTACTGGTTTGGTTTTTTCATCAATGTCAAACCTTTGTAGTACTTTTTTCAGATACTAAGTTTGTGTCAGACAGGCTGTGCTTGCAACTCTATCTCTTGTGATTTTCATCCCAAGAATTTTCTTAGCTTCTTGATAACTGTATTTTATATAGTTATTTTCACCTATTTTATTAATTATAATTGCTATGTTTTTAATGTTTTTAGTTAATTTTAGTTTAATAAATTAGTATTTACTGCTTTTTATATTTTTTAATAAAAATTAAATCATTTGTATCGAAAACGTACTTAATTGGAAATTTGTGCCCAAAAATATAATTTCAAATAAAATAGTATTTAATTTTAATTTATAAAAGTCGAAAATATAATTTAAATTAAATTCGTGCTTGATTTTAATTATTAAAAGTTTAAAAATTTAATTTAAATTAGAAAAGGGTTAAATTGTAATTAAAGAAAGTTGAAAATGTAATTTGAAATAAATTTGTGGGCCAAAATCCAATTAATTAAAGTTTAATTTTCTGCGCAGGTGAGAAGAACCACGCGCCAATATGCACGCGCGAAACGTGGACCGTCCGATCAAAGAAGAAACGGCTGAGATTCGCGCGTGCTATTCACACCCGACCAACTCGCGTGGGTGCAGCTTCTTTCACGCGGCTCGACGCCCAAGTGGGGCCCACTACCGCGCAGGCCGGCGTGCAGGTGGGTCCACCTTACTGACGCGTCCAGCCGCTGTCCCCCACGTACGCGCGCCTCTGATCCCGTGCGCTGATCTCCGCGTGCAGCCGGATTTTTCTCCAATAAGAAGCTGCCACGTGTCCACTCTGAATCCTAACCTCGAATCAGCAACTGCCATGTGTCCCGCTCTATTTTTTAGCCAATCAGGTGATGACACGTGGCATGTTATGATGAGCGCGATAGCGCAGGATCAAGGTCGTGTGTAGCTGTTTTCTCCGTGCTTTGTTGTCTCCTGCGCTGTTTCCCGCATCCAATGTGAAGCTGCCACGTGTCCGCGTTAATTCCTTTCAGCGAATCAGAAGCTGACACGTGGCACGCATAATGAATTTAAAAAATGCAGAATCGGCGCCCCTGTTTCACGCGTAATTTATTTAATATTTTTGATTCGATTTTCGATACAATTTTGTCCCCCACGCGTTTTAATTTATTATTTTTCCCACACTTCTCTGTCCCCCGTGTGTATTAAATTTTAATATTTTTGATGTATTATTTTGGGTATAAATAGGAGATAAGATGATAGTGTTAAGAAGTTTTTTTGAGTTTGTAATTTTTGTGGTGTTAGTGTGTTGGCTGTGGAACACGCATAAGCCATTTTTGGCTTTTGTTGTGTTCTGTGTGTGCCAAATATTTGGTATAATTGATGTTTTAATTTTCCTTCTTCTTCATCTTAATTTTTTGTATGTGTTGTAATTTTTATTTTAATTTTATGAAGTAATTTAATTTTTCTAGGGTTGCATTTGATCTAAATTTATGATGCTTTTATTTTAATTATTTTTGATAGATTTATAAGACGTTCGATTTGTTCGTTCTATTTTGTGCGTAATGCTTTTTGATTATTTACGAATCTTATCGAAACGATCTGTGGCACATGAATAAACTTGGAAGAGACATTCATGTGTGTATTGCTCGTAAATAGAATGACATGTATGATGAAGGATAGGAATATACCCTAATTGTATGTGTGGTCATTTGAAAACTTAAAACGTAATGAATTTCGGTGAATTTAATTCTCATAGAGATATAGTGAATTAATTTAACGAGGTGTGTTTGTACGGAGCTCGGAAGAGATGTATGAATAAAATTAGAAGTTTTCGGTTGACAAATTAAATGTACTAAAAAATATAAATCAAAAGAAAATAAAATAATTTGAGTTGATTAATTTGGTGAAAAATTACAATCCTAGATTTCTTTTATTTTGTTTTTAAATTCTTTTCTTAAATCATTTACAATCAACGATCGTTTTGAATAAAATCAGAGAGAGATAATTTTAGTACTCAACAAACTATAGTAACAAATCTCCGTGGAAACGATACTTTACTTACAAATTTTATTACTTGTGACCGTGTATACTTGCACGTTTTTGTGTGTTGAAAAACACATAACACTTCTCCAAGATCTTTCATTTCAAATTCTGAACTCAACAGAGCCTTCAATCTGTCGATCTCCACCTTGCTCTTAGATGCAATCAACATATCATCAACATATAAGAGCAAATAAATGAAGGTACCGTCTTGGAGTTTCCGAAAGTATACACAATGATCAAACTGACTACGTGTGTACTTCTGCTCTCTAATAAAGCTATCAAAGCGCTTGTACCATTGTCGTGGTGATTGCTTCAAACCGTAAACTGACTTGCTCAGCTTGCAAGCCCAATTCTCTCGTCCTGGAATTTTGAAGCCATCTGGTTGAGACATGTAGATTTCTTCATTCAAAGTACCATGGAGAAAAGCTGTTTTGACATCGAGTTGAACTAACTCGAGATCAAAATGTGCTACCAAAGCCAATAGTATCTGAATAAATGAATGCTTAACAACATGTGAGAATACCTCATTGTAGTCTATTCCTTCTTTCTAAGCATAGCCTTTTGCTACCAGTCTGGCTTTGTATCTGATGTTGTCTTTACCATGAACATCTTCCTTCTTGGCATAGACCCATTTGCAACCAATAGTTTTCTTTCCTTTGGGAAGTTGAACCAACTCCCAAGTCTGATTCTGGTGTAGAGACTTCATCTCTTCATCCAATGTCATCTTCCACTTCATACTATCAACTCTCTGCACGGCTTCTCTGTAAGTGCATGGAACATCATCATCAATTACTGGAAGTGCGAATGCTACCATGTCTGTGTATCTGGTAGGCTTTCTAATCTCCCTTTCTCGGTCGAGTAGTGACAATAGATTCTGGTTGTTGATTGATCGGTGGTGATGGTGAGAGAACCTTCACCTCAACTGAGATCTCTTCTTGATCATCAATTTCATCTTCACCACGATCGGTATTCGGTGCAATCTTTTCTGGATCTTCCGGAGTCTCAAGCATCACCTTAGAAATAGTATTTGGACTTTCTTTCTCTTTCTTTGAATTTGTCTGTCTCAGCATAACAGACTCGTCGAATGTAACATCTCGGCTTAAGATGATCTTCTTAGATTCACCACACCAAAGTCAAAATCCTTTAACTCTTTCCTTAAAGCCCAAGAAAACAGTTTTCTTTGCTCTAGGATCTAGTTTGGATTCACTAACATGAAAATATGCTGGACATCCAAATATTCGCAATAAATCATAATCAGTAGCAGGTTGTCCAGACCATACCTCTTTAGGAGTTTTCCCATCTAATACATTCGTAGGAAGTATGTTGACTATATGAGTTGTATATGACAAAGCCTCAGCCCAAAATTCCTTGCTCAATTTGGATTGAGATAGCATACATCGAACTTTCTCAACCAAAGTTCGATTCATTCGTTCTACAACTCCATTCTGTTGTGGTGTACGAGGAACTGAAAAATGTCTGATTATCCCTTCATCTTGACAAACTTTAAAGAAGGGATCTGATTTGTACTCGCCACCATTATCAGATCTGAGCCTTTTAATTTTCCTACCTATCTGAGTCTCGGTCATTTTCTTCCATTTAAGAAAGATATCCAGAACTTCATCTTTGTGACTCATGGTGTATATCCAGACATATCTAAAGAAATCATCAATAAAAGTCACAAACCAGCGTTTACCTCCAAGTGAAGCATTCTTTAAAGGTCCTCAGACATCCGTGTGAATATAATCAAGAGATCCCTTAGTACGATGAATGCAGTGCCGAACTTGACTCTTGTTTGTTTTCCCATTACACAATGCTCGCATAAATCAAATTTCCAGTCTTGGCACCTTTCAAAAGACCTTGTTTCATTAAGCCTTGCAAAGCCTTTTCATCGACATGCCCTAAACGCATGTGCCACAGGCGGAATAATCATTTGTCTTTTCTTCAAAACTACTTGAAATACCTGCTCTTCCTGTAACTGTACTCCCATCTAGGAAATACAAGTTCGTCTTCTGAGTGCCCTTCATCGCTACTAATCCCATCTAGGAAATACAAGTTCGCCTTCTGAGTGCCCTTCATCGCTACTAATGCACCTCGTATAACTTTCAAGACTCCATTTTCCAATGTTACCTTGTAACCATCAAAATCTAGAACACCTAAAGAAATAAGGTTTTTCTTTAGGTCAGGAATATACCTTACATTTGTAAGTCGTCTGATTGTACCATCGTGCATCTTTAGTCATACTGTTCCGATCCCTTTTGTTTGACAGGCATTGTCGTTGCCCATAAGCACAACTCCTCTATCGAGCTCTTCAAAACTCGAAAACCAATGTTTGTTTGGAATCATATGATAAGAACATCCAGAATCAAGGATCCACTTATCTGAGTAGGTTTTTTATGATGAAACTAAAAAGGTTGATTCTTCATCTTCATCGGCCTTCTGTGCAACATTTGCATTTGATTTGTCCTTGTTTGGATAATCTTTCTTCCAGTGCCCTTTCTGGTGACAATAGGCACACTCATCCTTCACAGGACGTCTTCTAGATGACTCTCCTATGGACTTTGATATGGATTGCCCCTTATTATTTGATCTGCCAGATTTTTTGTTGTTAGTCCTACCTCTGGATGTCGTCAATGCTTCTGATATTGAGTCTCTGTGATCATGTTGATCCTTTTTTCGGTACTCGTTATTTATCAAAACATTTGAAACATCTATGAACTTAACCTCATCATTTCCATATAACAAGGTTGTGGTTAAATGTTCATAGCTCTCAGGTAATGAATTCAGCAACAACAAAGCTTTATCTTCATCGATAATTTCAACATCTAAATTTTACAGATCAGCCAAAATTTTATTGAAATTATGTAAGTGCTCAATCATAGGGGTACCTTTCTTATATTGGAAACGGAAAAGTTTCTTCTTCAAGTAGAGTTTGTTCTCAATATTTTTCGTCATGTACTTGTCCTCTAGTTTCTTCCAGAAAACTGCAACTACATTCTCTTTCATGACAAAATACTTCTGATCTTTTCCTAAGCATAGTCGAATTGTGCCACAAGCTTGTCGGTTTACATAATTCTAATCTTCATTTGAATAATCTCCTGGCCTGGTCTTCAAGGCTATATTAGATCCTTCTCAAAATAATAGATCTAATACATCACATTGCCACATGCCAAAGTTATTGGTGCCGTCGAATTTCTCCACCTCAAACTTTGCGTTGGACAATATAGTTCTTCGAGTAGAACAACTTGGCTTGCCATAAATTCTATGGTTAACTTGTTCACCTTCTTCGATCTCTCTTTTATCAGCCATAAGTACAAGCATATAACATAAATTTTGTACTTACAACTTAAAACAGTGTTTTTCCAAATTTTATACCTTATTTGAAAAAAATGGAGTCCGTAGTTGAATCCAGAATAGTCCAATTAGCTAAGAATAGATCCAACTTAGCTGAAAACGGATGAAAACGGACCAACTCGGTCCAAATATCACTAGTGATTGAGTTGACTCGGTCTAACTCAGTGAGTTGATTCAGTTGCTGGCAGCAGCACTCTGGTAGCTTATGGTGGTGATTTTGACTTTCGATTTGACTGATTCTTTCACCGTTACGTTCGTCTCGTTGAGAGCTTCGATTTGATATATAATATTGCTATATTTGGCTCTGATATCAATTTGTTGTGGACGGAAGCAATAAATAGCGGTATATGAATATATCAAAGCGATAAAATGAACACACAGAATTTACGTGGTTCGGCAATTTGCCTAGGTCCACAGGAGGTAGCATATATTATATGAATTGAGTAGAAAATATACAGAATACAGATACAGATACAGATTTTCTCACTAATAATATCTCTCAAGTGTTTCCCAAAACTCATAGAAAACTCTCAAACTCACAAGTATTTTCTCTCTTTAAGTTTGCTTATGCTCTCTCTGATTTTTTCTAATTTTTGCTTTATTCTTCAATACATGAACTCTTCCTAATTTATAGATGAAGCAAGGTCCCCTTTTCCTAAATTGTGTCATAATTTAAGCCTTAAATTAGGCTACTAATTTTCTTAAATCGTGTCACAAATTAGGCCATTAATTTCCCTAAATTATGCCACTAATTTGTTACTTTTAGAGTGAATATTCAACAAAATATATGTCAACTAAATTAAACAATTGTTCAACTAGTTGAAATTTGATCGAACAATAACCACACTAGTAAGAACTGAGTTGGATATCTATCTATTGAACTAGATAAGTATTAACAAGTTAAAATTTGATTTATTAGTGATCTTATATGTCGAAATCGAATTAACTATATGTCTAATTTAATTAAACAATTATTCAATTTAACATGATATACTCTCATATAACATATTAATAATTTTGAAAATAAATGAGACCTCGGTGCCTGACACCCTAGTATAAACTATGGAGAAGCAAAGGCATATACATAATTTTTACAATTGTAGTCTCTTATGATCAGAATAACATACAATATACAGACACTAGTTACTTTTTCTCACTAATTTTTGTTACAAAACTAGCTGCTTCGCTAGGGAAACTAACTCTAATTGTCCCTAATAATGTTTATTATAAGAACTATATTAATATAAACACATAAACAGGAGTGAAGAAATTCACATTAACATTATATCTAACATATGATTGCTATCATTACATTGTAAATTTTATGAAGCATTTATAATGTAATTTTTGCTGCCGACTCTTATAATTTCAACACTTGAAGAAAATATAATCAAACCAGTTTGTACTATTTTTTGTCTTTTTTTTCCTAACCAAAAGAAAATTTTAGCTAGTTGATTGAAACCTGACTAATAGAAGTTGAGGTTGAAATTGAAGCCGAGATGATCACAAAGGTAATCTTAATCGTAGTTAGATAGGTTAGTCTGTGAACCGTGAAGTTAGGGTTGATCGTGTAAACCGTGAAGTTAGGGTTTGCTAAGGATTTGAAGTAGGTTGGAGCTGGACTTCGTTGGTATAATGGCAATGGTTGGCAAGAAAACTGTGATAAGGTTGAGAAAGAAGAGCACGAGAGTTAAGGCTGATAGGGAAGATTGCGAGAGTGATGAGAAAATGAGGAAATGATGAGCATAAACGTATGGATAGGGAATGGTATAATAAGAATTGTATTAAAATTATAAGTTGGTGGTTCATTATAGAATAAAAATAATAAACGATGATTATTTAAATTTATTTCTATTTTTATTATAATTTTTATTTTATTTTATTTAGATTTATAAAATTTCAAACATGATTTAAAGTGAACGATAAATTTATTAAGTAGTTTTATCTATTTTTGCTTCATTATGCATGATATAAATTCATAATTATATTTATATTTACATTAATTATAAAATATATTTATTTTATTTTATATTATAATTATATTTATATTTACATTAATTAATGATGTAAAATATATTTAATTTATTTTAAAGTTTTGACTTACAAAATTATTTAATAATGTATCATAACATAGTTTATGAATATGATTACATATTTATTAAGATTTATTATCTTAGTAATATTGTGATTTTATTTTCGCTAATATTTTTTATTCATATTTTTTAGATAATATTTCATTAAAAAATATTAATTTAATATAATTTATTATTTAATTAAGTTTTTTTATATGTATAATAATACATATGCAATATTTAGATGATATTTTTAAAAATATCATTATCGAGACATAACTAAAATGAGATATAGATAAGTTATATTTCAAAAATATAAATAAAAAAATATCAAAAATAAAATTATAATATTACTAAAATAACGCAGCGAATTTACCCCGTACACTCCAACCGCATCCTTTTCGATAACTCCTGAAGAAGGATCTCATAACCGTCGTTTTCGTCTTCGTCTTTGTCGATCGCTGAATTTCCCCAAACCTTTCCGATCTTCTGATATTATCAGGTTCATGCCATCTTTTGTTTTTCGAATCTATTCCTTACCTTGTATGTTTCAATAATTATGATCGGATTAGGGTTCGTGCAAGGTTTAAATTATCTGATTACGTTGGTTATTAATGAATACGATGTTAAATTTGTAGATTGGGCAGGGAGTAGAAAGAAATTAGTCAAGATGAGCGAGGTTTTTGAAAGATACGAACGCCAATACTGCGAGATCTCCGCCAATCTTTCCAAGAAATGTACAGCTGCTGGTGCACTTGATGGAGGTTATTTGTTCAATCATTTATGTATTTTCTGTATATTTTTCAATTTCAAGGTTTAAGTTTTTCGCTAAAAAAAAAAGTTGAAGATTCATTTATTCCAATTTGGAGCTCTTATATGGATCCAATAATTTATTTTTAGTTTTAACTAAATATGGAGTATAATCCAGATGGATTTTTTCTTGAACCAAATTGAGTTAGTTATTTCAATCCGATTATTTTAGGTTAATCAGAAATCAGACAATAATTTGAGATAACTGGAACAGTTTGCTTCCTGTAGAGTATGCCGCAATCACGATTTTCTTCTATATTATGTTGGTAGAGTGGTGATTTCTTGAACATTTTAAATGCTAAACTATATTTTTATCATGGCTTAGTGTCAAGGTTGTTGTGAAGATGAATAATGCTAATGGTTTCCATAAATGTGAACTTTATTAGCAAAATTGGAAAGGATTAAGTTACCATTTACATACTTTATTTGATGATTTGTAATCTAAAATAAAATTTGAATTTGTTTAGGGTTTTAGTCCTTTTGTAACCCTGTATCTGTTGACAATTTTTGCAATAGTATGCAATCACTAATAGCAGACATAGAGATGTCAAATGGCCTATCCATCCATTATTTTTCGCTGCTGAACTTATTCTAATTAATGAGCATTCTCAATATTCAATATTATGTCTTGAAGTGGACTCGAACCTTGACACTCTTTAGCACGAGATTTTGAGTCTCGCGTGTCTACCATTTCACCGATAAGGCATCTTGAAAGTGAATCGTATTCCATGGATAAGATATTTATCCAATTTGATGTATAGAATCTATGACAGGGGTGGATTGTTAGAGTATTTCTATTGATCGGTCATATAAGCCTGAGTTGGACATCCACAAATGTATAACTCCCTAGGAATTTTAATTGCACTTATATTCATCATTGTAGGAATTGGGTTCAAGCTTTCCTTAATCCCTTTTCATCAATGGATTATTGATGTATACAAAGGAGTGTGGTTCGTTCGATAAATTCATGCCTCTCTATGTCTGAGATGTTTAGATTTTTCAAAACTTCATGGACATGCAAAAGAGAAATGTTACCACCACTCTGATCAAGACATAACTTTTACTTATTCAAATAACAATTAAGGTGAAGTAAGGTCATGAACAACGAATCTCTTTATCTAGATTCAAGTATAGCATATCTTATTTAAAAGTCACTCCATCCAACTCCCACCCAAATAGGATATGTATTAACATATAAGTTAAGCTTCTTTTTTTCTAAACAACTTGAACTTTTTTTGGACAAATAATGTATTAGAATTTTTTTAATAAGATGAAATGAGTAATAACCTTAGTTTTTTTTAAAAATATTTTTAAGGTTTACCTTAATAACATTACATGTTTTTTTTAACAATCTCATTCTTTTTTCTTTTTCTTTTTTGACAAACAATATGTAGACTTCTTTATTAACATGACATTGATTTTTTTTAAATAAGCTGCATAATAAGATAATTGTAAACAACTCTTAACAACCAAAAATAAAAGTTGAATCCATTAAATATAAAAATAGAATTGAAAAAGCTAAGTTTAAAATATTAAAATGCAATGGAATATTAACAATATCTAATAAAATAAGCATAAATTTTATGCAAACTTAAAATTATGTAAAATTCCCTAGAAACTTAATATATAGATATATGGAATCGATCAATTTTTTTTAAGTTAGTATTAATTATATTTTAAAAATGAGTAAAAGATGTTCGGTAGAATTTAAACAATCTTTAATAAAATGGGCATAACTTTTTATTAAAAACTAAAAATCTAAAATGGTAAAATTATTTAGAAACTAGATTTCAAGAACTAAGCTTCTAGTGTTTTCTAATAATGTGGGAAATGAATTATAATATTAGCTTCTTAATCCAATGTGTTTTTATTTGTCAATATATTTAATTATAAAGATGTATCTTTCTTAAAAATAAAAATTGAAAAATAATTAAGAATGAATTAAATAGATAATCAATAATTTAAAAGTAAGAATATAAAAATGAATTAAATTATATTTTAAAACTAATTACTATGAAGTGTCATATGTTTCATTCATTGTTTTTTATTGATTTACTTCCATTTATAAAGGAAGAAAAAATTATATATTTGGGAACCATGGGGCAAAAAGGATATACTATCATCTCTCACACCAATATCATCCCAACTCATCATTACAAGTTGGGATAAATTTTCAAATATAATGGATTTTATCATGGGTTAAATAGGAACTCATCCCATTTTACATCTCTAATCAGACAAGGGGAGGCACTAAGGAGTTTCTCAAACAGAGTCTAATTGATAATGAACGTGCAAACTTCGGGAGAGTTGGTGTGATATTTGCCTTTTTGTTGTATGACTTAAGTAATGTTTAAATGGAAAAAATAACTGTGATTTTGATATGTAGACAGCAAAAAAATATTTTTTGTTATATCTATAGGCATGTAATTATCTTAAACAAACTATAAGTGATAAATTTTTGAATGTCATGTCTTGTGTTTATGCAGAGCAAAAGAAGCAAAAAGTTTCAGAAATAAACACTGGGATTGATGAAGCCGAGTCTTTGGTATCTATTTGAGTTACTTTTTAGACTCCTTTATTTATGTTTCTCCCCATTTATGTTGTATTATTGTTGGTGTTTGGTTTTCAGATTCGTAAAATGGACCTCGATGCTAGAAGCTTGCAGCCTAATATCAAGGCAGTGCTTCTTGCTAAGTTGAGGGAATATAAATCAGATCTGAACAATTTGAAAAGTGAAGTTAAAAGACTTGTATCTGGGAACTTAAATGCAGCTTCCCGGGATCAGTTGTTGGAATCAGGCATGGCTGATACTCTGACGGTATGTTCATATCAGTAGTTACCTTTAGAAGAATGACTACAATGACACTCATGTAAAATTTCGTGTAATTTACCCTTTTCATATTTCCATTTTTTTATTTCTTTCTGTCCCCTCCCTCGCTCATGTCTAAAAATTTAATGTCTTTCCTGAATTCATGGTTTAGTCTTTCTTGTATTGATAGATCAAATTCTTGGTAATGATTATTGATGCAAATTAATAGGCATCTGCTGATCAAAGAGCAAGACTGTTTATTTCTACAGAGAGATTAAACAAGTCTGGTGATAGGATCAAGGAAGGTAGAAGAACGATGGTGGAAACAGAAGAGCTGGGAGTTTCCATTCTTCAAGATTTGCATTCACAGCGACAGTCTCTCTTACATGCTCATAACACGGTAATTTTTTGTTAAGGCTCAATTCTCAATCTTACCAATTTATGTCATTTTCTCTTTGTTATATCTTTTTGCCGTTTTGGTTCTCTTTTCTCTATGTTAGCCTGCTCTTGTCTGAGTGAGAATTGAGATTCATTTTTCTTTGCTCTTTGACTGAACTATATGGTATTTGATTCTTTGCAGGTTCATGGAGTCGATGACAACATTAGCAGGAGTAAAAAGATCTTGACTAACATGTCAAGGAGGATGAACAGAAACAAGTGGGTTATTGGCTCGATTGTTGCGGTTCTTGTCATTGCTATCGCTTTGATCTTATACTTCAAACTTAGATAATCGAGCAGACTTTTATTTCATCCTTATATTCCGTGTGTGGGTGAGATTTTTTATTTTCTTTTTTCCCTCTCAATATTGTTGTTAGTTCTTGTAAGTTGCCAACTAGCAAATTTACTGCTAAAACCATAGATGCTTTGTTTAGCAGAAATGCAATGCAATCGCTTTGATTTTTAAATCAATGTGTACTTCATTACCCTTTTCTTTGTTTTCTCCTTTTAACATTGGATGTTCATGAAAATTTGAGGTTTGGCATTTGATTTATGAACGAAGGAAAAGTTGTTCTCCACCCGCAATTCCACGAAGTACAGTGTTTTTACACGAGGCCTTTCCTGATACTGAAATTATTAGTTGATAATGGGTCGTACACACACTCACTCTCTCTCTGGCTTTGGACTAATATGTTAATGTATTTGGCATAGACTAATGAATAATACTGAACTATGAAGTTAAAATGTGATTCAGAAAAAGTAATAAGGGGCAAATAAGTTGAATTATTGAAATGTCCATGGACTAAACACGAGGAGATGATATTATGGAATTACTTTCAACTAGTAGATGCAAAATTTCGAAACTGACCTTTTTCTCTATCAATAGGAGAATTACAACGAAAAAAACTTTAAAATATATAATGATAAAAATATAGCTCAGTGATATTGAAGATACTACAATTGAATAGTATTTAATATTAAACATATTCAAATAATGGTAATTCAATTTAAAATGTATTCAATATAAAATGACATATGAGACTTATTTTTAATAACAAAAATATATAAGTTAATTATAAAAGATATTATTTTTATAATTATAAATTTTAAAGTTATTTTTTTTTCAAATAACTTTCAACATATTTAAAGGCCAACAAAAATATATAAGTTAATTATAAAAGATATTATTTTTATAATTATAAATTTTAAAGTTATTTTTTTTTCAAATAACTTTCAACATATTTAAAGGCCTTTTTTACCAAAAAAACAAATAAGAAAATTCTTTAAGAGACCAAAAATAATGCATTTTTTAGTTAAATATGTTATGAAATCTTTATTCTCAACATAGAGATTTGTAGCTCAAATGGTAGAATGCTCCCATCTCTATTTTTACGTCAAGTGGAAATACTAGTTTAATTTATGTTCCAAACTAACTCTTTATTTTTTGTATTATAGAGTAAGGCTAGGAGGGTAGGGTCATTGCTCTATATAATAAGGCTAGGGTCATTGTTGTATTCAAACTTTAAAAGAGTAAACAGAAACATACTTGGAACTTTTCTACCAGCAAGCAGTAATCCATTAATAATTTAGCAACCAACATAGTAACTCCAAATTTTAACAAAGCAACGTTTTTTAAGCAAGCTTCAGATTTTATTCACACATGTAGGGAACTCAATAAGCATAAGAAGACATGTCAGAAATCATCGTGAGCTTCAACTTTAAACTTTTAAGCAGAATATGGTATCCTCATGGCCATTCTTTGAGCAAGCCAAGGCTTTTCTGGGGGTCAATGAAACAATGCATAAGAAACTCTTCAGCTTCCTTATCCATCAGTTGCCTACACCATTTTGCCCGTTTTGATGGACAACTACCTGAACCAAAACACCTGCAACATATATAAAGTAATAAATCACAATACCGTCAGATTCTAGAAGTCTTGTGATTAAAATAAGACTCTGACCCATATCTTCAAAAAAATCCAAATATGTTCCGTATCATATTCAAAAGGAGAGGAAACCAAAAATTAAAATTGCATCTCAAAGAGATAATCTTCAGAAGAGTATTTAAGAAAGTGTACCTGTATTCATAGAAGCAAGCAGTTCTTTCATTCTCAGGTTTACCCCAGTTATTCCAGCCTACATGTCTAATGCACCCATCCATAAATGTGTGTGCAAACACCACCCTGCCAAATGCCCCCCAGGGTCGTCCTAGATATGCATATTGAGTTCCTCCATTGCCAGTTATCACACATCTGCAGTTTGATATATTGTTAATCAGCAAAGGTCAAGGCAATTAAGAAAAATCACAGAAGATCGTCCAATTAACCCACAAAGTATAAGCAGAGAGAGAGAGAGGAAGAGAGAAAAGATTAACATCTGAATCCAAATTTCTTATCCATGACAAATAATTTTTCGTTTAATTCAGAATATGAGGCCATCCTTGAAAGCCGCACAGTAAAAATTGATCTCAGTTATTAAAGCCTCCAGACTTGATAATTTAATCTAATGGTCACTTTGATATCAAAATCTCTAGAACAGTAGAGCTTCAATTGCAAACATGCAGTCCATAGTGCAAACACTGCAGTAATTCTCTTGAAACTTGCTCCCTAGGCTTACAGGAAGCCACCCAAGATAACGAATGAAATGGCCGTATATTTTATTGCCAGCATTGCGCTATGAAATTGGAGTCCCCTTTCTCCAGGAACCAACATGTCAAATCAATAAAAAAGGATATATCATTAGCAAGTTATATGGTCGTCTAAAATACAGTTGTTTGGTTCCACACACTGCTATTTTTGTACAATATCATTGCAGTAGAAATATAAGGGTCTTCTTCCCATCTGAGCTAGCACAACCCGAAGAACTTTATGTGAGTTTTTTTTTTCTTTTCAAAAGTTTATTCTATAGTTACTTGTTTTTCTCCTTGAATTTTCTACTAAAGGACCCTTACTGGCCAAGTCAATGTTTTGCAAAAAAAGCAAGAAGCCATCTACTATATCTGGATACCTTTAGATGTCCCACAGTGGCATATAAATCAATAGTGTAAAAGCCAATCTAGATCATACCTTAAGAACACATAACCAGTTGTCTCCTGAGAAGATTTTCTGCTCTGTGCAGTTATGAAACCTTCTGACTTACAGTGAATATGACAATGCTCCAAAAGAGCAGTGCTATTACCAAAAATAAAGTCCACACTTCCTTCAATATAACAATCTCTCAAATACTGCTTCCCATAATGCAAGTACAGTGTGTCCTGCATCGTAAAAGGAATCTTTTAATCACAAACCTATGTCTTTGATACATCTAATTTATTGTCCTCAAAAGTCAAATGAAACAGACAATTGTAGGACTAGGAAGTTAATCTAAACACAGAAGCACCTAGTCTTGATACATCCCTCCAAATTGCATATGCTTTATGGTATCAAACATTCTTACACAAAAGCAACTGTGAGCTTACCTGCCATCCGAGGAATCTGCAACCATAAAAGGCACATCGATCAGCTGTTACTCTAATTGCCACAGCTTGTCCAGAACCCTGCCAAAGAAAAGAAGAAAACTTGTATCAATCAGTTATAAAATCTCAAGAGATAAAAATAATAGTAAAATAGAACTAGCATGAGTGGTATTACGGCTGTGTGCGTTCTCACCAATATGGACTGAGGTTGTGTTTTGGTTTCTGTTAATTGAATAATAATCTCTCTTTTTCAGATTAAAGAGTGGTAGTATCTTCAAACTCTGACTTCTGGGATAATATTCCCCTCGAAAACAAATAAATAAAGTTCCAACACATACTACACGACCAATGAGTAAAGTTTACTAGGAACCAAAAGGTTACACCATACACAAAATACTGAACTACTGAAACTCCGAACTCGTAGTTTTTTTTTTAAATAATCAAAAACAGCATCTCTTTTTTTTGTCAGGAGATTGAAGAAAATAAAAGAAACCAAATTTGAGAGCACTTTTCGGACACCCAATATTCTAACTCAAACGACCAGTAAGAACATACACAAAACCCAAAATCCAATTCTAGATACTATACCTAACAAATGAACCCTCATTTGCAAAATCAATCATTTTAAAGAACTTAAAACAGATTTTACCTGAGGAACAGAGTTCTCAAAAGTAATATTTTCAGCAATAAAATCCTCTCCTTCAACAATAGTGCTTCCACAACCAAACGTTCCAGTACCGATTATACGAGATGCCTGCAAAACAAAACCAATTATCAGCAATAGACCCACCTCTAAGAGTAACAAAAGCAAAATGGGTAACCACAAAGTAGCAGAATTACCTGGTGGTGCTCAATTTTTGTAGCTGTGTTGTTCCAAGTTAGCACAGTGATCTCTGAGCTACGACCCGCTAGAGTTATAAGATTTTTGGTCTTCGGCACATAAATGGGCTGCCTATAGATGCCCGGAGACACTCGGATAATAGTTCGGCACTTGTTGCCAAAGGGAATGGCGTCTATTGCCTCCTGCACTGTCCGGTAGTTTCCGGAACCGTCCTGTGCAACTCTGATCACACAGGGCACCATTGATAATTATATTGCTCTGCAAGGTCTGAAATAATGATGGGTTCCTTTCTTCGAGTCCTAGGTAACCGTGTTGGTTAAATTACAATGCCGATGACGAGATATATTGCGGAGACAAAACGCAGAAGAATCGAGTTGTTCTTTTTTTCCCGAAATAATCGAGCTAATATTATGGAGGGTAGAATCTTGTTTGTTCTCGTCTCTCTCTCTCTCTCTTTTAGTTATTGCATAACATCTATTTGTTTCTTTAAGTTGTGCTGTATCAGGGAAATGATCATCTGTGCGCGTTCTCTTCGTTACCTAATATGGACGAGTCTCCATCTTATATTCTTCTTTTTCAGTTTCCACGTAATATTACAAAGTCTTTTTTAAAATTAAATGATATTTTTAATGATTTGACTTAAGACGAAAATAAATTTACTAACAACATGATAAACAACATGTAACATCGTGATTTAGATGCATTATACATCTTATTATAGTATACTAAATATTCATACTTTTTTTTTAAATAGCTCGTTAGTTCCTTAAATTTTAACCCATTTTACATCTAAATTTTTTATCTATATAAATATATCTATATTTTTAATTTTTTTACATAAATATATTTTTATAATTAAGTTATAAAAAATAAATAAATTAATATTAATTAGCTATAAAGACGAAGCTAGAAATATATTTTAAAGGAATTGAAATGTAAATATTTTTATATAAAATAAAAAAAATTATATTTAAATATTTACGAGTAAAAAATATATATCATGATATTAATTTAATAATAAGTTAAGAGCTACGATCAACTTTTATTAACTAAAGATAAAATTTTCATATTATATTAGAATAGAGACATACAATTAGTAAATTATAATTTATAATAAAAATTATTTAACATAAATAAAATATAATAATTTAATAAATATTAATATCATACATGTACAAATGTTAAAAATTAAAATTAAAATAAGCATATTAAAATATAAATAATAAGATATGATTATTAATTTAAACTTGAGAGTATATATTTGAAAATACATATTGTGAAGAAAAATATATATTTGAAAATACATATCGTGAAAAAATAAAAGACTAACAGATATTTTTTTATTTAGACTTATTATATCTATTGATAAAAATGAACGAAAACTGTTGGGAAAGTATTAAAATTTTCTTATTAAAAAATTTAAAATAAAATAAAAAATTGTTAAAATAAAATGTAAAATAATATAATATAAGAAATTTTGACAAAATAAATAAAAAAACCTTAAAAGCTTTAGTTTTAAGATTATGGTAATGTTTCTTTTTTATTTTAATTTTTATAAAGTAACATTTATATTTTATTATCATAAATTAAATTTAAATATATAAAATATTTTTAAATTACACCAGTTCAAAATATATTTTTATATAATATATATTATTATAATTCTATATGCAACAAATTAATATTTATCATATACATGAATCTATTTTTAATTATTTTATTCACGATTTATTTTTATTATTTTTATCTACATATCTATTAAATGTTGTTGATACATATCTAATAATATATCAAAATATGTACAAAAAAATTTTACACAATATATTATTACAAATAAAATATTTATTTAATATTAAAATATATATGTAATTAATTTTTTTGTAAAACATATATGTAGCCCCCATAATGCTCGTGATAGAACTTTATCTCAAAAATATACTTATGTGTAAGTAAAATTAGAGTATAGATATCTTTTTATAGAGGAAAGAAATTCATGCACCTTTGTGTAAAATAGATACAAAAGTTGGATACCTCATAAACTGTTTAAGAGATTATCTTTACTAATAAATTAAATATTGACTTACATGCACACATAATAGAAACTCAGCTCCATAAGTCTTTTGTACATGTTTTCACATAACTAGGCTTTTATTATGGATTCAAGTTAAATGTTGAGTGGAGCTTTTACTTAGTAGTAATAACAACCGAAACAATGCATCAATGTGAATATAAGTAAAACATTTGTGTATGATTGATGAATGGGATATGATTGTTTAGTGTATTAAGGTTGGCTTAAGTTATTGTTCGTTTGATAATGTGCATGAAATGATGCCAGGGAGATGATGGCTCTGATGATGACGAGATTAAGGCATGTATTTCTTAAGATCTTTATCCCTACCATGAGTATTTAGTGTGTTTTAATCTCTCATAACGACCCTTCCCTTCCCTATCAAAAATGCCTTTGTTTCTCAATAATACCCCAGATCTCTTTGTTGGTGTGGCTCGTTTCATGCTTCTTTTTCCCCCTTATGTTACTAAGTAGATTATCAAATGAACCAATATAAAGCAGTAGTCTAGTAGATAGACTACTACCGATGTTGATCTTCTGATAAATTTTTCAGTATTTTTTTGAGTATGCTTATGTCATGTCCATGACTGTCACCTCTCCAATCTACACAGAACTTATATTCAATAAGCTAATATCTTGATTATAAGCTTACTATGATCTGGGAAAAAAAAATCTTCTTCTGGCTGAACTCAGATGAATATTGTGAAAATACAAGTAATGGGTATGTGGACGGATTCTAAAACCTTATTTATAGTAGGATGTTTTGTTGAGTGACAAAAATGGCTCTCCGTTTAATTGTTCCAGACTCTGGATATGCAACAGACCCATGAGTTCAGTAAAAAATACAAATTTCTCGTGCGACTATTTAACAAACCTCATCTATTTAATCTTCATTAAGCTTAGCTCCAGCTACATATGATTCTGTTAGATGATGGCAACCATCAATCTATAGCTTCACCATTTCTTACTTACTCTGGCTGTTCCTGAGAACCCTAGTTGCCTGTCATAAAGCCATCAATGTTTTTAGAACAAAGTCCTTTATAATATATTCCTTCTAGCTATCAATTTTTCCAGAAATTTCAACTGTAAACACAAGTTGTCAAGTAAAAACTTCAAGATAGGTACCAGTAAATATGATAATATTTTAGTGAAACGTGTTATTTTTCACTGATGATAAATTCAATCATTCTTCTCTTGAAAATGTGTAACTTATAACTGCTACGATCAATGCTGCCTCTAATGAATTTATTCCCCACAACTTAAAAGACGTACCATTTGATACGAACTTCTATATTCCTATCCAACTTCAGCCAGGCACCTTTCTTACAGTATTGATCGACATTCTTTGCCTAATCTCATATGCTTCCTCTATGCATCCAGCAGCAACGTAAATATCATGAAGGAGAATAGAGTAGCCCCCTTCATCAGGTTTTAGCTCTAAAAGTCGCTTCACAACCCTCTTGCCCATATCTACATTTCCATGAATTCTGCAACCTGATCCAAGCAGTGATCCGTGATCCCCAAACAACATCATTGCTACATATTGGCATGCTAGACATTAGACTGTATGGTTCCTCCAAGCACCCTCCCTTGCCTAACATGTTTATCACACATCCAGAGTGCTCAATTTCTGCCTGAAATCCATAATCCCTTTGCATGCTCTCAAACAGTTTAAGCCCCTCATCCACCAATCCCTTGTGCGCACAAGCTATTAGAAGTGCTAAAAAGGTGATCCCATTCAGTGATAGTCTGCTGTTAATCATGGATTCAAACAAAACAAATGCATCATCAGCACTTCCATGTTTTGCACAGGCTGAAATCATGTGTAACCAAGCTCCTCCTTTTCATGTTACTAAACACGTGGCATGCTCGTTCCATGCATCCGCCTTGGCATACATGTCAATCAGTGCATTGCAAAGAAAAACCATCCATCCAAACCCATTTCCATCAATGTAATGGTGGATTTCAATCCCAATTTCCAAATCTCCTAAATATGTACATGCCAAGATTACATTCACCATAGTCACTTCATCTGGCCTCACTCCTGCATCCTTCATCTTCTAAAACAATTCAAGTGCTTATCGGGGACATTTTGCCTGGGAATACCCAGAAATTATAGTAATCCAAGAAAGCATATCCCTCTCAGGCATTTCTTCGAACACAAATCCCAAATTCCCAGCTCTCACATAGGCAACAACCAAACCCGACCACGAAACAACATCAAGTTCAACCATCTCTTCAAAAACTCGACTTGCTTCAGTGGGCAGTCCCCTTGCCGCATACAGATGAACCAATGCATTACTTACAAATAAATGAGAACAAAACCCAAACTTGAAAATAACCCCATGAATCTCATCAGACGCCATAATCAAGAGCAGATCAATTTTCATTCTTGATCGCGCTTTTAACAAGTTGAAGGTAAACTCATCTGGTTCGATTCTATTCATCCTCATCTGATTGAATAAATGAACAGAACTTGAAGGTAACGAGCTCTTAGAGTACCCTCGAATGAGAGTATTGTAGAAGAAAGTGTTTGGGTCGGGGATTTGAGAGAAAAGACGGTGATCATTATTAGCCCAAATATTGGCAAGGACGATAGAATACGGAGGTTGGTAAGGATTGCATGAGCGTGAATTAGCGTCAGATCTCTCATGGAGACGCATGACTCGGCCATGGAGCCTAAAGTAGATGCAAGACTTACTAGGCTCAAGCATATCGGCTGCGTTGGCGGGTAAACCATGGGCTGGCAAATTCAATAGGTATGGTCAGTCCTCTAAATTTGTTCATTGTACTTCGTAAGTTACTGATTTACTGACATTTTTTTAATTCTTTTTCATTAACAATGCCATCAAATTAAACAATACACAACAAAAACACATTGGAAACACCAACATCCAAAAATCATGAACAAATTGTGGTTCAATTATTTTTCAGTCTAATATCATTACAATCTTTTTTATTGTTTTCACAATATATTAATATAAAATGGATAACGATATTAATCTAATGTAAGTTGTTAATGTAATAAGAATATTTGGTTAATAACAATTTTATTAAAAAAACAGTGACATTAAGTTGTAGTTAATCTTAGAAATAAAATAGACATATCTTATATTTTATTCCAACAATAACAAAAATCATTGTGTTAATATCATTATATTTTTGAATTAATATATTTTTTATGCCAATAAAATTACATTAGATTATTTTTATTAATTTTTTTAAAAAATTAACATTATATTTATTTTTTCACCCTTTTAATTTAATTTAAATTAAATAATATTATTATAAAATAAATTCAATTTATGATTTCATCCATTAATATAATTGGTTGTACTTATATTATAATATCACAAGACAAAAATTATGCTAATTTCACAACTTGTTTAATGAGCTTGCCTCAATAATTAATCCCATCAAAATGTTAATGAATTTGGACAAGAAAGCGCGTAGCAATAATAGGATGATCCTTGTTGGTACCTGGCAGCACCTTCTACATTTATTTAACAAGATTTTTTAAAAGAGTTAGATAGAAAAGTTTTGTATGAGTCAATCTAAGTGGATCTTAATGATCATTATACTAAATTAAATTTTTTAGATGTAGGTAAATATATACATGTAAAAATTACTTTAGTTAGATAATTATATTATTTTTTTCCCTTTGGCAATTAGCTGGCAAAATATTTCACTAAACCCAACCACTCCTAAACAACCAATACATGCACAATATTAATGAGCAATGGATTTTTTTCCCCTTCTGTTCTTTTCCTGTCTTTTTTTTTTTTTTTTTTGACAATACTCCAAAAGGAGTGAAATAATGTAAAGTTCTAAACCAAAATGTATGTTTGTATATTTGTTGATGCTTTCCTTAATAATTATCAAAACCAGCGTGATTGGAGGCAAAGGTCCATGATATTATTGACAGAAGTGTCTCTATTTTAAATTAAGATTCGAATTACAACAATATCTTTTGATATATAAAAACATAACATTTTTTTTCTAATAATAGATATCATTTTCATAATTTAATGTATGTGTATTATAATTTTGTATATGATAAAATATTGTTTTAAAGTTTAAACTATATTTTCTATTTGTTTAATACCTCTTAGAAGGAAATGTTAATCATGAAATCAAATAAATAGAAAAAAACAAGAAATAATTATACACAAAAAGTTCTTTAATTTGTATTATTTTCTTCATATTTTTATTACAATTGTATATGCAAGGATTATGAGTGTTGGTTATTTCGTGGACAAAATATTTACTTGTAAACTTGTTTTTAGGCTTGTTATCAAGTTTATTAAAAAAAGCCGAACAAATATTCAAGTTCTAGATATTCATACTTTAAGTATGTTTTTTATAACTACGACACATAGGATTACATTCATAATTTTAATAGCATATTTTCATAAAGTTAAAATTATATTTTGTGTTAAAATATTTATTTAAACTTTAATTAATTTATGAAATTATCAATTAAATATTTTTATAATGTGTCTTAAGAAATTATTTTTTTTAATATTAAGTTTTTGTTTTTAATGACCTTGAAAAATTAAGACCAAAACACATTTAACTCTAATACCATTAAGTATTATTATTATCTATATATGTAGATACATTAGGGTTGGAGTTGGGTGGAGAAACGTAAAGAAAGAAAAAACCTACCGAAACAAAAAACAAAGAGAATAGAAAACCTCTTAATCGAATTTACAGAAACAATGGAAACTACGGAAGAAAAAGATAGAAACAGTCAAAACTACTGAAGAAAAAGTATAAAAACAATAAAAGGTAATTAAGTTTATATAGAAAGAAAAAGGTGAACTGTTGTGAAAAAAGAAGAACTGTGAATATGATGTATGGGCTTAATATATATTGAAAGGTACGATTAATTCAAAAAGTTAATTAGTATATAAGCAGTAAAGATGATACACGCAAGAAGTGAAGAAGTTAATTAATATACATGCAATAATGATATATATGTAGGGAAGTAAAACAAAAGAAGGTAAATTAATCTTTATCAATTGAAACACAAACAATTATATATGATGAATATCAAATTGATATCATATTATAAGTATTTATTAATAAATTTATTTGATATGTTTTATCTTTATATGACTTCTTTTTATTAGATTTTTACATATTCAGATTAGATAATTTTATGTGTGATTATAATTATTTGATTTGATTATTAAATTTTAAAAAGTTATTTTTTTTAATTTATGCTTGATCGTTTTGCTCTAGGATTTACTAGTTGATTTGGTTTAAATGAAACTTGTTTTAAATCATCTAATTAGGATTATTCATTATTAAATCCACTCTAGACCACACACTGGCATTTGTGTGTTTTTGTGCTAATATTTTTACAGTTGATTTGTGAACGATCTGATTGGTGAGGAGCTTATTGGAAGGTTAGTCTGGAAACCACTCACGTTAATTTTAGAAACTATGAAAAACAGAATAAGGGCTCGTAAGTAGAGTACATTGGGGCAGTATCCTAGAGAGGGTAGCATAAGACCGAGTTTGTACTTTAACATTTGATTTTCATAGTGGAAAGTTAGGTGGTCTGGTGGACCGATAGTTTTCCTCTTAGGCCATGGTTGTGAACTAGGTTATTTTCACCTAAAAATATCGTGTGTTATTATTTCCGCACTTTACTCTTACACATGATTGCATGTCCGACTGTTTTGTTTAGGTTATTAAATTATAAATTGATAAAAATTAAAAATAACCTATTCGTCCCCCTCTAGGTTAATCAAGTCTATATCTTATAAACTTTCAGTATAGTTATATATAAGAAAATTTTACTCTTTCAATTACTCTTTAAATTAAGGATTCATTGTTTTATTCCTTGAATTAAACTCCTTGTTTTATTCTTTGAATTAAGGCTCTTTGTTTTATTCCTTGAATTAAACTCCTTCTTTTTGTCTAAACTTTTGTTCGTTCTGTTTCAATCCGTAAAGTCGATGAAAAAGTTATAATAAGTGATTTCAGGGAAAATGGTGTAAAAATGTCTGAATCTTGTTTTAAACTATGGAGAGAAAATTGGGTATTTTGGTCAGCTTGGTTTAGAAGTTATGTACTCATTCAAAAGATTTCATTTTTAATTTTGTGATGAAGGAGGGCAACATATGGATATGATTACAGAGGTTGAGATGAGCAGCAAAGGACAAAATGAGGAAGAAGAGGTAATTATATGCAACGGAACTAAGACCAATACCAATAGAAATGCTGATGGAGCTAGCAACATAGATGGTCAGTGTTGGAACAAATATGTGAAAAACTATGTAAGAACAATATTATCGATAACCTCAAATGAACTGCTTGGGTTGAGTCGCGGACTAGGTCGCTCTCTTTAAGACGTTTCACGGCTCTGCCCAAATTTGTGCAAGCAAATACAGCCCCGTCGTCCCCAAGATAAAACAACCCAAAATCATTTTCTGTCTCGGAACTTCATTGCACTGATGAAGTCCGGAATACTACACATTTTAAATATTTATGTTGCTCGGAAATCTGAGAAAATAATTCTGAATTTTCTTTTCTTGATTTTGCTATGAAAAACGTAGAACTATTTTTGAGTTGTTAAGTTATATATTAAACTGAGGGCTATTGCCCCTTTTTATAGTGGAAAAAATATGTGTAACGGTCATATAATTATGAAAATAACGGACACATAATTATGAAAATAACGGTCATAAAAGTAACGGTCACATAATTATGAGAATAATGGTCATAAAATTAATGGTCACATAATTATGAAAATAACGGTCACATAATTATAAGAATAACGGTCATAAAATTAATGGCCATATAATTATGAAAATAACGATCATAAAAATAATAACCATATAATTATAAAAATGACAATTATATAATTTATGAAATAACGGTCATAAAATAATAAAAAATATTTTTTTTATTTAAATTCATTTCCAACCGTCAGGATTTTAAATCATCTTCGTTAGAAGTGTTGGATAATGTAAAGATTAATGTCTGCCCAGAAATTCCTTTATCAACTTTGAAAGGTATCCTTCGGAGTTCAGCATTAATGAGTTTGTCATTCAGCCACAAAGAGCTCAGCAAAGCAGAAAAGTTAATGGAACGGGCTTTCATTGAGTTCTATAGAAAGCTTAGACTCTTAAAAAGTTACTGGTAAATTGGCTTTGCCCTTTTGTATACAAATTCATAGTAGCACTAGTGGTGTTTAACTGGCTTCATTCTGTGGCAGTTTCTTGAATAAATTGGCTTTCTCAAAAATCATGAAGAAATATGACAAGGTCCAATCACTTTTATTTAAACTTATGATCCGAACTAAAAGACTAGCTTTTTATTTTTTTCAAGTTTACTAACAAAATGTTACTGAAGATAACTTCAAGGAATGCATCGAAGACCTACTTGGAGATGGTGAAAAGTTCTCACCTCGGAAGCTACAATGAAGTAATTTACAGTTTATCAAATATTAGCATCTTATTGTCTCATATATAGTTGCCTTCTGAAACATCTTTACCTGGTAGGTCACTAAGCTAATGGAAAGGGTGGAGACTAGCTTTATTAAGCACTTTGCCAATGGAAATCATGGGAAAGGAATGAAAATTTTGAGACTAACTACCATAAGAGAAAAACATAGCTTTACTTTTCTGACAGGTACGTGAGTTATTGTTGCATAAATTTTAAATTTATAAAAAAAACTAGTAAGTGCATAAATCATTTATAATAAAGGTTAATTATATTCTAAAGACGATTTCAAAAAAAATTTCAATAATTTTAGATAATTTTTTAATTTTTTTAAAATCTTGAATAAATATAAAAATAAAACCTAAACATTTTATGTTATAATTAGGTTTTAAAAATCTTAATCTAATAACAAAATAATTAAAATAACTTAATATAGATTCGACTCTAACAAAATCAAGATAAATATATAACTAATAATCAATGAAGAAATAGTGAGAATATTTAACTAATTAATCATATTTGTTTAGAAATATATAGGTTAATTAAAGTATAAATTAAGATTATTAAATTTTTTTAATATAAAAAATGCATTCGGTTGGGATTATTCTTCTTTATTAATCAAACCAATCAATATCTTCGGTTAAATTATGCATAATACCTAAGAAAATAACAAATTATTTAACTCAATGCTTTCGATCAAGTTATTAATTTAAACTCTTATTCAATTTGTCTAAATTAGATCTAGATGATGTATCTAAAACTTAATTATCATATTTTAAATCTATTATAAAAAATAAATAACTAATAAATTATTCATAAATAAATCTTGAATAAAGAAATAATTTTTAATTATTAATATTAAAAATATTCACTTAAATAATCTATACAAATATGACAACAAAGTTAAATTTGGATCGTAAAAATCAACCATATATGCTTAAAATAAATTCCATGATTAGTGGATTAAAATCAACGTTCATTCAATAAATACAAAAAAAGATTAATATAAAAATAAAATAATACAAAACATATCTCAATATCAACAATAGATAGATGATGTGTCTTGTTCTAAAATTGTGATATTAATCTTTAAAGTAATCTTAAATTTTTATTAATATTTTCTTCTTTTTTGATCTAAAAAATACTCTATATTTTGCCAATGATTTGCTATTATGTAATCTAAATTTTGCTTAAGAAAATATAAAACTAAACTAAAAACTATAAAAAAAAATTAACAATACGATAGAAAAAAATATTAATATGTAAGCTATTTCTAAAACCTAAAACATAATACATATTTATAAGAAAAATAGAGAGGATTTTAGAGTCAAAATCACATTCGTATGCCATGGCATCACATTTTCCCTACCACGGCAACAAGATTTGATCAATTGGCACAATTTCAACACGAGAAGGTCTCGTCACGACACAACATATTTCACTCCACGACACGCAAAGTTCAACATGTCTAGTTATTCTTTTCGAGAGGTGTACACTATAACACACTTAATTTTTTATTACAGTACGCTTTGTTTATCTTAAATTTCGCTTTATACACCTTACAAAGTAATTAATTTTTAATATAAGGTTCATGTGCCTTAATCTTTTAAGCTCTTTAGTGTATAAAATATGTGTTTTAAGTATTGTTCTTCGTGTGTTGATAAATTTATCTAATTTGAAACTAAAACCATCTAAAGCATAACAAATATATCTGTAATTTTGAACATATAGATTTGCATAAATAATTACATAAATATATTATAATCAAACATATTTCTTTCAATTAAGTACAATAAAATCAAGGAATATGAGTGATACTTTGTACCAGCAGTAAAAATAATATCTTGTTTTTGCTGAACTGGTCTGTCTTTCAAGTTTCAATACTAAATAGATGGGTCTCCTGAGCTGTTAAATATCACTAAACATTTTCTCTCCCAATATTTTGACCTCAAGAATCAACAACCTAATGAAAATAACCCTGCTACAACTGTGCTACACCTTTAGGTTTCTCCTTTGGATGCTCAATGGCACTCATAGTTGGCATTATTGTGCTCGTACACGCAAGAGATATCCTTAACAGCGAGGGACGTAGTCAATATATGGAAACCATATTTCCTCTTTACAGGTGAGAGTTCTTGTGGAAACTTCTATATAAGTTTGTTACTTTCAATTAACTTGTTCTCATCCATATGCACCTTATTTTTGCAGCTTGTTTGGGTTCATTGTACTGCATATGCTAATGTTATCTGCAAATATATACTTTTGGAGGCTTTATCGAGTTAATTATGCATTTATATTTGGGTTCAAACAAGGAACAGAACCAAGCTAGGCAGGAATATATTTCTCCTAAGTTCAGCTCTAGCCGTACTCACATTGGCTGGTGTTCTTTCTAATTTGGATATGGAGATAGACACGAGAACACAGAGCTTTAGAGCCTTTACTGAATTAGTTCCTTTAGGCCTTGCCATTGTAAGTCTCCTAACGGAATCAATAAGCATATAACTAATGAGTTAATTGAATATGGCCATTTACTGTTTGATATTTCTTACGCTTTTCAGGTTCTGTTTCTCATAATAATCTGTCCATTTAATATTGTATATCGATCTTATCGCTTTTTCATCCTTTGATGTTTATTTCATTGTCTTTGTGCTCCTCTTTACAAGGTAACATAGCTAAAGTTCTCTTCATTCAGTTACTTTAGAGTGAAACACAAATTAAACTCTTCAGTTTTTTTTTTACTTATGTAGGTCACTCTCCCAGACTTTTTCTTGGCAGATCAACTTACAAGTCAGGTTTGACCTTATGCCTCTTAATTAGACAGTGATTAGTATATGATCTTCTTTAATAGACTGCCTATAAGTATATAACTACCAATACAATGCCGCATCATTTCAGGTTCAGGCCATCAGAAGTTTAGAGTTTTACATTTGCTATTATGGCTGGGGGACTTCAAAACAAGATCACACAAATGTCAGGAAAGCAATGTGTTCAAATCTTTCTATTTTGTTGTGGCATTTATTCCTTACTGGTTTCGTTTCCTTCAGGTATTCTACAAAACAGTTGAGCTCTTATAAAGCACTAGGCTTGCTTTTCAACCAAAAATGGTTCTCAAAAACAGTACTTTTCCCTTGTAGTGTCTGCGCCGATTAGTAGAAGAGAAAGATGGAATGCATGGATTAAATGGCATCAAATACCTTTCAACCATAATAGCAGTAGCAATGAGAACCAGTTATGATCTCAAAGGAGGAGTGACTTGGAAAATAATTGCTGCAACAACTTCTGGGTTTGCAACAATTATAAGTATGTATTGGGATATTGTCATAGATTGGGGTCTTCTACGGCGAAATTCAAGAAATCCTTGGTTGAGAAACAAGCTTATTTTACCTAACAAAACTGTCCACTTTGTTGCTATGGTAATAAGACATTAAATTTTAAAGAGGGTATGTTTGGTTTTCACTTTTAAGCATTTGTTGTGATAGATTTAATAGGATTTTGATATCTGATACTCTGCAGGTGTTGAATATTTTACTTAGATTGGCTTGGCTACAGACAGTGCTGGGTTATAGGGAAGCAACTTTCCTACATAGAACAGCCTTAGTTGCACTAGTTGCATACATGGAAATCATTCGTCGTGACATTTTGTTGAGAATAACTAGAATTCTAACGACTAGTTTCTTCCTTTTAATGTATAAATATAACATTGGACATTAAGCCAAAATCAATTCAATAACTCTCTCTTAAAAATTCAGAGAAAATCAACATGGTATCAGAGCATATTTGATCTTGCTCCAAATCAATCCCACAAACAAGAACTGTATCAGTTCAAGAAATCTAGAAAATGTCACAACATATAGAGAGACTTACATGTGTGCTGCTAAATGGTAAAAATTAACATCTTTGGGCACGTCAAGTGACTTTTGGTCTAATTGGTAGAAACAAATTTTAACATGTCACTGGTGAGAAATCAAAACCAAAAGCCGAAGATCCAACACACCCAACAGTTGAAGAAAAAAAGAAAATTTCAGAATGGAGAAAGAGTGACAATCTAGTCATGAGTTGGTTACTGGCAACCATGGAACCCCACATCTCTGATCTCATAACATATCTAGATACAGCTCGAGAAAAGTGGGTTAAAGCCGAGACGATGTTCGGAAAAAAGAAAAATTATTCCCTCATTTATCAACTTCAGCAAGAACTTCAACAGTTACAACAACAAAATCAATCTGTCACCGAACTATTCAACCAAATCCAAAAAAAGAAGGATGAGATTAGAGTGTATCGACCTCTCACAGTCGATCTTGATGAAATCAAAAGAAGAAAGGAGCAAGATGGAATTTTCACCTTCCTCGCCAAGCTCGATTCAAGCTATGAGGGGTACGCTCACAAATTCTTCTCATGGGTGAGCTGACATCTGTTGATGAGGTTGTAGGGATGGTTGAAAGAGAAGAGACAAGAAGAATAATGATGGGTACTCAAATACCAGACAATCCCGAAGCCAAGGCTTTTGTCACTAGATCTAACCCTAGGCCAGAAAGTCGGGGAAACCAAACACTCACTCGCTGCGATTACTGTAAGAAGGAAGGACATAAGCGCGAGGAATGCTGGTGTCTCAAACCTCATCTCTGGCCAAAGGGAAGGCTGGAGGCTTCGTCAAAGGGGGAGATCAACGATAAAATCGGGTAGATAGCCGAGAGAAAATGGGTTACTCTGCACAAAAGGGAAAAAAGGATATGAGTACAAACGAGGCTGAAAAAGAAATAAAATGTGAGATAGATATGGATCAAATGAGGCAGTTGTATACACAATTATCCGCGATGTTTCAAGGAACATCTCAAAAAACCTCTGGTATGATTACAAACCTTACTCAAAATTCTTTAAATTCTAAATGGATTCTTGATTCAGGTTCAACTGATCACATAACTAGAAATAAAAACTTATTCAATAATTACAAAAAAATTAAGACTAAACAATTTGTAATCATTGCAAATGATGAAAAATGGAAATTTTAGAAAATGGTTCAATTAGTCTCCTTTCAAGAAAAATTTCATATGTTTTGCATGTGAATAATTGTACATCTAACTTGTTATCCATTAGTAAAATCACACGAGACTTAAATTGTGAAATTATATTTACATCCAAAAATGTGATTTTTCAGGAATTGATAACGAAGAATATCATTGGTGAAGGGTTTCTAGAAAATGGGCTTTATATTCTGAGTGAAGAAAAATGCAACTTCAATATTAAAAAAGAAGAAGAATTAGGCACTCTTTAGCATAAGAGAATTGGACATCCTTCCGATAAGATTTTGAAATGTATTTTTGATTTCAAACAACTAGATTGTAGTAGTTGTGAAATTTGCAAATTAGGAAAGCACACAAGGTTACCATTTAGTTTATCCAATTGTAAAAGCAAAAAACCTTTTAAGTCAATACTTTCTGATGTTTGGGGCCCTGCTTCAGTTGATTCATTTAATGATTATAAATACTTTGTTATATTTATAGATGATTTTTCAAGAACCACATGGTTACACTTGTTAAAAAATAAAAGTGAAGTATTTTTTCAATTTCAAGAATTTTATAATTTTGTAAAAAATCAATATGATGCAAAGATTAAAACTTTTAGAAGTGATAATAGAACGGAATTTGTAAATCAAAATTTTACAAAAAATTTCAAACAAAAAGGAATTTTACATCAAACAACTTGTATTTACACATCCTAACAAAATGGTGTATCATAATGAAAAAATCGACATTTACTTGAAGTAAAAAGAATACTTTGTTTCAAAATAATGTTCCAATAATTTTTTGGTCGGATGTTGTTCTCACCACAACATATTTAATTAATAGATTGCCGAGTGCCAATTTGAATTTCAAAAGCCCACTAGAAATCCTCTACCAAGAAAAACTCAATATCTATCATTTAAGGGTATTTGGATGTACATGTTATGTGCACAAAAATAAACAACACAAGTTAGATTATACATCAATCAAAGCTATTTTCTTAGGGTATTCATCTCAAAAAAAGGGTTATAAATGCTATGATTCGGTTAACAAAAACATTACATTTCAAGAGATGTGACATTCCAAGAAAATGAGACATATTACAAAACACTAGAAAAAGAGACTAATAACCAAAAGAAACCAAATGAATTTACATTTCCATTTTTTTATTCTGAAGAAGGAAATATGGTAGTAGAAAATGAAAATGAAAATGAAATAATCAATGAGAATGAATAGGAAGAAACTTCTCAAAGTGAGGGAGAAGATGGTATTACCGAAATAATATCATTAAGAAGGTCTAATTGAACTCCACAACCTACAACTAGATTACGGGATTTTGTAACATATGAGGTAAAATATCCTATCCAAAATTATTTATCTTATGAAAATGTTACACCACAATATAGGACTTATTTGACCTCAATTTCCAAAGAAGATGAGCCAAATAACTATGAGGAAGCAATAGGCCAACTGGTATGGTGCAAAGCAATGAAAGAAGAACTTAGAGCACTTGAAAAAAATGAAACATAGGTAGTCGTACAACTACCCGAAGGAAAGAAACCCGTAGGATGCAAATGGGTCTATAAGATTAAGTTTAATAGTGATGGTACTATTGAAAGGTACAAAGCACGATTAGTGGTAAAAGGTTACACTCAAACTTATGGTGTAGATTATCAAGAAACATTTGTACCCGTGGCCAAAATGAACACCGTTAGGATTTTACTTTTATAGCGGTAAACCAAAATTGGACCTTACATCAAATGGATGTCAAGAATTCTTTTCTCCAAGGAACACTTGAAGAAGAGGTATATATGACGCTTCCATCTGGTCATAAAAAAGAAAACAATTCTAGTCTAGTATGTAGGTTAAAAAAATCTATTTACGGACTAAAGCAATCTCCACGGGCATGGTATGGAAAACTAAACTCTTATTTAATTTCTTGTGATTTTAAAATTAGTAATGCCAATCACTCATTATTTTTCAAAAATTATGGTACCTTCACAACCATAATTCTAGTATATGTAGATGACATAATAATTACCGGAAATAATTTGGAAGAAATTAAAAAAGTGAAAATGAAATTAAAGGAGAAGTTTGATATCAAAGACTTAGGTTTACTAAAATATTTTCTAGGAATAGAAATAGCACATTCACCCAAGGGACTCTTTATTTCACAAAGAAAATATACACTTGGCCTATTGAAAGAAACTGGTAAATTAGAGAGTAAATAAACATCTACACCAATAAATAGTAAATGTAAATTAAATATTGAGGATGGAGAACCTTTAGAAGATATAAGCCAATTTCAAAGATTTGTAGGAAAATTAATTTATTTAACGGTAACCCGACCAGACATTTCTTTTTCAGTAAGTCAAATTAGTAAATTTATGCATACACTTAGAACACCACATTTAGAGGCTATACATAGAATTTTAAAATATTTAAAAAGGACACCTAGTAAAGGAATTCTCATGAAACGTAATAATTCTAATGAAGTGTGTGGTTATTTCGATGCAGATTGGGCTAGTAGTTTTGATAGAAAATCAACCACTAGTTTTTGCACTTTTGTAGGCAGAAATTTAGTCACATGGAAAAGTAAGAAACAAAATGTTGTGACACGATCAAGCGCCGAGGTAGAATATCGAGTCATGACATCAACCTCAAGCGAGCTAACTTGGATCAAACAACTTCTTTTGGATATCGGAATTAAAATTCAAGAACCAATGAAGATGTTTTGCGATAACTAAGCAGCGCGACATATGACATCAAATCCGGTGTTTCACGAGAGAACAAAACACATCGAAGTGGATTTCCACTTCATTCGAGAGAAAAATCAAGCAAAGGAAATTGAAACTCCATTTGTGAGAAGTGAAAAATAATTGGCGAATATCTTCACCAAAGGTTTAGATCTGAAATCATTTGAAAAAAATTTAAGCAAGTTAGGGTTGGCCGATATCTACACACCTAACTTAAAGGAGAGTGTTGAGAATAACTAGAATTCTAACAGCTAGTTTAATAACGGTTAGTTTAACGACTAGTTTAGTAATGATTAGTTTCTTCTTTTTAATGTATAAATATAACATTGAACATTAAGACAAAATCAATTTAATAACTCTCTCTTAAAAATTCAAAAAAAATCAACACATTTGGAATTTCTTCAGGTATTGCTAAAATTATTGAGGAACACAAAAGCACCCGACAATATTGACATTACATGGTTACTAAATCTTGATATAAAACTAATAAGCATTTTAACTTGAAACTGTTCAGATTGGAGAATGAGCACTTTAACAACGTTGGGAAGTTTCGAGCATCAAATTCAATACCCCTGCCTTTTAACCATGACGACGAAGACAAGGATGCATGAGACATGTGTTGGATGAGACTTGAGAGAACCAAAGGGATGGGATCGAAGTAGGTGGATAGACAATGGAATTTTATAACATTCTTTTTGTGTTCACTGTTGTCTTTTTTCTGCATTGACAGTGATATCTAGCACATGTATATTAAAGAGAGAATTCTGATATTTCAATTAATAGAAGTAATATTTATAGGTAACAAGAAAGTTATGTTCTAATAAAAAATGCGAGAGATACTTCTTTGACGCTTCATGGGTATCTAAGTTTGCTTTTTGGTCTTAAAAAAAAGAGTCATGGTGTTCGACCACACTGCAGGATTTTAATACACCTAAAAAAACTGTAATATGCTCCATCACATGAATAAAGTAGAGACAGTAGAGTAACACAAGAAGAAAAAAGTAAAATTCCCAATCATCAGAAAATTTAATGATTACAGTAATACCGTGTTTAGGTGATTTGTAAGGGGGAAAATGTCATTTATTCTTTTAGAAAGTAAAAAAATTGTTATTTGATTATTTACTTTTAAAAAAAAATATACAAAAATTATTTTTATTAATATGTTGATTAAAATAATATTATTTTCTCAATATATTAAAAAAACTATTAAATAAAGAAATGGTAAAAATGAATTTTTATTATGAAATTTTATACTATTAAAATATTGGATGAATAATAAAAATTTATTATTAAAATATTGATTGAATGGTAAAATTTATCTTTCTTTGAAACTTTTTATAAAATGTAAGAAATTAAATGATATTTTATAATATAATGGATAAATTTATATAAATCTCCTAATACAAAAGATAATATATACTCTTTTATCATTTTTGTTTACGAGGTTTGGTGGTTTCAATTTGTTACGACTTGGTGAGTCTTCAGAGGATATTTAGGTCACAATAAAAATCCAAAAGATGAAAAATGAAAATTATTTAAATATGTGATCTCAGCCAGTCAAGCTGAAGCTGGGATATTATGCGCAATTCGATTGTTTTATTGATTGTGACAGCAACAGTGATTCATGTTGAACTTGAAAACGAAATGAATTTGATACACTTATATTGCCTTCCACGCGAGTGGTAGTAGTTCTTAGCGCCACAAATGATTTATAATTTAGATGGTGTTAGTTAATTACTGCGTAGGCCGCATTATATACAACTAACTACTTTCAGTTTCAAGCATCAGCCCTTAAATATTATCTTCGTGGAACAGCCTAGACCAACACTTGATGAACAATCAAAGAGGTGAAAAATTGGCAAATCATACTCTCAACTAAATTCTCTTCCTTTAATCATTAGAAAATATGAAAAAGACCACAAACGGGGCAAGGTGGGAATACAGTGAAATATGCATTCACTGGAGCAAGTTCAGTTTATTTATGGAACATATGAAGTACCACAGATAGATTACAACATGATATTATGATATAAATCGGAACAAGAAAAACAAAATTATTAATAAAAATAAAACTGAAAATCTTCAAGGTAAAAATCAAGAAACGAAATGAAAAAGAGAGAAAACATGTAGGAGACGTCCTCTATATGGTCCCAAGAGCCTGGAGTATATCATCCTTTAAATCTTCATAGTCTTCAACTCCAAAGCTGAACCTCACCAAGTTATCCTTGATCCCATACTTAAGCCTATCTGACTGACTAAGATCCCTGTTTCAAATAAACTCAAAAGTAGTCAGCAGAAAATTTGATTATTTCTTCAGCTTTTGAAACATCAGTAGAATAAAACTCAAGGTTGGCAATGTGGCATAAAAGTTCATAACATTTGGTCGCAGTGGATCAATAGCAAAATCCTAAAAAATAATCTAGAGCCACATGAATAGCAATAATCTTGAAACTGTAGGGACTAACTAGTTATAATCTACTTAGCAAAGACTCGAAGAAGCTACATTACAAATAGTGATAATCATACGCAAAACTTCTTATTGTTTCCTTGGCTTCGCTAGTGGCCTATTGCCTACACCACAAAAGTAATTATCATGTCCATATTGGCCAATAAACTCTCCATCGGGCTACCTGGTATGGTATAAGGGTGAATTTCTCCTAATTAACAGAGGAGTTGAATCCACCATGCAGACATATAATTATATTTACAGCAGAAGAAACCACCAACTTTTGCATAGCATCGGAACAAGCTAGAGAAATATACCAGTAAGACATTATTGCTGGCTGCTCCACAATGCTCTCACAGCCACCAAAAGATGGAGCTATGTATGGGATTTTCAAGGCATCGACAAATTTTGCAGAGATGGTCAAATCACCATCAATCTGCATCATCAAGCAATATATTAGATTAGAGAAATAAAGGGTTTAAATGGGGTATCATATTGACTGCCTCAGAGGAGACTTGGAGAGCATACTATCAGATGGAAAAGGTTACCAATAATCACCTCAAAACTGACAACACCACCAAAACCGGTCATTTGTTTATTAGCAAGTTCATATTCAGGATGGCTTGGCAAGCCAGGATAATAGACACACGCCACCTTCCAATGAAAATATGATTACATCAGTACACAATTAAAGGCTTCAACAGAAAACATATCATAAGCATTTCATCAATTTAACAACTAAATAGCATCCCTAAAATAGTTAGTTATGAAAAGGATCATTCTAGAATATGCAGATGTAACTTACGAACAGAATCAGGTAAATAGATATTAATAGACAATGTTTTTAACCAAAAAAAAAAGATGTTAAAGTTGTACATGTTCCTTCATTAAACTTTGATTAAAACATAATGATCCTTGGAATGGTACATAAAGCAAAATTTCGAGAAAAACAGAAAAAGAACCTCAAGAATATGCAGTATTTTGTACCTTAGGATGTGCCTCTAAAAGCTTGGCAATCCTCAATGCTGTAGAATTCTGTTGCTGTACACGTAGATGCAGCGTCTTCATGCCCCGGATAAGCAGATATGCAGCATTCTGTTAAGGAAAATATCCGCAACTTATCATCATAATGTGCAAATATAAACAGAAGTACAAATGTTAGTATTCCTCTATACGTTTTATGCAATGGACCCACTTCTTATACTACAGCAGCAGAACAATAAAAGATTAAATATCTATTTTTTCCTTTTACATCTTCTCCTAGGTACAAAGTAAAAGTCTACAAAGAGAGAATTATCACAAGTCAAGTAAATATTGATAAAACAAAGACAAATTGCAACACGATAGCACTTACATATACCAGTTAATGAATTATATTATATAAATATAAATCATTTGAGGGCAAATGTGACAGTCAAAACAACTATATAATACAGATAACCTACCGGGTTAAGAGTACCACCCAAGATATGATGCAAATTACGAATCACTGAGACCAAATTTAGCGGGCCACTAATGCATCCACCAATGACCTGAAACAAGATATACATTTTCTTAAGATATAAAACTAAAATCAAAATTGGGTAATCATTTTGACATTCAACAGTATGACTACTTATACTATATATACTCACATCATTGTGGCCGCCAATAAACTTAGTTGCAGAGTGCACAACAAGATCAGCCCCATTGGCAAGAGCCTTCTGGTTGAGAGGAGTAGCAAAAGTACCATCTATGCAGACTAATGCTCCTTTATTGTGACAAAGCTTAGAGACTAGCTCAATGTCAACACACCTAAGAAACGGATTGGTAGGAGACTCAGTAAAAAATAGAGAAACCTGTATAGAAGATAATTTCCATTAGACTCATAAATGCTAGCCAAATCACAAATAAAGCTTTATGAGAATGATCATAATCTCTACTAACTTCGTTCTTGTCCAGTGCAGATTCCAAGGCCCCAGTATCTGCAGGATCTATGACTGTTGCCTGCACATTGATGATACTAAAATCAAGACGAAGCACACCAAGAGATGTTTGATAAAATTAAAAGAAAATAATTGGAATCCTGCCACTGAACTTAGGATTAATCATTGCTACAAAATCAGGCCCCATACCTTGATTCCCATTTTAGGAAGAAAGGTCTCCATGAATATCCTAGTCTTCCTATAACAATCTGTAGTCGTCACCATATGCCCACCAGCTGGCACTAGTGCCAACAACAAGACTGTACTAGCACACATTCCGGATGCCATTACCAAGGTTGATTCTGCCCCCTCAAGAGCACTGTTTCAAAGAAAAACCTCAGCAAAGATTGAAAAACTAGGTACAAAAATAAGCAGGCCCCAGGGCAGAAAGAAATAAAAGGAATAAAAAGAAAATAATTGTTTAAAATAAACCTTATCTTCTCTTCAAGAACCACAGTAGTGGGATTTCCATACCGACCATATTCAAAACTCGCCCGGCGTTTCTCCTGCCATAAGATATTATCAGCATTTATAAAAAGGATACTAAAATATCAACCAAAATGGCGCCATCTAGGCAACCGTAATTTCTTATTTTCTTCGGTAATAACCTTCTCCTTGAAATATATGTACTGTAAGCAAAACATTCAATCAACGTCTTATTACTTAAAAAATCAAATATTATGTTAGAGCATATTCTGTGGCCATGATCATAAATAATTAAATCCTAAAACTTGCAAATTTCTGCAAAATGCAAAGTACAAATAATAGGTAAGGAAACAGATTTTCACGTGGACTAAAAAATACGCAGGAAAGTTTAGCATAGCATTGAAAATGAACTAACTCCATGCGTACCTTGAAATCTATAAGATCCGCAGTCTTCTTAAAAAAGTAAGCAGAAGTATTAACAACTGGAGTAGTGATTGCATCAGTTACTATGCCGCGACCCATGCGCTCAGCTTGACAAACCAAAAGCCATAAAACATTAGATAAGAAACATTAAAAAAAAACAATATAATCAAAAAACCAATATCATACCAAAAAATAATCCCTAAAAAATAATAATAACAAATGTAGTTAATACAATATTAATTTGAAACAATTTAATCATTATTTTTTAAACTAAAATAATTTATCACTTATTTTTTTAACCATTCTATACATAAATGACCCAATTATTTAATTACTTTTACTTTTAATCTAAGTAAAAATATATATATTTAAGAAAATGAATATATATTTTTATTTTAAAAAAAATAGTTAAAAATGAAGCTCTATGAAGAATATTATGTTATGTAATTAAACATTTTTTTAATCATATAACAATTTAATTACTATTTTTTAAATAAAATAATTTATTCCCTATTCTTTTATCTTTTATCTATGTAACAATTTAATTCTTATTTTTTTGAATCTACGATAATAAGAAAAATAATATTTTGAATGTTCTATAAAAACCTGAGTAAAAGTCACTTATTGAACGTCAAGGAGAGATAACGAGAGAGCTACCAACTATTTGAAATAAAAAAAATTTAAGATGATATTTCTGCATAATATTAACTATTAACTACCGAAAGATGAAAGATGAAAGAAAAGGCAAGCAATAAATAAATATATTTGAGTCAAAAATATTATTTTTAATATTATTTTTCAAACATATATTATATATTATCATTTATTGTTAAAAAAATTAAATAATAAAAATAATAAAGATTAAATTGTTTTATAAAAAATAATAATTAAATTATTTCATGATTAAAAGAATATAAATTAAATCATCTACAAATAAAAAAATAGTGATTAAATTGCTCTTTATTTTAAAAAATAGCTATTAAAAATGTATTTAACCCTAACACAACGGTGTTACGTTAAAGAACATTAAACCATAATTACCAGCATGTACAGTGAGACTCCCATCGGAGCTCAAAAACGAGGCCTCCTTTAAATCAGCCAAGCCCTCCAATGGCAATTCCCCATTACCACACACCGGCATATCGTCTGCCGGAGAAATTTCCACCGGCGTCTGGGGATCGCCGGAGATAGAAGCGGCATCGACAGCAGTAGCCGCCAGCACCACCGAAGATCCAGAAGCTGAGTGGTTGGACCAAGAAGCCGCGACGATCTGAGCTACGCCGATGTTGCTGCAGTTTCGACGAGCCTTAATGCTGAGCTGGCGCTGAAAGTTTGGAGGGAATCTAAAAATCAGAGAAGACAAGCCGTGAAACGATGCCGTTCCCTCAGTAAGCGATTTGACCCTACAGAAGAATCGACCTTGACCCGGTATCTCGGGGCGGGTGAAGCCGGAGAGAACTGGATTTGAAGGGCATTCAAATGAAGTTGAGATCATCGAACACGTGGACACCGCCATGGCTGTTTGATTTGTTATCGTTCTTATGGCTGTACCTTCTCCGGGAAATGTGTTTTCTCACTATTTTCAGGTACGACTGAATGTTACTAGAGGCTGTTTTAAAAGGTTTTAACAATTACTATTGTACATATTTTTAATAATTTTTTAATTTTTAATTTTTTATCAATTATGTCTACACCACTAATGTCATTGTCAGAGTGTTGTGTTTTATACAAATTTACTATTATTGTTATAATAATGCTCTATTTCAATTTAAGAAATTCTAAACAAATGTGTTAAAATGCCTGTGAAATAAGAAGAAAAAAATGTTAGTGCGCCGTCTCAATAAGGTAAAAATAGCAAAAAATAATATGCTGCTAAGTTATAGCACTGAATCTGATAAGGTTTAATAGCCCTTTAATACAATTTAATTAATTTTAAAGTTTAAAATTTAAGTATTGATCGGGGTTTTTAATCCTTTCACCTATTTTCAATTGGAATAATTGTTCAACATTTTTACAATTATGGTTAAATCTTGTCATCATAAGTAGCATTTTTTATTAAATTTATTTTAAAAAATAAAAAGTTTTATATTGATAACTACCCGACATACATTGTTAATATAAGGTAGAATTTTCCCACATTATGGATATTCTTTGCCAATGCTCAAATCTTTTCAATATTTTTTCCCCGTAAAAATCAAGTCTAATTTACCTCATATGGAGAGAAGCCGAACAAATAACAAATTTTCAACTCTTATAAAGCTTGAACCCATAATCCTTTAAATATATGGCACACTCGTTACCATGCATGCTTAGGAAATGGGCTCGATATGAATGCTGAAAACATAAATTTGAATAACAACAATTTTGAATATTTAAATTTATAAGATATATAAAAGTTTGGATTACATGTAATATATATAATTTTGGACAAATATATTTTTATTTTTAATTAATAATAAATATATATTATTATTTTTGAAAAAATTACGCTTAATTATAAGCTTAAATAAAAACAATTTTATGATATTAGAAAGTGTATTTTCCTATATCTTATATTTATGTTTTCTTTTTTTCTATAACTTAATAGAAAAATTATGCAAACATTAAACACAACTTCTTCTTTTTTAAAATAGAACTAATTTACTATAGAACTTGCTATTTACTTTTACAATTAAGCTAGAAGCTTACAAATTTTAGTTTTTTATTTTTTATTTTAATATTTTATAACTAAGTAGAAAACAAAAAGAAATATTATAATAATTTATGTGCGATGTATTTTTCTATAAATTATTGTTATTTAAATTGTCCGATCGTCTTAAGAAAAAAAAAATTCTCCTTTTCTTTTGCTATATTTTTTGATGTCTTAAGTCTTAACTAAAGAACAAATTTCTCTCAAAGAAAGGAAAAGAATAAAGTACATATTAAATTAAATAATGCATCCGTTTTGGTTTTGTAGCTAACACTGCGTTCCAAAAGTTGCTATTAATCCTATGTTGGCACCAAAGTTCGTCTTTCTAATGTTAGCAAGTAGCAACATATCAAATCCACAGCTTTAATAAGAAGATTAGTTTTGGATACATGCAAACGTATTTAATTTAATATTATTATTTAATTAAAATTTACGTTATATGATAATTTAAATATATTAAATGGTCAATTTTATTTAATAAATTATCTCACATTATTTAAGTTTTATCTCATTTCATTTATTTAAAAATTATTATAAATAAACATGTTTATTGTAAACAATTATGTTTTTTTTCATTTTTTTTTTAATTTTACTCATCATTAGATTTGTTTAGAATACATATGATATTCCATTATAGTAACATCCTAAACCACTAAAAAATAACCGAAATAAGAAAGAATTGACTCATAGAATTTATGGATGGGAACATGTACTAATGAGACATTACATCATATTTCACACCTTCTAAGTAATTAATAAAAATAGACGAAATAGTTATTAACATAATAAAAATGTATTAAATGTTTATTAACATGATAAAATATTTGTAATGATTATTATATTTTTTAAATTAATTACATTTTATTGTTATTATTTGTGGATAAAATTATGATTAACCTAAAATAATTATAAGAATAATAATTTACATTATTATAGTATTATTATCATGAATTAACAGACATAAAATATGGGCAAATCAAATAAAATATTATTTGTATTTTAAATAAATTGAAATTAATTTTTATATAATATAATCATTTAATTTTATTTTATTTTAATTTTTTAAAAATATATATTTTTATATATACTATATTTATAAATATGTATTAAACATATAATTTTAATATTTTAAAATGTGTACATGCATTGTGTGACGATAATATATATAAATAATGTAATGTTATGTATTTAAATAAAAATTAAATTAAATTAACCGAATATGACATGATTAGGCAATAATATAGTCTATGGGGATGGTATGGATAACGGAGACATTTTTTGATATAAATGTCATTGAATTAAATTATAAAATATGTATAAAAAATTGTTACGATTTATGATGGTTTTTTACTTGCGAATAACGGTTATTAAAAAATATTCAAAAAAATCATTTTTTCTAAACCATTTATTATAAAAAAAACACATTATTGACACTCAATGGCGAAAATAAAATGAGACTCATATAGCTTGACAATATATGTTAGGGGTGTCCAGAAATCGGGCCGAACCAGTTTAAACCAAAATATCAATCTCATCCGTATTAAGTAAAATCGATTTTAAAACGGTCCAGTCTGGTTATAAAAAATTATAAACCGGTCACGTAAAGATATATATATATATATATATATATATATATATATATATATATATATATATATATATATATTGTTTTCGAGTTAACCCTAACCCTAAAAAATCGTCATTCTTCATTTCCTCTATCGTTCTACGTTTTCCATTCGGGTTCTTGTCTGACCGTCTACACTTCCACTAGCAACTAGCAGTCCAAGTCTCAAAGTAATCGATCATTTCATATGATCATATACGTGGATTGAAAATGAAATCTTGAACAACAAACCTATCAATGTAGTTGCAAATATCAGCGTACTACTCTATGGAATTAATTGGATGAAGAGTATCGTGACAAAGTGATATTTTGAAAGTCCAAACAAGTAGGATTGCATATTTGCATCACATGTGTTCATAACCGATGAAACTTGTCAAATTGACTTATAATAGGATTGCATATAGTAAAAATTTATTATTATCAATTATAATTGTCATGACATAATTTCATATCTAAATATAATTAGATATATTTATCAAATAACGTGTTATCGTTTCGTTTATAATTATCACAAAATTATAATATATAATATTGTTTCATTATATACACACATACACATTGCAGGTAGTATTTTAGTGACTTGTGTTCAAATTATGGTCATGTAAAAATTTGTGCGTGTAGCCTTTTATTTAAAAAGAATATTAACAATCAACCTCAAAAAAATTTACGAAGAGAAATACTGTTAGATAATGTTTTTTCCTACTCTAATTAGTTATTTTAGTTTTGAAATGATTTTTGATTTAAGCACAAAAGGTAATATTTTAATATATTAAGAATATGTACTAATCTATATTCTATATATAGGTGATGATTTATACGAGTTTATTGGACCAAGTCAATTTCAAGACTTTACTATGTCTATGAGTGAAGACAATGAACCTGAATTCATCTGAATGAAATGAAAAATTCACCACAAAATTTAAATGTCTCGTCTTCAAAAAGAGAAATAGAAGTAAGTAATGTTCATCCCGATAACAAATTTGACATGAAGAAACCAAAAAAATTTAGGTAATAAATATGGAATCATTTTTCATATAGTTTACCCTATGATTTGGAAAATCCTAGAGCTACATGTCATTATTGTAAAAAAAAAATATATGTTGCTCATCCCACAAGGAATGGAACTACTTCAATGATATATCACTTCAAAAATTCATGTAAGAAGACTCCTAAAGAAGTAGATAAAGGACAAAAAATGTTAAGTTTTCAAACACAAAAAGAATAAGGTGATACAACAACTCATAAATTAGTTGTTGTATCATTTGATGCAAAACGTGCTAGAGATGCTTTGGCAAAAATGATTATTATTGATGAATTGTCTTTTAGGTTTGTTGAGGGTGAGAGATTTAAAGATTTTATGGCTGAAATTTGTCCTAAGTTTCATGTGTCATCTTGTCAAACAATTTCTAGAGATGTGTTTCAACTTTATTTAGACGAGAAAAAAAATTGAGGAACTTTTTCATAAGTGTAAAGTAAAGAGTTTGTCTTACTAGTGATTGTTGGACTTCAATTCAAAATATTAATAATATTTGTCTAACCACTCATTATATTGACAAAGATTGGAAATTACAAAAGAGAATTATAAAATTTTGTCAAGTTAAGAATCATAAAGGTGATACAATTGGGAGAGTAATAAAACAGAGTTTGTGTGATTGTGGTATATGTAAGGTATTCACCATAATACTTGATAATGCTTCCTCAAATGATACTGTTGTGTCATACTTGAAAAGGAAGCTAAAAAATTGGAATGACCTTGTTATGAGTGAGGAGTTCTTTCATGTGCGATGTTGTGCTCACATTTTGAATTTGATTGTAAGAGAATGACTTAAAGATCTTTATAGTACTATTATGAGTATTTGTTGCGTTGTGAGATATGTTAGATCCTCTCCATTGAGATTACAAAAGTTTAAAATGTATTCTATTAAGGAAAATATTGAGTCCAAAGGAAGTGTCGTGTTATACGTGCCTACAAGATGGAACTACACATATCTAATGTTAAAATATTCTTTAGATTTTCAAAAAGCATTTAATCGTCTTGAAGAAAAGGAAGGAACAAACTTAATTTCTTATTTTCATGAAGAGTGATCGAATGTTGGGCTCCAACATTAGATGATTGGAAGAATGCTAGTGTTTTTATGAAGTTTTTGAAGATTTTTTATTACTCTACTTTAGCATTAAGTGCATTTTTATGTACCACATCAATTTTATATTTTATAGAACTGCATAACATTTAATCTCAAATATTTACATGGTGTGGTTCCAATGACTTGTTGAAAAATATGGCTACTAACATGAAAACAAAATTTGAGAAGTATTGGGGAAATGTAGATAAGACTAATAAGATGTTGTATGTTGCATTTGTACTTGATCCAAGGTACAAATTAGAGTATTTGAAATTATTATTTGAAGAGATTTATGATTTAAAAATTGTTCAAAAATTGAGAGATAATGTCAAAAATATTTTTATGGATCTGTTCAAAGCTTACTATATGTTAATGCATGGAAAGGATTTTCAATCTAATGTGATTCGATCACAAGATGTAATAGAAAGGATTCCTTCATCTGAGGAAGCAAGAAAGTTGAAAATTCTTAAACGTTTATAGGGGAAAAATAGTTTGGAGTTGAAAATCGAGGTTGAGAAATATTTGAACACCCATGTGAAAATGTCACATTGGATAAGTTTGATATATTGAAACGATGGATGACAAATTCTTTTAGGTTTCCTATCATCTTTCTCATTGCATGTGATGTGTTAGTAATTCAAGTTTCAACCGTTGCATCATAATCAACTTTTAGCACAGGAGGACGTATTCTTGATCCATTTAAGAGTTCTTTGAATCCTAAAATGGTAGATGCATTAGTATATAGTCAAAATTGGTTCCGTTCTTCCATTAATAATGACTATGTTCTCTTACCATAATACAATGATGACATAGAGATTTATGAAGATGTTGATTTTGTTTGATTGTAGAGTTCATTAAAGATACTACAATGATCATTGATGATTAATAATGAGTAAATTTTAAATATGATTATCTAATAATATATTGTTGTTGATTGTTAGTTTGAATGTTTATATATATTTGGAATTCATTTCTTTATGTCTAATCTTTTTTTTTATATTTATTTTGATAACATCTTATGTAATATATATTTAACAATAATATATATCTATGTAACACATAGAGAGATAAAAAACACATAGAGAGATAAAAAAATTGAATCTCAAACTCTTTATTTGAACAAAAAACTCTAAATGACACATATAAATTAATTAAATAAATATAATTAATTTTGGGTATAAAAGGGTATGATTATCGGTATAATTATATCTAAATTGTAACTATTATTTTATGTTTGATTAATATCCAAAATCGTAATTTAAAAAAAATCATAGAATAAAAATAAAACATGCAGTTTGTTTGCCAATTCTAATAGTTGTAAATTGGAAAAGATTTCTCAAAGAGAACAAAATATAAAATTACTAAAAGCAAAAATCAAATGTAATATTTAATGGGTGAATATTTTTTATAATAAAAATGATATTTTTTTATCATTTAATTATAAAATTTATAGTTATATAATTAAAATATTATAACTTTAAAAATTAAATAATTTTTTATAAAATATAAATAATCAAATATCTAAATAACACATAAAAACTTTAAACATGCCACCATTTTGTAGTCAATCACGAATTTAAGTGAGGCAGAAAAATCATACCGTTCAAGATTCTATTTACAGTTATTTACTGAATTAAAAGTAAATAAATACTGTTAACATCAAAATATTAAAATATTTTTATAATTAAAAAATATTAAAATACACAAATTATATATAAAAATAGCTCATATGCTAATTTAATAAATTTTATGTTAATATATATTTTTGGAAAGAATATTTCAATATTTGTCTGCACCGAAAAATGTTGTTAAAATGATTTCTTAAGTTGATGATGAAATGAAATAGTATGTATTTTATCAAATAAAAATCCTATACATGTGAAAGCGGGTATGCTTCGTCGTTACCTCTTTTTTAATAGATATTGTTGGTTTTTTTATAATACTAAATTAAAAATATTTTTGTATAAATAGAATTTTAATGAATTATTAAGAGTAATATGATAAAATTACTGCCTAATTTTTATGGTCTATCAAAATATATATTGAATTATCAATATTAAGTATTATATAATATTTTTTTATCATTTAATCTAAATAAATGATAAATTTAAATATATCATGAATGTTCCGCAGTGGTTTTGATAAGATAGAGCTTATATGATATTAACTTTAATTACTTTGATATCATGGATGGTTTTTCTTTTTTTATAACATTAGTTAGAAGGTTAACACGATACATTCATCCACTTAAAAATTAAGTTATAGATTTATACTAAATATAAAAATTAAATAATATCTTTTGTAGTTTGTTCGATAATTATTTTAATAATTTGTTATATATTTATTACTTAGATAATTATTTTAATCATATTAAATGTATTAATTTATATAATATATATTTGCCTATTTATTGATTGGATGAGTTTTGATTAATTTACTTATGAAAAGATTACATTTTAACGTTGAAATGACATTATATTTCGTATTAATTAAAAAATTAATTAATATTAAATTATTTTTTAATAAAAAATAATTATAAGAACAATTATTAAGTTAAGTTAAATCATGTTAATATAAATATTAATTAAATAAATTTATATATATTATTTAATTATATTTAATTAATTTATTAAATAAAATTATATAAATTGTATCAATATTATATCAAATCATTTCTTTATTATATAGTGTTTGTATTCTATTATTTATAAAATAATAATTATTAAATATTTATATTCATTTAATAAATAAATAAATTATTTTAAAAGTATTTTATAAAAAAATATTATTATTTTTTATTATTATAATAAAATAATTTTAAAGTTTGATATTTTTTTATAAACAAATTTTATAAAATTTTAATAAATAATTTGCAAAAAGCAAAAAGTCGGTAAATAAACAAAAACTAATATTGCAATCATAAATGAAGCAAGAGTGCAGGACTCTTTGTTTGGGTAGGAATCCCACTACTGAGATCAGACAAGGGAATCTTATCTTCTTGCCTCTATGTCTTTTTTTATTATAATAATTATACTAGTTCTCATTGAAACTTGAATATTAAACTTTTTTATATATTTGAATATATTATAGTTGAATAACAATCTGATTAGCATGATACTTGCTTGTTTTTCTTTTTTTTTATTAGGATAATTTTATATGATATTATCGTAATATAAAAATTATATGATTATAAATTTATTATTATTGATTATATTTAATTAAAATTTTAGTAATTATTAAATTTATCTAAGTGATATTAAATAATATAATAATAATTACTATTATGTATAAAAAGCTAAAATGAGGATAATGGTTATTCTCCAACAGTTTTTTTTTTTGTTTTTTACTTTTGCACATTGTTATTTCCTTTTCCTTTTTAACTTCAACTTCTTTTTATATTTATTATGGTTGTGTTTTTATACTATAAAGTATCAAAATACTCCTATACTAACATATCATAAACGGTATTTCTTATTATTTGTTGTTGTTTTTTTACAATAATAAATATTAAAATATCTTTTTAATAAATATATACTATTTATAAATATTTATTGTGATAATTTTATTATGTAACTTTATATTACAATTATTTATATTAGATAATTATTTTAATCACATTAAATATGAAAACTCAAATGTTCTATACTTATTTATTTAATAAATTAATATGTATAAGTAGATTATATTTATAATTAACTAATATATTTATTTTTAAGTATAAATTGTCTATAATAAATATGTTTCTTATAAATAATTATAACAAAATATCTAATAACAACATTTTGGTTATTCTCCTATATTTTTTTCTTATATACTAATAAATTAAACACATTAATGTGAAAACTCATTTGTTTTGTAATTACTTATTTAATAAATAATTCATTTATGGGAGATAATATATGTGTAACTAATATACATATGTGCATAAATAATAGTTTGGTTATTACCCTTAATTTTTTTATATGCCAATAAATATTAAAGTAATCATAAAAATAATATATCATTTTTATGGTTAGTTATTTTTTAGTTTTATTGTATATTCTATTAAAATAAATAGCTTGAATAATGCAATTACATGTCCAAAATTATTATGTATAAAAATGATAATAATTAATAAACAATATATATATTGGTTATTCCCTCATTCTAACGAAATTCTATTAGCCTTTTTTACAAAAACAAATACAAAATGTCTCTAATTTTTTTTATAAATATGCCTAAAATAAATGCTTTTTTATAAGTAATTTTTTCGTAGTTTTATTGTGTATTATTTTGATTGTTTTTTATTTTTGTAATTACTACTTTTCTAGTACAGTAATTGATATAAAATACACTTATATCTCCTCCATTTTTTTATTTACTATTTATTAATTATTATTTTATTTTATTTTTCTTGTATATTAATAAATACTAAAATGTTATTTTATATTTATCAAAATTTATAATATTATGTTTAAACATTTTTTATAATAAATAATTATGCAACAATATCAATTATTACTCCACAATTAACATTATAATATACTTATAAAATTTAACTAATAGAACATTATTTATATTTTAAACGTAATATGAATATTTTAAATTAAGTATTGAACTAAATTATGAGATAAAAAATAAATACATTATCTCATAAATTATTGATAAATTATATGTTAATTTGATTTTTTAAATAAATAACTTTATTAATATAGAGAATAAGATATGATTTAAGATTTAAAACTTTAGAGTATATTTAAAATATATAATGATAAAAAAATAAAAGACTAACAAATACAAATATTGTTTCATACGTGCATGTTTTATCGGTTTTTTGAGTTATAAAATTGGTTGGTTTTGTAGTAATGATAAAAATGGAAAAAAATATGTAGAGAATATTAAAAAACTAAAATTAAAATTTTTAAATAAAATAAAAAAATTATTAAAATAATATGTAAAATAATACAATATTAGATGAAATAAAATTTAGAGTTAACCAAAATTTGAAAAAAATTGATAGCCTTAGTTTGAAGTTTCTCTTTTATTTTTAGTTTAATTTTTATAGTATTTGATAGTGGTATTTTATTATCATGAATCAAATTTTAGGATGAGTTGCCGTAAATATCCTTTACATTAGATAATTTGTGTTAATTAGTCACTTATGTTATAAAAGTTATTATTCAATCCCTTACATTTTGTAAAATATATTAAATGAGCACAAATTTTACTATTTATTTAACATTTTAATAATTTTTATGATAAAATATCATAGTAAAAATTCATTTTTATATTTTCTTTATTTATCAATAAAATAATGTATTAAGAAAATAATATTATTTTATTTAAGATATTAATAAAAAATATTTTTTATCATTCTTTAGTATTTTTTATAAAAATAAAAGATTAAATAACTCATCTGATTTAATGTAAGGCACTTGTACTGCATTTTTCTCTAAATTTTAATATATTAAATATTTTTAAATTATGCTAAATATTTTATGTAATATATGTTATTATAAATCTATAATTGTAACTAATTACTTTTTTAGAAATACTTGAATAAACATATTTTTATTTAACATACTTGAATAATATTATGTTACTTTTGTTCCCATGTTTATTACATATTATTAATACACATAACAATATATTAAAATATTTACATAAAAAAATAGACATAATATATTATTATAATTAATTTTTTTTGCTAGATATTACCATTAAAATATTTATTAATACTAAAAACATACATATAATTAATTTTGTTGTTTTTGTAATATGTTTTTTTACGGAGCTACTGTTCTGAGAAGCTAATATAACAATTATTGGATAATATTATTCTAACGCTTACGAACTGAATTAATTCTCCGGCTTTTGATTGAATATATTTTTTTTAATACTTAATTGTATTGTTTTTAAATTTTAATTATTTATTTTATATAAAAAAATAATATTTAAATTTTAGATAAATGGTATATGATTTAACTTTGATAAATAAATACTATAACAAGTGGAGAAGCATATTCCCGAGCCTCAACTTGACCCGATGCTTTTAGCATGGGTCAAAATCCCATAAATTTCCTTGGGGCAGAGGTCAAATCATTCTCCAACATGTTTCTCTCCCATGACCCAGTGATCACGCTTTTTTGCCCTCGTGTGCAAGAACACACTCTTACCCATGTTGATTAAGTTGGCATATAACTAGTGGAATTAAAAAGATGTTAAATGATAAAGTTAGAAAAGTTGGGAGGACTAATATAATACGTTAGAAGTAATTTATTTTTTTACTAATGATATTGTTTTACCTTTAATCATTTCTTATCTTATTCTTTTTCTTTTTCAATTATTTTCAATTTTATTAAAAATTAAAAATAAATATATCCTAAAGTAAAATAATATTAATCGATAACTATAAAAATTAAATACATCTTATACTTATAATAATAAAAATAATACAAAATAATATTAAGTTAATTTAATTGAATAATGTTTAATATCAAATGTATTTAAATTATTGTAATTAAATTTAAATATTTAATTGAATAATGTTTAAATTAAAACATTGATTATATATTTTTATATTTATAAGTGATTTTTTTTGGTTGTCTTTAATAATCATAATAATAATAAACAACGATGAAATGGATTTTTTTCTTTCTGAAAACGATGAAGTGGATTGCTTACTTGCATCTGCATCCCATACCCACAGATCCAACCCAAATCACATACGAGGCTGGGAGCTATTGAGTTGATTTTTCTAATTTTGACCGTATTCGTTTATAGATTTATTAATGACCACGAGATTCACTACCATGTTACCGCGTTCGTTGATTAGTATGACTAAGTACTAAAGGTCTGATGTGTTATGAATATGATTCTCCGTGCAATGCCCTAATTTAAAAAATCCATTCTTTTAAAAAAAAAAAATTCGCTGTAATAAAAAAGGGTCTTCTTCTTAATTGTTTACTCTATATAAAGTCAGGAACTCAGGATGTGGCTCACGCTTGACGGCGGCTGATTTTAGGGTTCTTTGAATCTTTAACTATGTAAGGTGGTTCTTTAGCCTTGTTGTGTTTCTTGTCATATTTCTACTAAAATGTGACATTTCGATCTTTTAGTGTTGTTTTTCTGATGTTAATTTTGAGGTTTTACTGAATAATTATCTTCATAAAGTGAGGAAGCTTATGTATTTAGCTATACATTGAGGTGCATCATAGCTTTGCATTGAGCATCTACCTGGTATCTTAATTCTCTCTACTGGGTTTTAGAGGGAAGAGCATCCGGGGTTCCTTTGAAAGTATGATGTTAGTTTGTTAAGATCATATGGGTACTCAACACGAGAGTAAACAAGGCCCAAAAGGCATGGATTGGATGTTTTTGCATCTGGACTTGTTTGATGATCCCTTACTTTTGTTCTGTAGTTATGGCCTTTAAAATTGCACAAGTACTGAGGCTCCGTGGTCATTGAATCATCGGTAGCCAAATCTAAATGTGCATACATAGATGGTGGGATCCGCTTTGCAGCTTGAACAAACCATGTTTTTGCTGCCAGTAATGCCCATAAATTATGGACAAGCCTCACTTACTACTTAATGAAAGTAAGAATGTAACTCCAAAATACAATATCGTATCTGACTTTATTTACCGTTAGTTTTAAGTGCTGAACGAATGGACCGCTCACGGACAATTGATATGTGCTTGAACTTTCAGTGTGGCTGCCATTATGAATCAGCCATCAGCTTTGTGATTTCAGAGCATAGGCATGATTTTGCTTCATTTGTTCTTCTATGTTGGTTCAAAATAATGTAAAATTTGTAATGGTCATTATTAAAGTGAATGTAAGAATATAGCTAGGGAATATAGCTAAGTCAATAAAAGTTGAAACAACACACCCCCACTGTTGCACTAGCTACTAGTTGATAAGCTTGGAGTGCATTTCTCTCCAAGGTTGTCTAAAATCTGTCTAATTAGTAATTCTCAAAGATATTTTAATTTATTTACAATTGGCCCTTGCCAAGTTTTAGGATTAACTGATTGATCTTCATCTTTATTTTTGGAGGGTAGGGGTATGAAAGGTTGATTTGGTGATCTTGATGTACAAGTTTGGAGTACTTGTATGCCTTTTCTTCTTTGGAATGATCTGACTTTGCTGTGTTGGATTATTTGTTAATGGAGCATCTTTAGGCGTGTGCTAATCATGTCAAACTAGAAAGAAGGTTTAAAAGGTAGTACCCCATTAGTCCCTTATTTCTTTGAAATGTACACAAGTTCAATTTCAATTTTATTTTACCAGAAAAATAAAAAAAATACACATATGCTTTAAAGTTGATGGATATAATAGTCATTTTTTTTGTCTATAAAAAATTCCACACTTTTACAAATTTTTAATTACTTTTGTACCTACACTTGTATAGTTCACATGGCGGAATTATTTTAAAAAATAATTTGCTTAATATTATCGAAGATAATTATGTCATGTATTGTGTGTCACGTTGTAAGTAGCGTGGATACAAAAGTATGCAAATTTCCAAAAAAATAAAAGCCTAAGATTACTACTTAGAAGTGTGCTTTTTTTTTTGTGAAGAAAAGGAAGGTAGGCATCACTCACCCCGTTCTAAAATTACCATGAGTGTTAAGGATAATACTACTGATATTACTCATCCTAATTCACCTATTAGTATTGTTTCAGATTTGGGGTCATCAGCTCATGTTGATGCTCATGTTAAAAATGACGATGGAGTTCACATTGCAAAGTAGTATTGGTGTATCAGTGAAGCTTGTGTACAATGCAGTTGCTTGTGTTCATTTGGAGTCTCTTGCGTAGAGTAGTTTGGATGGAGTTGTGCAGCTCATATGAAGGTTCTACACAAGGGAGTGCAAGTGAATGTTGGTCATGTTCGAGTGTTGTATAGAAAGAAGTGTCATTCCTGCTCACTCTTCTATTTTAGTTGTTAACTAGTTAGCTTTGTAACTGCCAATGTGCAGATATTTTTGAATACAACTTTGGCAGGAAAAGTAGTTAGATATTTTACTTGGTAAGCAAAGTCTTTCAGAATTTATATAATGAAAAGTAGCTATTACATTTTGTTTCCTTATACTGTTCATCATCTTCTACGTTGTTTCTTTTTTGTATGTATGTATGCTGAATTTTCTTCTTCAATCCGCTATGTTTCTTTTCGTGGTATCAGAGTTTAGGCTCTGTTCTTTGAAATCTTGAAATCATGGATGATCTAAGTTAAGCGATGGATCCTTTAACAAGCAATTTAGCAACGATAGATCTAGTTAATTTTTTGGTAACGTTTCATAATCAAATCTCCGCAATAAAAGTCATTTGAATTTTATGATTTGAATGAAATATATGCTTTGAACTTTGTGAAGCTATGAATTAGAGAAATTTGTAACTGGTTTAGGGCCTTGTCTTCCACGAGTTTTTGTTGATGAAACAATTAATTCAAAATATAGAATCTGATATAGATTTGATCGAATGATTGGCTCTCGAACGATTGTCTCTATAAATGATGAATTGATGAAAGAAGTGTCTGATTGAAATTCGGAATGTACTTGAAGATTTATTCACAACAAATTCTAGAGCACGATTTTTTTTAATATAAGTCAGAGCTCTCAAATATCAAATATATAGATTCTAGTGTCAGAGCTTAGACTCAGTTTTTGAAATCTTTAAATTATGGATGATCTAAGTCAAGCGACATATCATTCAACAAGCAATAAAGCATCTAGTTGATAATTTTCTGGTAATATTTCATAGTTAAATCTCCACAATCAAACTAATCATGCAAATTTTATGATTTGAAAGAAATAGATGCTTTGAATTTTGCGAAGCTATGAATTAGAGGATTTTTTAACTCGTTTAAGACCTTGTTCTCTACTAGTTCTTTCTGATGTAACGATTAATTCAAAATATAGATTATGGTGTAGATAGGACCAAATGATTGGGTTTTGGCTGATTGTCTCTATGAATGATGAATTGATGAATGAAGTGTCTGATCGTGATACTTCAGTTGAAATTTGGAATGCAATTGAAAGTTCCTTCGTAATAAATTAGAGAGCATGAGTTTTCAATATAATTCAGAGTTCTCAAACAAAAAAAAAGGCACATGTCTATGATGGAATACATTGCACAAATTAAAGAAATTGTGAGGCAATTAGGCTCTGTTGGATATTATGTCAGTGAAGAAGATCAAGTTCATGCTATACGTAATGGTCTGTACTATAATTATGACATGGTTCTTGCTACCGTTTGGAGTAAAATTGGACCTGTATCAGTCAAAGAACTATAAGCCTTGCTCCTTAGTAGATAGAAGAGACTTGAAAATAATGAAAAAATGACCAATAACTTCTTGCTGCCTTCTGCAAATATTGCAAATAAAACAAACAACTTCAAAGGAGAACCGAGGAAGTTGTTATTATTATTGGAATGAAACAAATTATGGGCAAGAAAATTGAAAATCAAATGGAAGAAAATCATATTAACAAGTATTTATTTGGATGCCGAGTGATGCATATTTCCCTACCGATGAATGTTTAATTAGTTCCTCTTTTATGATAGTAATATATATATAACAAATTAAAGCAAAATTATATTGTTTCCAGTTGATCAAACAAGGCAGTGCATGTCTTTGCTCATTACCACCTTCACAAAAGTGTTAGTTCTTTATTGACTTATATTAGATTGATACATATGAAGTACATTGCTAATGATTTGATTCGTCTCTTTGTGAAGATTTAGGTATAATTCTCAGGGTGAAGTGTTGTATTAATCTAGGGATTGGAGTTATTATTTTTATCAGTTAACAACAATTTCATTATATTAGTGTGCTATATTATCTTTATGTCTTCTTAGTTCTTAAAAAAAAAAAAGTGTTTTAAAGATCCTCTTTATTATATTATTTGTGACAAAATATTTATTTTAATATTTTATATTCATTTTATTATAATATTTTATTGATACTTTATTTTTTAAAATTAAAAAATATATTTAAATAATTTTTTTGAAATATTATTATTATTGATTTTTTTCTTGAATATTTTATTATTAAATTTAACATTTATTTATTTAAAGAATTGTATTTTGATCAAATTTTAATTATTTGATATAAAAATTATATTTTAATAAAAAAATCATTAAAATAATATATTTTATTCTTAATTAATCACTTTTTTTAAAGTAACGTAAATAAGTGAAACCACTTTTAATCTATAAAATAATACATAATATAAGTGACTTATATGATTCCTTTATTAAATTTAATATCCATTTTATTTTTAAAATAATAATATTTTAATCACATATCATAAATAATAATATTTTATTATAAAATTTATTCAAATTTAACTTTTGTTCTTATACTATCACTCTTGCAATAACAGTAAGATATATATTTTTCCCTATGCTAATGGATTAATGATCACTCTCTAAATTAATAACTTAATATAGAGAGCTTTGTGCCAACATTTTTTCATCATTTAACAATAATTTTAATACTTTAGTATTTTATTCTCTCTTTATCTTATTTATTTTATTATTATTTTAATATCTATTTTATTCTAACCTAAACAATAATATTTTAATTATATGAATTAAATAATAATATTTTATTATATTTTTAATTGAAATTGGACTTATTCTTACATTTCTCCTTTGCAATAACAGGGGGGAAAAACCATTTTTTTTCTGAGGTCTAACTTCACGACCCTTCTCCTAGTAATTAAGAGCAAAAAGAAGTGTTAGATCCAGAAGAAATGTAGTATTACATAATTGCTAGCATTTCCAAGTTTTAAAAAGCTTAAAGAATTATTATTTCAGAAGTACTGATTGATAAACATTTATGCTAGAAACCGTGTATTGCATTGAAGTCTGAGAAGAATGAAATTATGACTGCACAAAAGTCTTGCAGTTGCAGTATTACCAGTGACCCTCTATTATGTTATTCTTGTTTATTTCAGACTAAAGTTGGTCGCAGATTCATGCTTGAATTACAAAAGGAGAGGAACTCATTGAATGCGCACAGTTAGTTTCAATCGATCGAGGCTATTTAAGTTCCATGTGAAGTGTGTAGACAGAAGTAAATACTCATGTGCATAGATTAGAATGTTACAACAGGAATTAAGGAGAAAAAAAAGGAAAGATAAATCGTTGTTGCTCCTTTGACATGTTTGTAAATCGTGGCCAACATTTTCATGATTGGATGATCCTTTCATCTATTGGGAAACTCTGTATGTGAAGTTGAGCATAATTATTATGTACATATACATGTTATAATTATACAGAGCACCAATCATTTACAATGAATACATTTATGTTTTATTTTTTATTCTTATTGTGTTTATGAATAACAATAATATCTAAATCGATTTTTTTAATATATATTAATTTTATTATTATAAATTTTATAATATTATAAATAAGGTAGTATGATATGATTCAACATCGATTTAATAAGAATATAAACAAGCTGTCTTTTGACTAATAAAATCTTAAAATTAAACTTCATATTTGATTACATTTGTAGCGTTCTTAACCCACTTCATACAAATAAAACTATTCTTTTGATCTCATGCATCCACATTTAATGGTAATGCTTTTAGACCAAGAGTTATGAATCTTTCAATATCTTCTTTTAAAATAAATGAATGAGTTTAATTAAAGGTAGAAAAAGCTATTATTGAGATGCTCGAGTGCAATGCTAGTACAAGTACAACAATGGGAGAAAAAGGATTAATAAGAGGTGAGAAACAGGGAATCCTTCTATTAAGAAAAAAATGATACGCAACACACACACATATATATATATATATATATATATATATATATAATATGAAGTTTTAAGATTTTATTAATTTTATTTGTAACATGAATTTCATTAACATGTTAATTTTTTAGTAATTTTTAAACACAAATTCTGCAATTTAATTATATAAGATTTACAAGCATTTATAGAATATATAATTTATTGAAAATAAAGATGTAGTTGAGATATATAAAAAATTTCCTCAAAAGAAAGTACCTAACACTATTGTAGGGTAAATAAAAACTATTATCATAATAAATTTCCTATATTTAAAAACTTTTAGTAATAAATTGTTATATAAATTATTAAATTACTTAAGTCTCTAACATTATTAATTGTTGCTCCGCAAATAACAATTCTAGAAAGAACTCCCAACACCCAAAATAAAAGGCTTATTAACGTTTTTTTAAATAATTTATTTAAAAAAACTGTATTTTCCCTCAACTATTCTATATATGGCACTTTCGATTACTACTTAGTACTCATTAAACTATTTATCACCTCAAAATTAATTTGCTTTTCTTCGACTATTTCTCCTCTCCTAATGTTTTTGTCTGTTTTATTTCTAAATTTACATTTATATATTATATAGTTTTGTTTGGTTATTTATGTAATTCAAAATGTGAAGATTTTAAAACTAATGATATAATTAGATTGAAAATCTATTATTATATCGATGGAAAAAGACATGGTTAGAAAACTAAAAGAGTCAAAGAAAAAAAAAGCTTTAAAATAATTTACATTTGTACTAAATATAGTTTTTATTAATTCTTACGATAATTTTAAGTATTTTTATACTATTTTTATGAGTGAAATCTAAATTTATTTTTTTAAAAATATTAAATTTTATTAATAGCCCACTAAAGATGTGTAATTGACATTTTTTTATAATTTAATTATATAACATAACTTTTATTTTTATTTTTAATCTTTTACACGCACGCACACATTTTTTTTTTGTATAATATAAAAGAATATATATATCATTTGGAGATTCGTACCTAAATAATTTTATTAGATTCTTCTCGTAAATAAATTTTCAATACTAAAAATGAATTTTTAATGTGATATTTTACTAATCGATCAAAACTAATATACCAATTTAAAATCACACTTAAAAGTTGAAAGGTTCAATAGGTGCTTATAGCTTCCAACTAAAAAAATTTCAGAGTCGTGCATTATATGGAATCCATTAATTAAGTTTGCAATCAATTCTTGATTTCTTGTCATTTAATGTTCTCTCTCTAATTATCGGAAGGAATAATATTTGTGAAATGATGATTATTAACAAGACAATTAGGCAAAGGGTCCCGATCCTCTCTAATTATTGGAAGGAATAATGCTTTATAAAAAAAGGATTTGTGCTATTTTTGAATATGTAACAATTATTTTTTTATATTATATGAAATGAAAAAGTTTTAGAAAAAAATATTCATAAAATGAATCATATTGTGTAATTAAATTATTAAAAATGATTTTTTATAAAAGAGAAAATAAAAAAATAAAAAAGAAGAGTATGGTTTCGATCGAAAGGAAAGAGGGCTACTTGTTAATTATGATACGAAAAACTGATTACTTCATATAATATACATGATGAAGTAATTACGTAGCACGGTAGTAGTTATCTCAAACTTGTGGCCTCAGTTTCCTCCGGTAGATCCTATCCAATTAACTATTTTTTCGGTAAGATTGCGGGTGATGTTATGTGAGGGAAGAAAGACTCTGATTTTATATTAAAGTATGTTAATGATTTTATTTTTAAATTCTTTTAAAAATATATTTTTTACATTACAATAAAAAATAATTATACTCTATATTTGAATATAAAAAATATGTGTGTACACCATGTAAAGGAATATAAAAAAATCTTCATCTATAAAAAAATTATGCTACATAATTAAAAAAAAAATTAGTAATATTTATAATACAATTTTAACTGAAAAAATATAATTTTTTTTCATCTAATTCATATACTTTTAAATAAACATAAAAATCAGTTCAAACATTTTAAAATAAAAGCTAGACATCATTTTAGACCGAATTTCTGCCAAGTACAATTTTTAAATGTTAGTGTTATTTGAAATGTTATTTTGGTTTGTTGTTAGTTAAATCCTTTCGTTTTTAAGTAATTTAATTATTCAGGTTATTTTAATTTTAATTTTTTAAAAAATATTTTTTAAGTTATAAAGAAAAAATATATATATATATACCTCTCATTTTTAAACATGCGAAATAAAAAGACTAATGGGTAAATTTATAAAAATAATAATGATTATTCTCTTAATATTTTGAATTTTTTAAATATTTAATTTTTCGATCATTTCAAATTTGATATCAAAGCTGAAATTAGGTATTTTTAAAAATATAAACTTTAATTTATAAATAACAAAATAACTCTAAATAAAATTACCCTAAAAAGAATTATACAGTACGATTCAACCTTGATTAAAAGAGAGATGTCATTAGTGTTTTATCTCCTTCCCTATAACGATAGCTGTTACCAAAACCAATTAAGAGGATCGATTATTGAATGAAGTCACCGCAGTTTTAGATCAACTTGTACCCCAATAAGTAGTGATAAATTTTAAAAAATAACATTCTTAAAAATTATAACAATATTCAATAATATTAAATATGATTTAATTATATGGTATTTAATATTAAATATATTTAAATAATTATAATTTAATTTAAATAATATTTAATTAGACGAGTTTAAAATAAAATAATGTATTAATTTTTTAATAAAAAATATATAATATAAAAATAAAAAATACAAGTTTTATAATTATAAATTATAAATTTATTTTATTACTTTCTAAAATTTAATTAATTTGATGTATTAATTATTACTAGGTAGCTAGCTACCCTAACATACGCGCATGAACTCAATAATTTTCATATTATATCAGAAATAATAAGGGTAAACAAGATTTAATTACATTTTTTAAATATTAAATAATCGAAATTTAATATTAATAATATATCATAAATAATAGTATTTAACATTAAAATTGACGTTTTAAACTTTTTATAATAGTAAAACTTATGACGTCAAAATAAAATAAAATATTTTTATAATTATAAATCTTAATATATTATTTTTTAAAACTAATATGTTAATTATTATTAGCTAACTAGGTTCCTTAACATAAATTGATTAATTTAAATAATTATAATTTAATTTAATAAGTTATGTTTATTCAGATAACATTTAAAATAAAATAATATATCAATTTTTTTTAATAAAAAGATATATTATATAAATATAAAAGATATTTTTTATAATTATAAATTATAAATTAATATTTTTATTACTTTTGGAAAACTTAATTCATTTGATGTATTAGTTATTAATAGTTACTTAGGTACCGTAACATACATGCATGCATTGTAATCAATAATTTTCGCCGAGTTCTATAGAATTAGAAATTTTAAATTACTTCAAATAATATTTTTAAAATTTTATAATAATAAAAATAATATTATATATAAATAATTTATTTGGGATTACATCAAGAGTCTAATTTATTAAAATTTAATTTAAATAACAATTAATTAATTAAATTTTAATATATATATATATATAAACCGAAAGTATTTTATTAAAAATTAAAACCATACGAAGGAAATATATGGAAAATAAAATAAAAGAGAAATGTTAAGAAAACCTCAATACCTAGATAAGTGATATATTTCTTTAAATAATTATATCATATGATATAATATTATAACTTTAGTGCGGAAATATTTTAAGTTTTATATTAACATTTCTCACAAATAAAATCTTTTTGCCTCTAATTGAAGAATAAGACACGAAACCAACAGCAATAAAGACCCTCATAAATACACACCTCCTTAATAATTCGACAGGCCCACCAAACATGAAGTATTAAATACTACAAAATATAATTACTTTTGGTAAAAGTCATTCATTTCACTTGTCTTCCTGAGAAGTAAGATCCTCCGAATTTGATTAAACTATGATTGTTTTTGTTTTTTACTTCCCAGATTTAAGTCATAATGTTTAATTTAAAATTTAAAATATTAATTTTTATTAATAACTTCAAATCATTAAAATTAAAAAATTAAAATTTATAACCAAGTTAAGACAAAGAGAGAATTAAAAAACAAGTATATAATTCTGATTCATTAATTAATTAGTGTGATATTATTATTAACATTATTTGATCTATGTGACAATTAAGGACGGCCACAACTGTAATTGTTGACATAAATTACATATACATACAAAAGCATATGATATTAATATTTTATTACATTTGATTTCATGTAGCCTAAACTAATTATTTTAATTAGAGTAGTGTATACATACATATATAAGGAAGGCGAAAAAAAAAACTGCTTTAGTTGGTGCAATAACAATTCTAATTAATTCTACGTGGAGATTAAAGTACTTGTATAATTAATTAATTATCAAAACATAGGGGAATCAGATGGAGAAGAATTGACTAAATTGAGAATGCTATTCCAGTAGTTCTTATTATCTTCATAATAATTACTGCCACCATTATCGGAGTCCGTACCACCGTCCGAAAAACTCCGGTCATCGGAACCATTAAGCAAAAGACTAGTGAAGCCCTCCTCAGCCATGACACTGCCCTCCATAGAAATTGACATGTCATGAAAATTACCTGAAGTACTAAACGACAAGGAATTCTCCATGGCTTCTAATTTGTAATGATCATCAATTGAACTTTTCCAACCATTTTTACCTTCTTCTTTAGTAATATCATTCTCAGAGTTATTAGAGGCTGAAGAATCAACAAACTCAAATATAGGCATTATTGAATTTTCTCCCCCCATATTAGTAGTAGTATTTATAACAGTTGGAGCATTATTATTATTATTATCAGAAAAAGTAGTTAATGTAGAAGTTGGAGATTCAAGGTCACTTATAAGCTTAGAAGTAATTCCTTGATCAGTTGGTTTTGAAGACGAGGCAATATTGGGCCAAGAAGATGAAGAAGGAAAATTTGGGAGATATTGTTGGAATAAAGTTTTATTGGAGCGAAGTTTTGATTCTCTAACAAGTCTAGCTTCGGCTTCTAAACGAGCACTCTCCCACTGAGCCATGTGGCTAAGATTGGAAGCATTCTTGGATTGAGTGTCATTAGTTGAAGAGAGAAGGGCATCGCTTTTAGGCTTGTGGGTGATTGGATCTATTCCCATTTTGGCTAACTTTTTCTTGAGATGTGTATTCCAGTAGTTCTTGATTTCATTATCTGTTCTCTTAGCCAAGTGTGTTGCTATAGCAGACCACCTGAGAGAACAGGACAAAACAGACTATATATATATGAACTGATCATCGTCGTGTTGTTAAAATTAAACACTAACATATAATTAATTAACTAGCCAATGAAAGACAAAACCGGCTTATTTCATTCTATATTATTGGGGATGTACTCGTACAACAAACAAAGGTATATATATAATTTCTGTGCCTGCAGGTTCAAGAAAACTTTCATTAATTAACCTACTTAATTAATCGTATTCAATTTGTTATGAAGAGACATTTTCTATGTTGAAAGTAAATTTATGATGGATTAATTTGTGAAGAACCTAGAGTAAATTAAATAAATGTATAGGTAGCTTATACCTGTTGCCGAGGAGTGCATGGAGCTGAATTATGGTTTGTTCTTCTTGTAAACTGAACTTTCCCCTTTTTATATCCGGTCTCAGATAATTAGTCCATCTCAGTCTGCAACTCTTTCCACATCTCTGTAGCCCTATATGTATTAATTAGCAACAAATTTAACCATGAAATTTACGAATTAGCTATAACTCGCAAATATTTATAGACACATAATTATTATATATATACATACCAGCTCTAATGGGCAAGGCACGCCAACTACCATGACCATGTTCTTCAATATAAGCCAAGAGTTTCTGGTCTTCTTCAGGAGTCCAAGGTCCTTTCTTCAAACCCACTTTGTCGCAGCACGGTGACCTACCCATTTCCAATTTCAATCACCAAACTAAGAAGCAAGGTTTCTGTTCTTCTTTATATGACACTACCCTCTCAGTAGCCTTGAAATGGAGAAATTTATGGAGAGAGAAGAGAGAGAGAGAGAGATTTTCTGTGTAAATGAAGAGATGGGCAGTGAAGAAAGGTCAGCGTCAGGACAAATAAATAAATTCGACTGCAGGGAGTATATGTACAACTCAGATGACCAAAGTACCCTTCATTCTTCTTCCTCATCAAATAAGTGGAGCATATCCACTTTCATGTGTTACTGCTTACATTTATGCCTATATTTGATTAATTGTTTAAAACATATTGGATTATTTTTTCCCAAATAAAAGATGTTGTAAACGTTAACTTCTCACAATTAAGCCTTTAATTCTGATATTATGTTCTCTGAACACAAAAAAGCTTTAAGTTATTAATAAAAAATATTAACAATACTTAAACTTTGTTAGATATCACCGATATAAATTTAATTGTATTGCATTTCTTCTAGTTATTGATGATATTTTCATTATATTAATTCTCCCATCCAGTGGGTTTTAGTTGTGAAAGGATGTAAATTTTATATAATATATAAATAATATTAAACATTTATGATTTATTTGAATGCATTATTTAAAAATAAAAAAATATTTTATCATTATTTTGAAGTTATTATTTTCTGAAATAATATATTTTAAAAAATAAAAAAATAAAGAATAGGTAAGACATGTTCTCATTATATTTGGTAATAAACACGGATGTCCGAAGCGTAACTTTTGTTCCGAAGTTTTTTTTCTTCTTTCTTTATGTTGTTTTGATGACCAGCGATCAGTAGCTTGCTCTTTTTTTATTTATTTATTATTTTGATCGATTAGACTCTAATATTTGTTTATTTATTTATTTGGCTTTTAAATAGAATTTTTTTACAATATTTTTATCTATTATACTCCAATAATAATATTTTTTTAGTAATTATAATAATAAAATAAAACTAATGAAAGTGATAAAATAAACAACCTCATATATCCATATAAAAATAATTGTGACGTATCATTACTTATTATTATATAAAAAATCTTAAATAAATCTTTGAATATTATTGATAGTACATGCATATCTTAAATTCAAGTTCTTCATTTTTAAATATAAAAAACATTTTTAATAGATAGAACAAGATGAATAGTACACATATAGAGGATGCATTATCTCTATTCTATGTAAATTGTGCATTAAAATTGTAATTTCTCATATATTTTTTAATGAGTTCTCAAACTATTATATTAAAATTTCAAAATTTTAAAAATAAATATTTTTATTTTAATGTTTTTTTATTTATAAAAATTATTTAAGGGATCTATTTTTATATTTTGCCTTATGTAATAAAATACTTAACAGTTTAATTAGACTAGATATTACAATGTAATTAGTTTCTATTAATAAGTAGTTATATAATTATTTCAATATTTATTTCTATTCTTTTAAAAATAATAAAATATTTTTTATAAAGGTAATTATTTAATGGATACGTTTATGTTTGTTGCTTTTCTCATATTTAATATTTTTCAAAAATATATATATAATTAATTGAAATATATATGTTATAGTTTTCATTTAAAAAAATAATTTAAGATCAAATCAAAATTTACTTAAGAAGTAGTTTTATTGTATTCTTTTCCTAACAGCTTATGTAAAATAATTCCATACTTTTCCTATGTTATTTCTTTTATTTTGATAATTTATTAATTAAAAATATTACTTAACATTTCAATTATTATAAAATATGAAAAAATTAGCTAAACTTTTTATTATTTTTTAAAGTTATTGAAAATTGTTTTTTAATTATGATGAAAAAACAGTTTTTGATAATTGTTTTTAAGTTAATTAAAGGACCAAATATATCCTTAATATTGATTCTATTTGGATTATTTATTATTTTTTCAAGCCTCATGTATAATTTTTTTTGTATGGAAGATATTTATTTTTCTTATATTGTTGATTGATTGAAGTTTTTATACCATCTAATTTTTATATAGTTTATAAGTAAGATGTAATATCTAATCTTAAAATGTTAAACTCATGAAAATGTAAGATTTTTTTTACTTATAAACGCTATACTTAATAATGTGATATTCTTTTTTTATTGGATAAGAAAGAATTTTGAATCTAACTTTTTTTTAATAATGAAATTTGAATCTAATTTGTGAGAAGACGGAGTGTTAAGAAAAATCTTATAAATATTTTTTTAATATATAATTTTAACATTTTTATATTGAAATAATTAATAATTGGTACACTGAGACTTTAATTTAAACATTTCATTATAACTAATTGTTTTTTCTATCAAAAGATTAAAATAGAGTTGTAAAGTGTGTTAATACTAAATCATCCTGTGTCATATTTAGTTTCTATAATGTACTCATTGTTTTAAATTTTTCATATCACATTTAAATATCATCTCATTCATTTTAAACATGATATTTTATCATTTTTTAATCACATTCTAAATAATCAGATTTAATATACTCATATTTTTTTATATTAAATTTTCACGTTATAAATAATTATGTTTCATATTTTTCTTGTTTTTATATTTTTTATTTATCTCATTTTAGGTCTACTTGAAACCAATGTGATATCAAAACTAATAATGTTTCCTTAACATGCAATTCCCAAAAAAAATAAATTAAATTAATCAAGATAGATAAGTTCTTAAAATTAATAGTTTATACAATGGGTCAAAGTTACATTATCATAATTTACATCTCGATGTTTAAAATATTTATAAAACTAGCTACCATATGTTTTTTGTTAGTAGGCTTATCACATATATTTTTTTAGACATTTTTGAAACCTAAGAAAACTTGAGGGTGCTTTTGATATTATATGATATTTCTCGTCAATCCTCTGCCAAGAAATAGCCTAACATTATTTGAACTTTGTTCTTGAGGGTATCAGCACTAAATGCGACCATTAAGCAAAGGCAAATCTACTGGTTCTTATCAAAAAAGAAAAAAATAATATATATCTATATAGCTGCCTAGCTGGTGTTCATTTCCCTATCTATTTATACCAATAATTACTATAAACATGAGGCTTCGATTGTATTTATGTGTACGTAACCCATGCTTCGCAAAGCAACTAAGGCATTAGGCCAGTATAGCAAGAGGCTGAGTCGTTTCGCGTTTGGTTCCGTGACTTATAATAATTAATTAATTTATATAAGATGATATGATATTTTAGTTGAATTATATTTAAAATTAGTATAATTATTTTCTAAAAAAAATAAATATCCGATAAAAATTAGAAAAATAAAACAATTTAATTATTAAAAAATATAGGTAAATAACAATTCCAAAAAAATACAAAACTGATTATATTACATGGATAATGAATAACTCCTTTAAAAAAAGCGACGTTTTCGACACGAGCAATTGATTCTGAGCCTGATCTGGTACAATTAATCTTACGTGGCTCTTCTAAACTTATGTCAAAACCCTGAAATATCAATTAATTAATTGCCTTTTTAGTTAATCATATGGCAATAAATGATTAAATAGGACGTTGGACATACATGGGAAAGCTAAAGTGGTATCGTTTAGTAAAATATATAAGACCATGTGGGTTACAAACACGTATTTATTCAGAATTAATTAGTACAGCCCTAATTGAATACGTAGACCAATTAATTAATAAATTTTGGAATCCTGTGTTACAGTAGCCAACTTCTTCTATATACGACTACGAGTCAAAGAAGCTACGACATTTTGTGGTTTCAACCCAGGAAATTTTAGATTTGCTCGCCAAAGAATTAAACTATTAGTCCAATACATATATATCTTTCTCGCATTAAATAATACACATCTCTTCTTTACAAAATATATATTTTATAGGTGTAAATATATTTTCAAATTAGAATTAATGTCCGACAAGATTAAAAAATAAATTAATGATTTTTATTTCCTTTCAAAGTTTTATGTTTATTTTGTATTTTTTTTAAAAAAAAAAATTGACCCATAAATAAGCAAGTCTATTCCATGTACTAATATTCAAGAATAAGCAATATACTTTTATTAATAAAGTTGGCTCTTATTTTTTTCTGTTCTTAGTTGTTTAAAAATATCTTATTTATTTTCTTTTTAAAAATAGAGTTCTCGATTTATAGGGACATTTTTGTAAAGTAAGGAATTCGTGGAGAATTTATTGAGGTGGGAGCCCTATGGGGCAATCTTGAACTATTTTGGTACACCAGAGGACAAAAAAATACAGGTTCCATGAATAAAAAAAGAGAGAGGCTAAAATAGAAGTGTGTTATATAGTTATGTGTGGGTTAATTGGGTCTTGGGTCTCATAGATAATAAATTTTCATAACAAAACAAAAAAAAAAGGTTAATAAAGGACAATAGGGACACCATCTTAAATGCTAGCTCTAACGTATTGCATATGGTCCAAGAGTCTCTTAATGACTCTAATTGAATCAATACTACTACAAAGACTTTTCAATACATCATGTAACTCCACGTGTTCTAGTCTGTTCTAATTGATAACTGAAATTATCTACGCATTTCAAAAAATATATATAATATAAAAGGAATTATTTATGTACGCATGATGGTCTTGTGATATCATTTCTCTACTAGTAACATTTATCATAATATATATTCATGTAACATTAAAAGCTACATGTTTTATATATATATATCACACTTTCTAATTTTCTATCAAGTTTTGTAAAATTTAATAAGTTAATGTATGGGTGTTAAAGGTATCCTAGTTACATTTATATTTTAAAAAAACAAAGATATGTATTTTTATAAAAAAAAAACTAAAAATATATGTATATTTTTTCAAAATGACACTATGCTAATTATTTTTTAACAAAATTATTTTGTTAAGTAAACTAACTCATTAGATCTTTTTACCTTAAATTAACTCACAAGATCAAAGTATAATAATGGTATCTAAATAATAGTTAAGAAAAAATAAAAATAAAAAATTAGTTATTTTTCTTTATTATATTACTTTTATAAAATAAAATGAAAAAATTACTATAAAATATAATTAAATTATTAAATTATTTTTGTTAATATAATTAAGATACTTATAGTGAATAACCACAGAGAAAATTCAAATTTTTCACCGATTAGAAAATTTGATGAAGAAAATGACTTTATGTGGTTTGTTAAGAGATCATATCTTCACCTCCTCAAATCTTCCAACTCAATTTTTTTATATTTTATATAATTTCTTATTATTTACTTAAAAAAATACATTATAATTAAAAATATATTTTACTTTTAACTTTTTAACTTTTTAACAAATATAAAATATATAATTTAATAATTTCAATAATTTATACATTACATTACATGTAACATCTATTAAATATTATTTTAAATTTAAATATATATTATTTGTTAGTAAAAAAATACACGATATTAAATTAAAAGGATGTCAAACCCAACCAATCCTTTCGCACCTCGTTTACAATATTAATTGTCACACATCTTAAATTAAAAGGATGAGACTCGAATGCCACCGTCACAAAAGTGTGGGCACTAGTTACGAAGAGTGTGGGCACATTAGTATTGTATTGAATTAAACGCGGGACGAATTTGAGTTTTGAGTTAAAAGGCTATATTTTATTAGGCCCACATTTAAAAAAATTAGATTCGTACGCTATTTTTGCAAAATAATAAAGATGTTGAATCATTTATTTGGTTAGTTTTCTAAACCACTCTTAAATGTTGGTTTAGTTTTCTAAACCGTTCATTTATTTATCTCAATTTTGAAGATTGAATTAACACATATTTTAAAGATTAAGATTAGTTTTTCTGTTTTTATTTTCAATTTGTTATTACATTAATTTATAAGAAATAAACGGTAAAAATTTCATCAATCTTATAAAATTTCTGGAGTTAAAAACATCACTCCTTAAAACTAGGAACTCATACTCACAACACTCATAAAAATATGGAATACTTTACTCATGAAAACACGGATTGCTTAAAACAATCCTAAAATTAAGAGAGTAACAGCAGTTACTTTCAACACCCTCCTTTAAACTAATTTTTCTACTGAAAAATAGTTTAGAGTTTTCTTGATTGATTTTCAATTTTGAGCAATCCTCCCTTGTTCGAGACTAAGGACTGAGCACATTCCAAGTAACTTCCTAAGTTTCTCAAAACTTGGTTGCTCGAGAGATTTGGTTAGAATATCTGCTACCTATTCTGAACTTTTGTAATACTTCAACTCAATAACCCCGTCTTGACATAAGTCACGAAGAAAATGAAATCTAATATCTATATGTTTTCTCACCCCATACATTACTAGATTTTTAGACAGTTTGATAGTAGACATGTTATCACAATAGATTATTATAAGGCTGACTTGTTTCATTCCTAGGACTTCAAACATTTTCTTCATTCAGATCCCTTGGCAGGAGCTTGATGTTGCTGCCACATACTCAACTTCAGTAGTTGATAGAGTGACTGTAGGTTGCTTCTTTGAGAACCATGAGATAGCTCTTGAACTTAACATATAAGTATGGCCTGGTGTGTTCTTTTTGTCATTTAGATCTCTTGCATAATCACTGTCAATGTAACCATAGAAATCTGAGTTATCACATTTCTTATAAAACACTTCATAGTCTAGTGTCCCCTTCACGTATCTTAGAATTCTTCTTGCTGCATTCAGGTGCAACTCTGTCGGTTTTCCATGTATCTACTTATCAAGCTTACACTATGCATGATGCCTGGTCTAGTTGAAGTAAGATACATGAGACTTCCAACGATTTGTTGATTTTTAATCCAAGTTCAACTGGAGTCCCAATGGCTCGAAAATCTTCCATCTGAAATCTTTCAATCACCTCTTGTGCATATTTCTTTTGGTAAATGAAGTTACCAAAAGAGTTTTGAATTACATTTATCCCCAAGAAGCAGTGCAGCAATCCTAGATCTGTCATCTTGAATTCTCTCATCATTGAGTTTTTAAACTCATTCAACATTTCTTGATTGTTTCCTGTATAGATTAGGTCATCGGCATAGAGTGACACGATTAGAAGTTTACTTCCAGTTCCAGCCTAAGTGTACAATGTATGTTCTGAGGGACATTTCCCAAAACCTAACTTGGAAAAATAGGTGTAAATTCTGTTGTACCATGCTCTTGGAGCCTACTTCAGGCCATAAAGTGATTTCTTCAACTTTAGCACTTTTTCTTCTTTTCCCTTTTAAACAAAACCAGGAGATTGTTCAACATAAACCGTTTTTTGCAATTCTCCATGTAGAAAAGCAGACTTTACATCCATCTATAGAATCTTCAAGGATTTCTTTGCAGCCAAGGATATGAGCATTCTTATAATTTCATATCTTGCTATAGGTACAAAGATTTCACACTACTACAAAAAGGAGCATTAAATTCGGTTAAAAACCGACTTTAAATTAAATGACTTAAAGTGTAAAGTCGGTTCAAGGTGTGAACCGACTTTACGTTTAAAGTCGGTGCACGGGATGAACCGACTTTACGTTTAAAGTCGGTTCACGCAATGAAATGACTTTAACTTTTTTTTAAAAATATTTATTCATTTTCAACCTGTATTCGAGTAGAAAAAAAACCAAAATCAGTTTAGCAAACAGTTCAAATAATACAAATATTTGAAAAATAAAATATTAATTAATAACAGAAAAATTACCATGGTTTTGTTCTATTTTATTCAAGATCGTCATATTCTTCTCCTTATGTTATAATACAAACATACATATATAATACAACAATCTATACACATAAATAATAACACATAATAACAGAAAAAAATATGAATAATAGGGGATCTAAAAGATTAGTTAGAGAGGAAGAAAACTCACTAACCGATGTTGGAAATGGTAGTCGTAGGTGGCCGGAAAATGAGAAAGAGTGGAGGAGAAGTGGAGGAGGAAGTTTTCGATTTTTTAGAGTTCTGCAACGTTGAAAATAGTTTCTGTCTGAGAAGAAAAAAGAGAAAATATTTATCCACGTGTGTAGCGTCGGTTGATGTGTCGAACCGATGCTATGTTACGTGGATAGTGTCGGTTCCAGGTGTCAACCGACGCTATGCTACGTGGATAGCGTCGGTTTGACACATCAACCGACGCTACGTCCTACGTGGATAGCGTCGGTTCTATATCGAACCGACTTTAAACCAATTTAAAGTCAGTTTTTTCCAAAAACTGACTTTACGTATCGACTTAAATACCCATTTTTGTAGTAGTGTCATTATAGTCTATGCCATGCTTTTCTTTGTATCCTTTAGCCACTAAACGAGCTTTATATTTATCAACATCTCCTCTTTCATTCACTTTTGTTTTAAATACCCACTTTACCCTAATCTACTTTTGCCCTTTAGGTAAATCAGTGAGCTTCCAAGTGTTATTCTTCTCAATTGACAGTATCTCACTATCTATTGCCTTCTTCCATTTATCTTCCTTCACATCTTCATCAAAGGTTATGGGATCATTGCCAATGAACAAGGCAAAGTTGGTAGTGTCTTCATCTGAACCACTAAAAGTTGTCTCATAGTCCATCATCTAGGGATGTCTTGTCATCGTTTGAGGATTTCTCATATTGTAAACCCTCATTTCTTTAGATTCCTCGTCACTTTGAGCTGATGTGTGAGTTTGAGGCTCCTGTGGCGATGTTAGTGGCTGAGGGATTTCAGTCACTTGAGTTGTCCTTTCATCATCTGCTTCACTTTCCATCGGAACATTCTTTGATGTTTCTAGTTGTTCTCCCAAATTCCACCTTTTGTCCTTATCAAACACCACGTCCCGGCTTATCACTATCTTTCCTAAAATTGGGTTAAATAGTTTATAAGCTTTTGACAATTCACTTACCCTTAGAAACACGCATTTTTTAGTCTTGTCATCTAGCTTTTTCCTTCTCTGATCAGGTATGTGTGCATATGTTATGCAACCAAATACCTTGAAATGATCTACACTTGGCTTCTTTCCATTCCATGCTTCTTATGGAGTCATGTTCTTAACAGAAAATGTTGAACTTCTATTAAGAATGTGAATTGTCCAACAAACAGCTTCAGGCTAAAAAACTTTGAAAATCTGTCCTATTGCGTGTAAACTCCTTACCATATTTATTATGGTACGATTCTTCTTCTCACATACACCATTTTGTTCTGGTGTATAAGCTGTTTTCAGATGTCTCCTAATTCCCTTTTCATTGCAAAACTCAAAAAAATCCTTAGAACAGAATTCTCCTCCTCGATCTGTTCTTAGACATTTGCAAGAAATACACCCAAAATTTTCTGGTGTAGTCATCTATGAAGGTTATGAAAAATATTTTACCTCCATTAGATGTATGGGACATTAGACCACAAAGAACTAAGTGAATCAGCTCCAGGATATTATGGGCTCGGATATTATGGGCTCTTGTTGATTTTTATGTAGGAAACATATCATAGTCATGTTTCCGTGTGATGCAGTTCTCACATGTTGTTTAGGAAGGCATTGTGATTTCAAGTAGTCCTTCCACCATATGCTTTTGTTTTAGAGTCCTCAGGTCGTTGAAATGAAGATGCTCATATCTCTCATGCCATCTCCATACTAAAACATTTTCTTTGGCCATGAAACATGTTTGCACTGATTTAATTTTAAGGGGGAAGAGTTGATTTCTTGTCATCTACACCACTACAATTGATCCACGTTTGGGATCATAAATCTCACACTCTTCCTTTTTAATTGTGATCGTGTAACCTTTGTCTTGCAACTGGCCAACACTTAGCAAATTTGTTTTTAAGTCAGGTATGTAAAATACATTAGATATTACTTCAATGAACTCATTTTTAGTTCTTATCTGAATATCACCCCTTCCTTCAACCTTCACAGTTGATCGATCACCAAAATTAAAAAAAGTGGTGAAACTCTCATCTAGATTAGAGAAGGATGACTTATAACCACTCATATGGTTACTACAACCTGTGTCCACGTACCAGGCGTCTTCATCCGTGTCTTCCATTGCATGGAAGGCCATCAACAAAGTCTTATCTTCTTTCTCCTTTCCCTTTTCTACAAAGTTGGATCTTTCACCATTTTCTTTGGTCATTTTTGTGTAACACTCATTTTTGTAATGACCTAAGTTCCCACATCTGTAACATTCAACCTTAGATTTGTCGAAATGTCTCTTCTTGTTTTGATCATCATCCCTTCAAGTTTGAGAAAATGATTTAGTTTATTCTTTACTCCACTCCCTATTTTCATCTTTTTTGTAGTTTCTGTTGTAAGAGTGTTGTCCTCGACCTCTTCTACGTCCAACATGACCTCTACATATTCCTCTTGTGTTTGAAGACTCATTAAAGGTGGAAACCTTCAGTGCCTGCATTTCTTCAACTGCACTGGTCTTGTTAATTGTTTTCTCATGCATGAACAAGGAACTCTGCAATTCATCTATGGATATATCTTCAACAATATTAGAATCCTCAATTGAGCAGACCACATAGTCGAACTTGGGAGTCAAGAACCTTAGTATTTTCTCAACCACAATGTCATCTGTGGTTTTCTCACTGTGAAGACGCATCTTGTTTGCCACTGTCATCACTTTTCCAAAGTAGTCATTTATTGTTTCTCCTTTCTTCATTTGAAGAGTTTCAAAATCGCTTCTAAGAGTTTGAAGTTGTGCCCGTTTCACCCTGTTGGAGCCGTGATACTTCTTTTTCATAGAGTCCCAGATGTCCTTAGTCGTATCCTTGTTAAGGATTGTCTCCAAAATAGACATGTCGATTGTATGAAATAGGTAATTCTTTACCTTTAGATCCTTCAATTTCAATGCATCATTTTTCTGCTTCTGTTGAGCAGAAATCTCTGAATTGTCCAGTTTAATCTCTCCAATCCCAGTTTCTATAAGATCCTAAAATTCCTTAGATCTTAGGAAGTTTTCCATCAACATATTCTAGTGATCGTAGTGACCATCGAATCTGGGAATAGTTGGTTGGACAAAACTTTCATTTTCTGTAGTCATTTTGTTGTTGCAAAGTTTTTGCTGTTGTGATTTTTTTTCTAGCTCATTTCTTGGTTCTGATACCAGATGTTGGGTTAGTTTTCTAAACTCTTCACTTATTCATCTCAATTTTGAAGATTGAATTCACATACATTTTGGAGATTAATATAAGTTTTTCTATTTATATTTTCAGTTTTTTATTATATCAATTTATAGAAATTAAACTGGTAAAACTTCAACAATTTTATATAATTTCAAGAGTTGAAAACAATATTTCTTAAAACTAGAAATTCATGTTCACGTAACTTGTGAAAACATGAAATACTTTACTCATGAAAATATAGATTATTTAAAACAATCCTAAAATTAAGACAATGGTTGAACACCAGTCAATCATAGAATAACATATCTATTTTTTTTTTACGTTAGTTACAAAGTTCTTAACAAAAATTTAATTTAAGATTTTTTTTTTATAAAAGTTAAGTGATCGGGATACTTTGATACGGAACATACTTTTTCAATATACTCATGTAGCCATGCTTAGCAAAATAATAATAATATTATATAATAAATAAATAATACTCTCGTATACACCGCCATTATATATATATATATATATATATATATATATATATAATCTTATTTTATACTATCATTAATATTATATTATTAATAATTCATCCTTATATTTATGCACCAAATTTATATAAAATTTTAGTTAATCCCTGTCTTTTCAATCCTCATTACCTTCCGGCGTTTCCAATTGGTTGACTATATGTTTACCAACTAGAACGTGATAAAGAAAAAAAATTCTATGTATTAGCAAAAACAATTATGTTAAACCAAAAAAAAAACCTATATGAAAGAATCATGTTATACAATTATTATTTTTTAACTTTTTTTATTTTTAAATAAAAACAAAATAAGGTTTTCCCAGTTGTTTTGCAATTTGTATATTCTCATGTCATTTTTTACTAAAAAAAAGTCGGCTTTTTCAAATCAATAAAATAGGTTTGGTTTTTTTGAAATATCCAAATTTTTATTTTGGTATATGTTTTACTTATATTTTTAACTATAATACATTAAATATTAATATTTATTTTGATTAAATTAAACAATAACATTAAAAATTAAATATCTCATATATATCATTTATTATTAAAATTGATCAAAATGAATATTATTAATTTAAATATAAATATTTTATATATTATAGTTAAAAATAAAAAAATAAAAAAATTGAATATGAAATTTACATCATTGACATAAAAAAAAAAGATAAGTAAAAGAGGAGATCATGTTTATGGACATAAATAATATACTTATCTCATCAACAAAATAAATATAACATAATATTATTATTTTTCTATTTAATTTAGTAAAAGTAATAATAAATAATAATATTTTGATTGTAATAAAGAGATATATGAAAAATAATTCTAAATTTTGAAACTAATTAATTAGTGATTTTGTATTAGTGATTAATATTAACTATTTAGTTATATATAATTTTATTCAGGTGTAATTATTATTATTATTAATCGTGTTTATTGAAAATGTAATATATTTTAAAGATATATTTTATATATATTATAATTATAAGATTTTAAATTTTTTTAATTTTGTGTTAAAAGTAAGTTTATAATTGTTCCTAAAATTCTTTCGGAACGGTTTTTGAAATGTCTTCGAGAATGGTTATTAACATCCCAAAAAGTAAGTTTATAATTGTTCTTAAAATTCTTTCAAGGCGATTTTTGAAATGTCATCGGAAATGGATATTAACGTCTCAAAAGGTAAGTTTACGCATGTCCCTAAAAATCTGCTGGGACGGTTATTTAACTTTAAGGATGATTGTTATTTACCTTTAACCTTCCTATAAAGTCATATTTATAGAAACATCTACATAACGGATAATTGCGATTGAAAAAAACAATTATTCCAATAGATTTTTAGTAACACTAAATAATTGTACCAAAAAATGATTCGTGTAAGAGTGATTTTGGTTGAAAATTGGGTAGTTTTAATTTTCCATTCAAAACGCACTTATCAGGGGAGAGATTACTCAGATTAATAACCAGCACTCTGTTGACATTTTTGGTCGATGTGGGACTCAACACCCCACCTCATATCGGACAGGAATACCGCAATACTAATTGAGGGACAAGTGGGTGATAATGGACTCATTAATTGACCCGAAGTAACTGCTCTGATACCAAGTTGAAAGCTAGTCAATCCTAACTTTTTCTTCAAAATACACTTATTAAGAAAGAGACTGACTTATTAATAACCAATATTCTGCTGACATCCTTGGTCAATGTGAGACTTAATAATTTTATTCTTTTTTGTGTTGTATTTAGTAATATTTTTATTAATTTTATATTATATATTTAATTTTAATTTATTACGTATAATAAAAAAATTAACAATATTTTTAATAAAATTTTTAAATTTTAATATAATATTATTCATCGTATTAAATTTGACACTAAATTAGATAAATTTGTACTAAATTTAATATCTTAGTGCACGATTTAAGATGTCATTATAAACTCAATAGACCATATAAGGTATTAGGTATGATTGATAACCTTCTTGTCGAGTTACTTGGTTGATGACAACAATATGGTAAGAATAGTGTTTTCAATTATAGGGAATATCACATTAATTTATGATATATTTAATAAATTTTATAATTATATTTTATCTTTTGTTATATTTTTTAATGGGTTGAAATATTAATGGGATGATACATAATATAATATCTCATTTTAATAAAATAAATTTAAATAAAACAAATAAAATTATAAAAATTATTATTTATAATAAACATAATTTTATTAGTGATAACTTATTAAATACTTTAAATGAAAAATAGCAAGCTGAAATAAGTAAGACGAGAAATTTGCTATGGGTCAGCCCATCGACCTCTAAATGGTTTATCTCCAAAAAGCATGGGAATCAAGTTTTTCAGTCTCTAAACTTTATGTTTCACAAATTTTTATGATGTAATTATTGAATAAAATTTATTTAATCATTTAATTTAAAAATATAAAAAATTAAAGTTTTTTAAAAGTAAAATAAAACTTATATATTTCATAATATATAATAAAAAAAAACCTCATCTTCGCCTTCTCCCTCCCTCACGTTCTTTCTCTCTTTTCTTTTCTTTGATATTTTATTAATAAAAAAATCATTACCATTCATTTTTTCTGCCTCTTGTCCCTATTTTGCTCTATCTCTCTTGCTTCATGATTTTTCAATTTTTTTTCTTTTTTCTTTTAATATTAATTAAATAGAGTATACAGTCGAGGGAGAGATAAAAATAAGAGATGAGAGAAAGAAGGAAGGGGCGACATTATTGATTTATTGCTAGTAATTTTTTTTAAAATTAATAAAATGATAAACTTTACTATATCTCTGAACAATTTCATCATTTTTGAAATTTTTAATGTAGTTGACAATACTTTAATGAATTATATTTTTTTAAGGATAAAATTAATTTTTTTATAATACTTCTAAAATAACACTAAAATAAAAAAAATATTCTCACCATCTTTTTCTTCCCAAATAAAAATAAATTTTATTTTATTTGACTATATTATTCTCTTTTCTAACTGTTTATCTTCACTGAAAATTGAAATACTATTTTTCTTTTTTATTTTAATTTATAAATTTAAACAAATTTACTTCTAAAAATAAAATTTATAATACTTTATAAATAAATTAGATGTATACAAATATAATAAAATACTGAAAAAATAGAGATAACCTATAGGATAGTAAGAGACTAGGATGAAGAGCAATTGAGATAAATTGATATGAGAGAGTTAAAAATGATATATTTAAAAAAAATCAATTTTAAATTCTTTTTTTTAAATGAATTTAATTGACTTTCTTTAAAAGTGAATGGATTAAACTTATAAAACTTAAAAGAAGCATGATTAAGTCAATAACCTTATAAACTAACAACATATATTATTATAATATAAAGTGAAAGTCTGGAGTTTGAAACTTGTAAAATATGGGTATTAAAAATCAATTAGCAAAAAACAATAATTAAATTATCAATATTATTGAAGAATATCAGTATTATTGGACTATAATACCAAAGCAATGGAATGAAATTAAAAGAAGAAAGGAAAAGATAAGATGGAGATGGCTCTAACTATTCCAATGGGATTGTTCAATAAATTGCATTGATCTTTACGTTTTTATTTATGTATAGTTGCTTGACTCCATGGAAAATGTGGTTTTACAATATTCTTCAATTTTATTTATGTTAACAAAATTTTGTAATTGTATGCTTTTTTGATCATCTGCCATTCAATTCTAAATTATTGAGAATGTAATAATTCATTAATTTTTTTTTAAACAAATCTCATTTATTTAATACATTAAATAAAAAAAATATGTATTTTGATTACTATCCATCATACATGATGATATGGTGAGATATAAGTTACCACTGTAAGTTAAAAGTTTTATTTAATTTTCTTTAAGTTTTTTTAAAAAATCAAAAATTAATTTTTTTTTATCAAATAACATATAAGTTGATTTTGTTATATTTTATAAAAAATATTAAATAAAAATTATGATTAAATATATTAGTGTTTAATTTTATAAAAAAAAATCATAAAATTAATTATTTAATCATAAATTATAAATAAAAATATTTATCAAAATTAATAAAACTTTTGACTTCCCATGCTGAGTCATAAGTGCTCAACGATTAAAATATTAATGCTCATGAAAATATCAGTGTTAATCCTTATCTATAATTGCTTGTATTAATTATGCCTAATGACATGTAATAATAACCAATTGTATTTTGAAAACTTCGTCAGGTTTATTTATTCAATAATTGTTTTTTGTTTTTTGGAAAAAAGTTTTCTGACAAGCCATCTTGCAAGTCAATAGCTATTAATCAACAGCGAACTCTTGGTTGGTGACCTACCATCTGAACTCAGAAATCTGAAATATAGACTCTCAGACAGCGACAGATTTATTTTACATGAAAATCAAACTTTACCCCGCGCGCGCATATCTATAGATAGATCATAGATAGAGTGAAGTTGGATTTTATAATCTTAAACACATACTTTAATTAATTAATAATAATTAATTATTACTTAATAGCAATATCACAATCCAATTATTAAATAGTAAAAATAATAATTACTAACTAACCTACCAATTATGCAAGCATTATTGACTTATTGATTGAAATGCTAATAAAACTTAACATAAAAGTGTTTCTGTTCACACTTGGAGATTTTCGATAGATTCAGATCGAAAGGGAGGACTAAACCAATACTTCAAACTGTATTATTAATTAAGTAAAAGCATTATTGTTCATTATCAACGAAGACAGAGTTATTGCTACATTATATTTTTTTATTTTTAATATTAAAAATTGTCTGAAAATATTCTTAATAAATTTTAATTAATATAGAATAAATATATTAATAACAAAATGCGTGTGGCAATAAAGCCCACCGATCGACAATTCTATTATCATCTTGATTAAAAAGGAAAAAAAAAAGTCTATTATCATTTAGGCGCAAAGTCACCTACAAGTACTTATTCCAGCCAGAAATTCAAAAAAACGAAACAGATGGGAATGTCCGGGAAAGAAAACAGAGAGAAAGCATGGTATCCACTATTATTGTTAAATGAATATTTTAATTTCATAAATATAATAAACATTCATAAATTAGGAAAAAAATAACAGAAATTAACAAATAAAATTTTGATTAAATTAGATTTTGCAATAGTAAAAATAAGTTAAGTTAGCATATTTTTTCAAAATAATAATAATATAGTAAAACAACAAGTAGTCAGCTACGGACTATAATTCAAAATAAAAAGGAAAAAATATGGGTAAAATCTAAAATGTAGTGAAATTCGTTATAATACATTGCATTTCCTTTATCTCCTTTTATACACACACAATAATAATTTCAATAAATATAAAATTAATTCCAGAAAATCTATCATCAATTCACCATATTGATGTTTTCTTCATTATTTTTACGTAATCCCCAAATCTCAGTAATTCCAGAGACAATCAAGGTCAACAGGACCAGCAGAAGAAGATGGTTGATCTTGATCTTTAAAAGGTCTCTGAACCAAATCTTGATTTGACACCACAGAAGACATATCAGTACTAAGCCCTGTGTCTTGTGAGAAGTCTGTTTTTGAGTTGCGCTTCATGTTTTGTTGTGGGTTTTCTAGCAACATAGTTAGGATTGATTGGTCCTGCATCAGAATAGAATCTGGGTATTGCAAATTCCCAAAGTTCGTAGTTGGAGTGATTTGATTGGAATTGAAGGAGTTTGAGAAAGATATGTTTGGGAATGAGAAGGAGGCAGAGGAAGTAACAAAAAGGGTATTGTTGTTGTTAATAGCTTCCTGGGTTTTCTGATCCTCCATCATTGGATCGGAGAAGCAGGTCACGTGAGAGGTTTTTCCAATTGTTGTTCTTGTGTCATTGTTATATGAAGGAGAGTCCATTAATGGAGGTAACATAGAAGGACGCAATTCATTACCAAAAGAGTTCAACCTCACCAACCCTGTTATATGTGTTTTCTTCCCACCTGAGCTTTTTTGGAAAATTCTGCTAAGAACCCATTCATTCTGAAATACGAAAAGACAGAGAGAGGGGCAGAAAAAAAAAATAAGGAAAAAAAATCCATGTAGAGAAACAGAAAGAACAGAGTAACATATCATACCTTTTCTGTTTTGGGGATATTATAAGCAGAGTATTTCCCTTCTAATCTGTATTCATGCATGACCCAGTTAGTCTTTTCACCTTTAGGAGCCCTTCCTTTGTAGAATACAAGAGTTTTCTTCATCCCAACTAAAGTTTTGGCCTTGTAAATTTCTTTATCTTTGCCTGTAGCTTTCCAATATCCAGCTTCAGTAGCTCTATTGGTTCTCAAACCAGTTGGGTATTTCCTATCTTTCACACAAAAGAAATACCATTCCTTTTCACCCATTTTAGCTTTCCCTATTATATAACAGAATCACCAAAATAAGAGGTTTTTAAATATTAAAAAAGAATATACTTTGAAAAGAATAAGAAAACATAGAGATTAAAACAAAGAGAATAAATAATACTCAGGTGATGACTTACAAGGTAATTCCCAAGGTTCACACTTATTCAAATCAACCTCACCAACGGCTCTAGCACAGAAACGATTGTTGAAAACCTTTGGAGACAAATAGTGACTTATAAGCTCTTCATCTGTCGGATGAAATCGAAACCCGGGTGGCAATTTCATCTGCTCATCTTCTTTGTTAAGACCAGGACTGTTTTCCATTTTCTTCAAGTCGTTAGATCCTTCAAAGCTGTTTTACATCAATCAAACCTTAAAAGTTTATTCAAATCTGAAATGGGTTTCAAGGAAAAAAAGTTTTGAATTCCCCAGACCATTAAAGAAAGAAAGAACCCGACAAACCCAATTACTCAAATTCAAGCGTATGTATGATAATATATTTGAAGAGAAACTATAAAATTTCAGAATTGGGTTTTGACAGATTCTAAATTTCTGTACAGAAGGGAACTAGAACAGTTGGATGAAAGCTTTGGTGACTTCAGATAGATAGTCTTAGCAAAGATAATTATTATATCTGAGAAAAGAAAAAGCTATGAACTGAAAGGCTTGTAATTAGGGATTGAAAGCTGTTTTTAAGAAAGAAAAATGTGTCTATGAAGAACAGAGCTCCTTAAATGCTGGTTTTGGGAAGAAAGAAACGTGATTTGTAACGCAACTGTGGTGGGTAGCTTCAACTTCAAGCTTTCAGCTCCTTTTTTTATTGCTACTTTTATTTCTGTAATAAATCTCTTAATTTCTTTAACCGTATCAGGAATAACTCATCTCTATTACCTGAATGTAAATGAGAGAATAACTGTGTGATTAAGGTAATGGTACATTAATCTATCTGTGCCTCTTTGTTAGTCGTTTGTTGACATTCTTGTTTAACCATAGTCAAACTACTAATGTAAATTGAAATTTGTAAAATCTTAATATCTCCCACAATTTTAAGTCCATATATTTTATCATATATCATAATTTCTTTAAAATTTAAAAAATTAATTCAATTTTTAAATATAAGATATAAAAATTTAAATAATATGTGTAAAAAAAATTATAAATTTATGTATTTTAAGTATTTCTAATTGAACTTTTTTAAAAAAATATTTCTTAATTTCGCAAGTGAAAAAGTTAAGAGCTCACGACCAATACGAGTCGGTGGAAATTATTGAAGGTAACTTTTTTTTTTTGCCGCTAAAACCAAGAAAAATTATACATATTCATACTAAACTTAATATATTATATATATAATTTATAAGTACTAGTAAATCTCACTTGATATAAAATCGAAACTCATATCTAACTATTAATACAAAATTAACATTTGGATGAAATTTGTGCTCAGCTAGATATAAATAGAATTACTTGAAAACAAAATCACATAACAATGCCTTTCGTTTGTCACAATAGTATGAGGTAAATATCCCTCAAATTTTTATATAACTTAATTACCTAATTAATTTACTTTTCTTTTATAAAATACATTTTAATTATTCATATAATTTTATATTTTAATTAATCATATGTTTTTATTAAAAACATGTGTTTCTTATTTTTAATAAAAAATATGTATATATTATATTAAAAAAGGTTAAAATAGAATTTTAAATATAAAAGATGTTCCCTAACACAATTAAACCAAAAATTATAAAAAAAATATATACATATCTCATGTGAGATATAAAAATAATTTTTATGTATAATGAAAACTATGCCAGGTATTTAGACGAAATATCATAGATTATTTATATAATTATTAATTTTAAAAAAATTAAAAATAATATTTTAAATTAAAAATAATAATACTTTTAAAATTTATAATAATAAAAATAAAACTCACTTAATATTTAACAAAATTTAATTAAATAATATTTAATATTCAATAAAAATAAATAAACGTAATTTAATTTAAATAATATTTAAAATAAAATAATATGATAATTTTTTATTAATAATGAGTATTAGTTTTAAAGTTATAAATTTTAATAATATTTTTTGTGTTGTTTTTCAAAAAAGAAAAATGTGGATGAATTTACAATTTGGTCCAGTCATCTAACATCTCACTCATTGATGACCTCAACCCTGTTTTTTCGCATAGTATGAATTACGCTAATTGATTATAACAATGGGAAGACGTAAAAGTCCTTATTACATTATTTGCATTAATTATTAATAATAAATAGAAAAACAAAATAAGAAAAGAAAATAGTTGTTGTCATGTATGTAAAGGAGCTAGTTTGTTAGACTGTAGACAAAACTGTGACTCCCTTCAAACGTGAAATATGAATGTTATCTTTCTAAGCTGTGTGAAGCTATTCTGCCCTTGCGTTTTATAGATGAAGCATCCTACAAAAACGTGTCTATTTACATATCCATGAGCAATTAGGTTAGCTTAGTTCACCAAAAATGTTGATATATTTGATCTAATCTGGTTCTGGTTTGATATTTTTTAGTTTTGCTTCATAATTTAAATTGGACGTATTTAAATTCTTTTTTTACATCAACCAATATTTAGTATGAACCATGAAAATATCTAAATTTAATCAAAATATCACAAAGGAAAAAAACAATGAAATAAATGGTTTTTATCTTTTATAATTAATTGATTCAAGTATTATTATTATTATTATTATTATTATTGATTGATTGAATAGGGAGGGGTTAAACAATATCTTTCACAAAAAACTGCACGCGTCCAAATTAAAAAAAAGGCGTCACTATATATAGATGTGTATTTTATTTGCATTATTTGTCCTTCACTGGTAGCTCTCAAGCAAAGAAACAAAGTGACGTCTAAATATAATTGTGATGATAATAAATGATAGAAGGATATGCCCAATTAGACATGTCATAATCACCATGCAAATAGCTCATTCCAAACTAGCTAGTATAGTATAAAGAGCAATTTACTAGGACTCGAATTTTAATCTACGAACCTAAAAATGTTGTAATTAATTTCAATATTGTTTTCTTTTTTCTACAATGCCATTTTTAGAAGATAAATTTCTTCAAGCAACAATTATTGCCCTTAATCAATTACACAAATGGGCCTTTTAATTAGAGATTAAAGATGGTTACCCAAATGGGCAAAAATAATTTATCTTCAGAACAAAACTTGAAAAAAAAATTAAAAACTTGTTCACAATCTTGATATAATCTCGAACTAACACTGAACAAGTGTTTTTTTTTTTTTTTTTAAGTTTGAGTTAAGAAAATATTGAGATTAAAAAACTGAACACGTCAGAATAAACTATAAGAAAGAATATGGACATTTCAGTAGAAACACACTAGCAATGACCAATAACGTAAATAAATATTAAAAAAAAATCAGACGAGAGAAAATGACACACTAGTTTTCTTGATATTTTTATTACAATGTAAAATTATTATCGACATACATTTTTTATTTAATAATAATATTGAAGTGCAATCAATATTAAAAATAAAATAAATATTTAATATTTTTTTTTATTGGAATAGTATTATTATTTTATCAGGACTCTGAACCAGTCAGGGATATGAATAATTTCGTAGACTTAATAGTCTAACGCTTTTTCCGTTGGATGATTAGTGCACAAACATTTACGTGTCTTTTTCTTAATTACGGTCAATAAAGAAAAAAATAGAAAAAACCTTTCTTTTTCAGGAAATATTATAATTATTCAACTTTAACGCGTGGCAGATCTAAGCTATTTTAAGGAATTTCAATCTTATTGGCAATTATGTTGATCCAACGGTTATATTAGATCATAGAGTCAACAAGTAGTTTGCCACGTAAGGGCCCTAGGAAGGAGGGAATAGTGCTTTAGTGCCGCCTCTGCCTAATCGAAAAAAATATTATTATATCTAATAATAAAATAACTAAAATGAAATATTTATTATTATTAAAATTTATATTATATATATATATATATATTAAAAAAAATTAAATAATTTATACATTATTATTTAAGTTTAAAATTTAAGATTTTCTAATATAAATTTTAAATTTTTTTATTTTAAAATTAATATAAATATATTATTAATAAATTAATATTTTTATTTAAAATCTATTTTTAATTATTAATTTCATTTTTATTATAAATAACACTACAAATAAAATAAATAAATAAAGTAGCTATATTAGGCAAAAGTATCATAATATTTTATTAAAAATAATTTTACTAATTACATAATCCACTAGCTGGTTACATTATTTAGTTAAAGTAATTTTTTTATAATAATATTTAATTGTTATAATTTTTTATAATTTAATCTATTAATTTTAAAAAGTGATTATTTAATTTAAATTATCAAATTTTAATTTTTTTCAAATAGAACTCATAAATAAATTTTAACATAAAAGCTTGCTTTCACTTTATTAAATTCGGATTAAATTTTCATTATATAAAATAAAAACCAAAGCGATTTATTTCAAGAAATTAATAAATATATCCAATCACTAGCCCAATTTTTAACATATAATATTGATATAATTTCCATTTTAATTTTAAAACAATTTTTTACCGTGTTAAAGCAAAAAATTATAAATGATAATTTTATAGGATAATAATATCAATATATTATAATTAATTAAAAATAATTATTACAATATCATTACTAATTATATAATATAGGCTTACACCATTAGTTATTCAACTTTGGGCAAATTCATATATACATAATTAAAATTTTAAATTATATATTTAGTCTACAAATTTTAAAATTTTATACATGTGTCTTTAAATTCTTAAAGTTCATAATTTACTTTCTAAATTCTCAAAAAATCATACAAGTAGTAACTTAATTATTAAAATAAATATTTATGAATCAAAATTTAACAATACATGTGTAATGTTTTAAAATTTTAAAGACTTAATCATATAATTTAAAAATTTAAGAATTTATAATTTTAAAAAATTTAAGAACTAAATCATACATTTTAAAATTTTTAAGACTTATGTGTGAATTTAATTAATATTTAAAAATCTATGATATTTTAGCCTATAAAACAACAATAAAACTTTCATATTATTAAAAGAAAAGTGTCATATATGTTTATTTGATTATATCATTTATGTCATTTAATTTTTTAATTTATATATAATATTATTCAATATTTTAGCTTTAGTAAAAAAAGTACATTATTTTAATATTTTAATATTAAAATATTACTTTCAAAATAATATTTTAATTAAAATATTGTGTTTTGTACTTAATTGATAACTTTTTTTAAAATCTCAAGACTAAATAGCATTATTTATACTCTAATAAATCAAATAACACAAATGACTTAATCTTTAAAACTTTTACAATTTGACTCTCAATTATTTATGATACATCTTAATATCATTTGAATATTAACATATATTATAAAAATATAACAAACATAATTGATTTCAGTCACTTTAATTTGTTACACTTTGTGAACTCGACTATTAACTAAAATTCCATTATATTATTTTAGATGTCTTATATTTGTAATGTTTAAAATTTTATATTTAATTCAAAAATAAATAAGAGAATTGTGTTTAAGATGGTATAATTTTTTATTTTTTATTATAGATATAAATTTAAATTTCACGTATATAATATTTATATATAGAGAGCGTGGACTGGTTAGCCAATGTCTTACATGGCATTTTGTGGGTGTTGTTTCCTCTGTTCCGACATGATTTCCGCGAACAAGATAAACACTTGGTGGCTAATGTTTGCTCACAGATGTATGAACTTTCTTCTAAGAGTTGAGTTAGGCTGCTGTTTGAATTTTTTATTGCCCGAAAGGTCTTTTAGACTTAGTTTATTGAAATTTGTAACTTAAGTTTCAAATAGACGATTGTTGATAGATTTATCGTAATCTAGCACAATATATATATATATATATATATATATATATATATATATATATATATATATATATATATATTATTTATTATTAGTATTTTTTTTTGTTTTGAGAATTAATAAAATGTATATTGATTTCGATCCGAAATTAAATCGTGTTTGTTATTAAATGTATAACAAATATGTGACCTAATAAATGTAAGTATCTTATTAAGAAATAACGAGGTTATAAAGATATACTTCGTGATCGTTTTACGAAGTTGATAAAACGTACAATCCAATCAATCAATGTAATTCGTGATCGTTCTACGAGATTTTATTTCGTAAAATTATAAATTTTTAACGTGATTTTGATTATCTCTTTTCATTAGCAACCCGAAAAATCTACTTGAAAATGTGAGATGATTTTTATATAACGAACTTCATTTATTTGTATGTAGCGATCTTTCTGCTTAACTAGTTCGCATTTTAAAAATTTATACAACAAAAAAAAACCATTTTTATGAAACCTTAATATGAAATTAGGATCACATATCTCGAAAATTGGAATTAATCCTCCATTTCACGTCATTTTATTATTGTTTCTCGTCTATTCTATGCTTTGTTCATCATCCCTATTGCATGCTCTGTTCATTACCTCTATTGCGTGCTTTGTTCATTGTCTCTATCTCTGTGTATTCTGTCTCTATGTCTTAGACTCGTTGGCAATGCAACTCTTTCAAGCCCATTTCATTTTTTTAACTCGATGCCGACAATCCTAATCCATTTCCTAACTCGACATTAGTTGTTTTGCTATGCATCGTCTTTATTCTCTTTCAAGACGTTGTTCATTATCATTTCATCCCCTCTTTATCATTGTTCATTGTCCCTTTCATTTGTTGTTTATCTTGTCACCAAAGTTTTTAAATTTTGATCCTATTACATCCCATTAATTCAATTGGATTCGTATTCGGATTCAAATTAACATTTATAATAAATTAAATTTAAATTAAATAATTTATAATTTATTTTAATATAAATCAAATTTAAATTATATCTTACGTTAAACGTTACATAATATGTGATCCAAATCATTTTTCATGTGTTGTTTAATATCCAATGGTAAAATAACCTAACTTAAGTAAAATTATCTAGATATCAACATTCTGACAAGAATTTAAATCGTAAAACTAACTGTAGCATTATACAATTGAACTGAACATACTTGAAAAATGTAAACTTTATTAAAAAAATAAGGAATATATATAAAAGTCAATCACACGTTACTTAATTATACAAATTAAAAATTATATATATATAAGTCTATCACAAGTTACTTAATTATACCAATTAAAAATTATTCTCTGTATATTTGTTTAATGAAATTTACATACTAGAAATAAATTATAATTTTTCTGATAAAGGAGAGTGAATTTTGAATTTGTATATATATATATATATATATATATATATATATATAGAAGCAAATTATACATTAGTTATTTATACCAATTAAAAATTATTCTATTTATATTTGTTTGATGAAATTTATGTACTGGAAATAGGTTATAGTTTTTCTGATAAAGATTGAATTTTGAATTTGTACTAAAATACTTTAAAATCAGATCCATCTATTTTCAACAAAATATTGAATTTCATCTATATGATACCTAATTAAAAATCTTATCACTTTATCACAAATACCAACTACCATTAATGTTCACATTTAAGTACAGCCAAAAGTCAAATGTTATCTTCTCATTAAAGTCCGTACGTTTTAAGTAAAAATAATAAAGATGTAATTGCTTCAAATTACATTGTTAATTTTAAAAAAATTAACAAACCTAATCAGTTTGTCAATTTGTTCTCAGCTGGCATACACTAAGGTGAGACGCCAAACAATCGATGGCGGAGGTTCAGCGACCTGAAGCGAGCGATGTGGCTTCCTCCTCTAGCTTTGACTCAGATCTTATCGAAATCGGTAGAGAAATTTGCCTCTAGGTGGTTTCGAGGGATGAGAAGAGGTTTGCGATAGCTGCAGAAGAGTATCCTCGCTCTGAGGACGGTGGTTTGGGCGACGTCCGACAGTTCAAAGCTGGTCCTTTTCCAGCTGGGGAAGATGGAGCTGCTCCTTTTCGACCACCATATAAGGAGAATGTATGTTCTACTAGTGTGATTAAATCTCCTATTCATGATGTTTTTGATGGAATTTACAGGGGTTTTCATGGTGATGAAGATGTTGTCTCTAATTGGGTGGAGGAAGCTTGCCATGAGATTCTTCACATTTTGTAATGATAATAGTTTGGAATTGTTAAATAGCGGGGAACTCCATTACAGTTTGACAGCTTAAGAAATGTGTACATTTTTATTCCCTAAAAGTTGTGTAATTACTTGAGACAAAGAATAGCTTACAAAATTTAACTCACCTTACTCGTGAGACTGGTATGCCGAATATGGCTAGTGTGGATTCAGATGGGGCTAGTGAAGAAATCTATTTGTTATGAGGGATGACGTCGATCTAGTTATGAGATTAGTTTCTAATTCACCCACTGGTTCATCTGGGGAAGGATTTGTTGTTTATGCAAACTTTGATGATGACATAAGACAATTCCAACTAGAATCCATTAGTCAAAGTTTTTTGATACGTGATACAGTAATACTAGAGGGGGATTTTAACGACATTGTTTCAAATGCTTAAAAAATTTGTGATGGGGTTAGATCATAAAACTCAATGCTAGTATTTCTAGGCTTTATTCATGCTACCGGTTTGCATGATCTGGGATTTGTGGGAAATATTGTAACTAGGAATAATAAACGCGGTAAAGAAGAAAATGTTCAACAAAAGCGTGATAAAAGTTTCACTACTGGTGCTTGGTGTGGAGATTTTACCCAATCTGTCGTGTATCACCTGGATGCCATGGATGACCATAGAGCAATACTATTGGTCTTAAATAATACGACTCGTAGAGGGAATAAATAATTTACCTACTCAATTATTTTTAAAAACTATTCATTAATTTAAATTTTTATATTTATTAATATCTATACTTTTGAATTATTTTAATTTATTAATACTATTTATTAAAATTATTTATCATCAAAATGAGTGTAAAATAGAATAAACTAAGTGAACAATTAAATACCACTGAATTGTTTTAAGTACATATTGAATAAACCGAGTGAGTAGTACTTAATTGTATTTATTTTTTCCTACAAAACTTGATTGTTCTTAATTTTTTACACTTAAATATTGAAAATTAAATATAAAACAAAGCTGTAATTACTGTGTTCTAACTCCTATTCTCCTCGAGACATGGAGTTGAGTAGTATTTCATATTATAATTGTTTGGGTCAAAGGAAGCACACGTGAGTACAGAATATTGTTGTGCATCTCAGCCACTCATCTTTGTTTTTTTCAGTAGCTACAATTTTCTTATAAATTTAATTGATTCTTTGAGATACGGTGATCACGATGGCCTTGACAAATATGCAGTGCAAGAAACATAGCGTTGAAACTGTAAACAATTATTTATTAATTTATGCATATAAATACAAATGTGTTGTTAAAAATAGATTATCATTTTAAAAAAAATTAAGTTATTAAGAGAAAAAATAATATAATTTTAATATATTTATTATCTAATAAGTATCCATTATATGTATCATATCGAATAAATATATATAATTTAATAAAAGTTATTGGTGAAGAAATATATATATATATATATATATATATTGACAAATGAATCGGTATTAATTAATACTGATGAGATATAGGATATGTATAGATGGTAGAGCCTGATTGGTTTAATCTATACCAACCAAAAGCTTCCAATTATCACTGATTTGTTTAATATATATATATTTATAGAGAAAATGTCATTTTCGATCATAGTATAATTTGATTTCAATTTGTTAGCGTTGATATAATAAAAATTGACATGAAAGATAATAGGATTACCTGATTAGGGTTTACTGTATAATATGCCTCTCATATCATATATTAACTCACTAGATATTAGGGAATAATAATGATGCGTTTTATTAGAAAAAATATTAATTATTTCAAGTTGAGGTGAGATATCATCTAAGTTAACATGATTTCATTTAATTTGAGTTATTATTGGGAGAAATTGTCTCACAAGAGAGACGGAATCATGACGCTTTACATGCAAATTAAAGGAGGTGTACATCCTTATACTACATCTCTAGATACTATTTTGTTGGATTAGTAGCATATGTAGCTCGATATATATGCTCATAACTAAATAAAATTTTCTTAGAACTATTTATCTTATGGACTACGTATTGGCTTGTTGTATGTAACAAAAATCACCAGCTCTATCTATATTTCTTTATCTCCCTTTCACTCTCTAAAGTAATGCATGTGTGCGTATAATAATGAATTAGTTGGTATCACTTTAATATATGTATATATATTTTTAAATATTATATAGTCAGTGAACAACCCACTTTAGATTCTTATAAATATAGAATCATTAGTTGATATCTATGTTAAGAGAGATAGGTTATAACGAGAGTTAATTATCTTGAGAAAATATATAAAAAATATTTTGCTTATTAAATCATATTAGAACCAATAGTTGTAATTAATATTGATAAAATGTGGATTTAGTTAGAATTTAAATGGAAATTAGTAATACAAGACCCCAATATTATTAGATTGAATAATAGTATTAACTTTGGAAGTCAATTGGTCTTATTTGAGATAAAATTATTGATAGGAAAAAATTAAAAAAAAAAGATTTACATTAATAAAATATTAATAAGTACATAGATTTAAAAGTATATGAGTTAACAATACCTAAAAGTTAATCTTTTGGATTGTGAGTTCATCGTCTGGTGGAAATACATGAGAACTATTGAGCATATGAAATGACATAATCACAAAAAAATATTAGATATGGTTCAATCTTAGATGTTTTAGTGTATTAAATTTTAAATATAAAGTTAATAAAATATAGACAATAAGTTGTAATTAAAAGCATATAACTCGTGATTTATACACGTTGAAATTCTAGAGTTTAAGTTTTATTTACGAGTATAAGAGTTTTAAAAAAAAATCATATTTTATTTATTTAAACTAATAATATTATAATAATTAAATCAATAAAATTACACAAATCATTATACATTAGAAAATAGATTTTATTATAAAATGATGGTATTTATTTTTTAATACTCAAACATTACAAAAAATAAATTTTAATAATTTATGAATGGATAACTTGATACTATATTGATTTTATTTTCATACATAAATTTTATCAAATTATCTTTAATTTTTACTTTTATTTAACCTAATAAATTATTTTAAATAAAATATTAGAAAAGTTTAAGTGGAATTCAAACCATAACGTGGCTCCCACTGCAAGCATAGGTGATATTTTCATTTGGAACCGTGTGTGAGATAAGTTACGTCTTTGGCCATGAGCACGGGGGTTAGTATAAAATTAAGTTTCAAAATTAGTTTGTAGAGCTAAAAATGAATATAATTGTGTGTATTTCGTGAAGTTCAAAATTGAAGTGTGTCCTTCAAAAAAAAAAAAAAAAAACAATTAAGTGTGTGTATTTGAGTTCTTCAGGGTTTGGTTCCAAACTCAGCTTGGCCTTGAATCTTGATCGACTGCTAATTCCTAAAAAATGAACTTAAAAAAAAAAAACTACAACAACCAAAAGAAGAAGAAGTTATAAATGTCTTTTATATTATATTAATTAATTAGTGTTATTTAGTTAGATTAAAAATAATATCACTTAATCTTATTATTTTAAAAAAGTTATATTATTTAAATGATTTTTTATTAAAATAATGTTTTTAAATAATATATTAATATAAAAATAATAAAGTTTATTCTTAATTGTGTTTTTTATTAAAACAAAAAAATTAAATAAAACCGTACAAATAATATAATGTAATGGATGCTTAAGAGACTTTTTTTCTTAAAAAATAAAAAATACCTAAAGGAGAGTACAAAATTTCATTTCAAAGATAAATTAACAGTTTATTTTTGTCGTTTATTTTTCTCCCTTGAGAAAAGAAACATTATGCCGCAAAGAATTATTCATTTAGTGTTGGTCGCAAGTGGATGACGATATCATCAGTTTTGTTTTTCTCCCGTTTACTTGGCCACCAAATGATCTCAGCAAATTTGACCTGCATTTTATTACCATTCGGAATAATCTTTGTTAGGTTAGTAAAATGTATAATTTTATATATGGGAATGCCGATCAACTTATCCAAAGAGATTCACCGGCGTCAAATAAAACGAGTAAAATTTTGAATAATAGAATGAGAAATTAAATATTACACCTAATTTAGGGGTGTTAATTGTGTTTTATATGCAATCAATTCTGCATTTATTTCACTCAATGTATGTAACGTTATGTTATATTTATTTTCATGAATTTTGTTGGGGATATGAGAATTGCTAGATAGCTTTTTGATGATTCAGGGAAAAGGGATGTTGTCATTTGCTCAATTTGGCAGCGGGATACGCAAGAGTTGGGGGGACTCGATTTTGCGACTTTATCCACACAGGCAAATACCATATGAGCTATTAGCTCAGTGGTAATAAGAAGGGGTGACCTTGTTGCGGCAAGAAAGGTGTTCGATGAAATGGCCCATTAAGGATTTGGTTTTGGAAGCTTTTACATGAGGTCCTTAAAAGAGATGTGGTAAATCGGAATGCTATTACTGTAAATCAAAGTGGTGCAATGTTAGTGAATCGTGGTGACGGTTTGGTTTTGTCGGTTCCGAAACCGAACGAGGTTCTTGATGGAAGAACCTTAATAAAGTCTCGGGTCCTCTCACTATTAACTGCATAATAATTCAGATACACTATCAATACGCAGAGAATAAGTGTGAGAAATCAGTGAAAGCATCGAATAGAAAATCCATTGGAATTCTCGTGTAAGTGCTGAAATTTGATCAATGGTAGGAGGTATGTTTTCAATCCAATTTTGTTTCCGCTGCATTTAAATTATGAGTTCATATGGTTTTATGAACGTTTCTGGATTGAATTGAATCTCTAACAATTACTGCTGGGTATGTACTTTTTGGTTCTAATAACAACGTATTACTGCAGGTGTTTCTTGTTTGAATTTTGATTCTTATTTGGTTTTAATGTTTTCTAGCTCGACTTCTTGAGGCCTGGAGTCTTGTTTTATAATGTGTTTCAATTTCCATGATCAGTATTTTCGTAGCTCTGAGTGGTACTAGTTGTAAATGATAGTTTATACTGTTCTTGGCATTAAAAACTTGAGTTCATTGTTTAAGTCATCCATTGATTATCCCGATTGTTCCCGTGCCATCCAACGTGGTTATTGGGGAGCTAAAGGATTGGCCTTTGGTGATTAGCTTTTGTTTTGCTTTCTATTATTTATTTCCTGTTAATGGAATGGGGTGGTAGTGGTAGATGTCCCTATTTCTTTACTGTTCTGTTTTGTTGATAAGAAATAAAGTCTCTCTTCCGACAAAAAAAAAAAAACTACATATGTTTAAGGAGATGAGTACTGTGGAGATGCATTTCGTTGAAGTAACCATATAGTCTTTTGTCCACTTGTGCGGATTTGAGAGATATAGATGCTGGCCAGAAGATACACAACTCAATATTTGAGATGGCTTCAAGGGTTTTGAGCTTTTTAATTACTAGCAAATGCTCTTACGTATGCCAAGTGTTTGGAAGACTGATTGGGGCTGTATAACGGGGATTATGCACTACTTTTTAACATGTATCCTTCACAAGGTGAGTGCAATTAAGAAAAAAATTAATTTCATAATGAACTTTTGCTTGTGCTTGTCACTTGCCAGTATTCAATATGAACAATTGCTTAGTGTCGGTACTTTTGTTTTGATATCTCTCTCCCTCTCTCTCTCTCTTGCTAAGCTTGTTTGTTTATATCTTTTTTTCCAAAATAAATTCTTAAACTTTAAAGCGGCTTCTCAAATTCAATCTATAACCCATGCAAATATTTTCATGAAAAACAGAACTAACATTGAGATCAAACCATTGCAGCTTACACAAGAAAAATAGATACAATTATTAACATATGCAGTCACTTGCAAAGGAAAAAAGGAAAGTAGAAGCCAAACAGAACCATAGCCCTCGTGTGTTAAAGAACACACTCAATGTCGACAAAGGGCCACAGCTGAGATGAAGATCAAGAGTATAAACACAACAATTCCTACAAATGATCCAATCAAAGAGCCAGAGATGCGCTCACAAAAGGAGTTGAACTGTTGGCAGATGGCAAACCAATTGGCCTTGCTATTACCGTTGTGTGCTAAGTACACAATAGCTGCTGCTGCTGATGCTCCAGCGGTCACCAGACCCAGCATTGCCTACAATTAAACCATGTCATGCGTACCAGATTGTTATAATGGCTAGCTTTTATGGTCAATTCTCTTGACAGGTACTAATTAAAATTTTACACTTTTAATATTAATATGGATTCAAAATTAACAGAAGAATATTTATTTTCTTAAAGTTTAAAGATAAGCAAATTACCGTGTCGAAAAATAACACAACAATTCTACTGTTTTTTGCACTGCTTCTTACAATATGGAAGATTGAAAAAGCTAGTGAAAGAATTAGGTAGGCACTCGCTGTAGAGTTGGCAATCACAAAGAACCTGCAAAAATATATTTAAAACATATGACAGGTACCTATTTGTATGATCGTACAGTCATATATATATATATATATAGTGTGTGTGTGTTATGTTTATGGATTATGTAGTAAATATTTCATACGTGAATGTGGGAAGATCATCATATTCGGCTCTAAACCGAATGAACCGAGTAAAGAAAGGAAGTGTTTCATTGGTAGTTCCCATGGCTATTGCACTGGCTAAGGTGCCCACTATTGCAATAAGTCTTAGGACAAAATCTAAAATAGACATTCCTCTTTTTACCCCAGTTGCTGGGGATGAACTTTTGGCCTCACCAAGTTCAACAGAGCCTGATCCTTTCATATTTCTTTTGGAAATTTGATTTAATTATCTCAGGATTTGAAAGGTTTAAGAGGAAAAGAAGATATGTAAGAAACTGGAATGTGAAACCGTGTATGGTGTAGTTTGCAGGATCTGAGAGGTTTTTATAGGTAGTGACTGCTGAGGTAGGATTTGGTAAGCTTCATTGACTTAAAACATAGAGAGCCCATTTTTGGAAACAGAAATATTTTTCATCCAAATTAAGGATATAAAAAACCAGGTATTTTGATTAGAATGCTCACACAGCTTTACTAACTAAAGCTAGTCCTAGGGCCCTTTTGTTTATGAATTTTTTTAAATGAATCGAGTACCTGCCCGTACTTGCTCAATCTTGTGTATTATAACATTATTGGAAATTTCTTTTATATTTTGAGTTTTGTTTATATTAATTTAACTCATAAAAAAATTATTTATACAATTTTATTAATCTTTGTCTAACAATTTGAATACAAATTATTATTCTAAATTTATCATTAACGTGTGTATATTATTAGATTAAAATTAATAAAATAATATAAACTTTTTTTTATGAGTTGATTGGTACAAAGAGAGAAAACTAAATCACTAATACGAACATAATAAACTTAATAATTAAATCATATTTTTATATGTTTATTCAATATTATATGAAGATCACCTTTTATCTTTTGTGTGAAACTTAAACATGGATTTTCATAAATCAAAATATACCAAATAGAATATTAACAAAGTATACCTATAGGTTATATAAAAAGAGAGAATATACATGTCTGTGATAAAGAAGAAAAACCATTTCATACATCAAAGCTTAAAGAGTCTCCAAATGGGGCAGTTGGTTGTCAATTAGTATAGGCAGCAAAATATTCAAATATAGCTCATTGATTTGGTGTATGATTGGTACATCTGTTTCTTAACCAATCCACTTTTTTTTTCTTTTCTTTAATATCTTCTCTTGTTTGTTTATTATACACGGAGGAAAAAGTCGAAAGTCATTCACAATTGTAGTGACTATCTAGCCTCTACTTCGTTTTTGAAACAAGGGTTAAATGCTTGCAATTGTTAATAATCAAAGTTAATGGGGGTATATTGTACATCAATGATCCAAAGATAAGGATTTTGAACATGAAATAAAAAACAAAGATGGATTAGGATATTATATTTTTGTACTTAATTCACTACTATTTTCTAAACTAATCCAATTTAGAACGCTGGACCCTTTTCATTGCTTTCCCCGGATTCTGCCAATAAAGTGAGACAAATGCAAGAGAGGATGTAGAGCCTCTGGATTATCAAATTTATGTTATTTAATTTTTTAAATTTTAAAAAATATATTTTAATTCATATAGATATATTAAAAATAAATAATATTATCGTAATAATTTTTTTATTAAAATATTATGTTTTACTATCATGTAACTAAAATATGATAAAATATTAATCATTAACAAATATAAAAGTAAATTTTAGTTTAAAATTATTTAATAAAAAATAAATATTTAATAATATTCTAACAAAAATTTATTAAGAAACATTTTTTTTAAATAAGAATGATAAAATCTTTTGACTATTATGAAGATTTTTGTTTTTATTCACTTTATAACGAGTGAAGTCAATTTTGATTGGTTAATCCTAACTAAAACATATAAGATAATAAAAATGTCTAAAACTTTAATGGTGTTAAATTTTCTAATAGTAGTATACAAGTGCATTGTATATACTTTTTTTTTAGAACATAAAGGTAATTTCATGAGAAGATATTGGATAGACAAACTGAAATTCAAACCAAGTTTTTTTTTAATGGGTTGATGGTGCAAAAAGTTTGTATAAAAAAGTATATCGAGGTAAGATCTTCTCAAGAAAAAATTGATTAAGTTACTTGAATGGGTAAAAGGTAAAAAAAATTAACAATTTATAAAGAGGATGAAAGTTGAAAGATTTACTCATTAAAATCCATATTAATATGAGAATATTTTCAAAACTTCTTGAATTCATTACAAGTAAAGGAATGGGTGTCAAGGATAACATGTGTGAAGGGGTTGTTGTCAAGACGACCTTAACGACCATGCCTATTAAAAGCCCGTTGTATTGGATTCCTTGTTATCAAAGACCTAACCATGCAGATGTAGGAATCAAATAACGAAGTCTTCCATTAATTTTTCAAAATCAAAAGGAATATAAGAGTTAATGTTAGGTATGTTATCGAAGTAGTAGATACGTGATTCTAACGATACGAGATACCTTGTTCATATTGTGAAGATAACACTTATGAATAGTGACCTGATCCTTCGAAGTCATCAATCCAATTTTGATGACCAAAACCTAATAATTAAGACATGAAGATAACAATTTGATTATGTATAGAATTATTTTGAAAGTTAAAAAAAACATTAATTAATATAATCTCAACAATCCGTCAAATAAAGAGAGTAGATCATAATTTGCATTTCACATTTATCTTTATAAATTCTATAACACTATAATCTCTCAAAACAATTTTCATCCATTATTAATATTTTCCTTAAATTTTTTCTTATAAATCTTCCTCGTAATTATCGAAGAATAATTCGAGCAAATCCCTAAATTCTCACTGTTTTTTTGTGTTTTGACATAATGGAAAATGTGAAGGCATAATATTGATATATATTGATCAAAGATTATTTATAAACTTGATTTATGAATGAAATAGAGCAAAATCCACTATGGGGATTTCATATACAATCTACGTTGGTTTAGGAGAAAGGGTTTCAATTAGTTAAGACATTCGCGAGCGATCTAGAAGAGTTGTAATACCTCTTATCTAACTACGTCAGTTATGTTTCTATTTTTTTCTTTTCTCTTTTTAAAGCCTAAAAAAGAAATTATTTTTATATTTTTAAGAAAATACTTTGCAACATACATGTATTACTTTTGTTAGAAAATACTTATGGTATTAATTTTAACCTGTGTAAATAATTGTAACAATTTAAACATTTTTGAAAATGACTACATTTTGGATATAAAATATATTTAACCTAATATTATAACAAAATATTTATTATTTATTTTCATATTACTATTATTAAAAAATCAAATTTTAATTATATTTTAATATTTTAACATAAAAATAATATTTTTAATAAAATTATTAAGATTATATTATTTACTTTTAATTATTCTTTTTATTATATTAAAAAAATATCTTTTTAAACATAAAAGATTAAACGGATTATAAAAACTTTATCAGATGGTCCTGACCGGCATTTTTCTATAAAGTACAGTACAAGGAATACTTCAACGTATTCAAACATTTATCTCAAAGCTACGAGCCTACGATGACACATTTTTACGTAAGGAGTGTGTGAATGATATCAACCAGCCATACATATATTAAAAGTATTTCGTAAGATGAAATCTCACATGTCTAAGATTTATGGTAATAAAAAAATATTTAAATATTATAGAACAAATTTTAATTGTTCGGAGATCAAATTTTGGTGTAAAAAAATTTATTTGAAGTTCGTGTTTAAAGTAAAATAATTGAGTTTAATATAATAATATTATTTTATAATTATAAATTTTATTTAAAAAAATATAAAACACACAAGAACCAGCAGAACCTTCCACAGTCCTAACTAGTAAAAACTATGAAAAGGCCTTATGGAAATAAAATAAAATGCGACTGTACGTTGTTAAAGGCATAATAACAGTTTGCTCCTATGCTTCGAAAACCAGAGCATCAATTGTCAATTTCAGCCCCAAAAACCAGAGCATCAATTTTCTTCCATCTTCTTTAAAATATTTGATGGCCTCTGCACTAGTTTCCTCCTCTTACAACAAGTACGAGATTAGGCATAGAAACCCTAACCCAAAAACCTCCGCACTATTGGTCATCGATGTCCAGAACTACTTCTTCTCTATGGCCAAACCCATCTTCCAAAACCTCCTCATCACCATCCGCCTCTGCCGTCGCGCCAACATCCCCATCATTTTCACTCGTCACCGCCACAAGTCCCCCTCCGACCACGGTATGCTCGCTGAGTGGTGGAACGGCGATCTCATCCTCGACGGCACTCCGGAGTCCGAGCTTGTCTCCCAGCTCGATCGGACTTCTGACGACCCTGTAGTCGAGAAGAGTACGTACAGCGCCTTTAACCAAACTCGCCTTGAGGGGTTACTGAAGGAGAAGGGCGTGACGGAGGTGATCGTGACAGGTGTGATGACTAACCTCTGCTGTGAGACGACGGCGCGTGACGCATTCGTGAGAGGGTATCGAGTTTTCTTCTCCGCCGACGCAACTGCAACGATTAACGATGAACTGCACGATGCTACGTTGAAGAATATGGCATATGGGTTCGCTTATTTGGTTGATTGCCAGAGGCTTGAGAAGGGTCTTAGTAAGAAATAACTTCATACCTTTAAAGTTACAAATAGTAACTAGGTTTGCATCTGTCTCTGTCTTTGAGTTGTATTCTCTGGTATGACGAAGATTATTCAGATATCCCATGTATTTAGTTGTTTCTACTACACTTAAATGAAGCACTAGCCGGATGGTTAGGTTAAGGAGTCCTTATAAATGATCCAAACTGGCCTTTAGCCGGATGTTCTACTCCTGCAGCAGAGACTTAGAAATACATTAATAACTGATTAATGGAAAATATGCTAAGAATTAATATACCAATTTTTTTATAAAAATTACGAGTGTCTTCTTATTGAATTATCTTTTATTAAAGCAGCAGAGACAATTCTAATGTGTGAGGTTTGAAAGGAAAACAAAGAACTGTAATGTAGTAAGGAAAGGATAACGATATTGAGGTTGAGAAGATAAAAGAGAGAGAACTATGTTTTTTACGTTCAAATATGCATCAAAAGTTAAGAAATACAACAATTATAGATGCCTAATTATAGCTCAAGATTGGGCCTTAGAACATAAACTAAAATGAAATAATAGGCCTGGTAAGTGTCGAAGTAACCCAAATGTCGCTAAACTATACTATATGTTGTGGAAGTTGTGTTTTTACATTTAATTTTGGAAAAACAAAATGATAATTTTAAAATTTTAAATTTATAATTATGAAAATAATATTTTTTATGTTTATTTTATACAATTTTTATTATTAAAAAATATTTAGTATATTATTTCATATGAGATATCTTATAAATTAAATTATGTCTATTTTTACACATTTAATATTAAACATCATTGAATTAAACTATATTTAATATTATTATAATGTTATTTTTATTATAATAAATTTTTTGATACATCTTTTGTAATTTTCCTTTACCTTACTAATGATGGAATGAACAGCCATACTCTTCTTAAAATAAGGAAGCAATGAATTCAACTCATTACTATTGAATCTTATCAATGCCTATTCCTTTTCCAAATAAGATTATTTGGCCTGGCTTATAAGATAAGACATAGCTTAAACCTATTTTTCCAAAAAATAAAAAATAAAGTTTGTTATGCGAAAAATCTTTTTAATGGTAGGTGAAACTAAAACTTAATTAATATTATTTTGGACATAATTTTAAGATAAAAATTGATTGGTGATGTTTCAATGTAGGACTTAATAAATCTAGAAATTACACACCATAAGTTCAGAATGCAAAAGAACTTTATTACTTAAAGATGGAGGTGCTCGCAGAAAATCCTACTCACTAAATCATGCTCTCTATGTTATGAGAAAAATGAGGATACCAAACACTTACACGTAGATTGTTAATTTGTTTTATCGGGGTTTTTCCAAAAATGAAACTATATGAAGAATTATTATTGTGATTATGTATAATACATCTTGTCAGACAGTTTGTCGTTGACTTGTTAAAACTTTTGATGTTATGTTCTAGAGTATTATTTATAATCTATCTAATTTTAATGAAGTAACATTGCTTACTTCGAAAAATAAAACTATTAAGAGACTAAATATTATTTGTAACATTAGTTTTACGATTATAAGTTTAAAAATTTACATATTTTTTTGTTATTATTATTGTTAATTTGTGATTATTGGACAATCATGGAAATCGAATTATACTTACTTGCTCACCTTTTCATTTCTTTATTGGCTAAAAGCCTTTAACCATTAACCTATCTTCTGTGATAAGCCGATGGCGGGGAAGGCTAGCTAGCACAATTGGTTTTTTTTATGGGGTCAACTCGTAGCACCACTCTGCTGCGTAAGTAAAATAATAATTAAAAAAAAAAAAAACCCAAACTCATTCCAGAAAGCCAGAAGGATACATTGTCCCTTTCATGAAACTAAAGTACTCAACTTCACACTCATTTCAAAAGCCAAAATACATCGTAAAAGAGAGCTCATTTTTCCAATTCCTTTAACCTTCTCTAAACTTCGATGGCCTCTAGTCTAAGCTCCTCCTCCTCGTCTTACAACAAATACGATATTAGGCGTAGAAACCCAGACCCAAAAAACTGCGTACTTCTAGTCATCGATGTCCAGAACAATTTATTTTCCATAGCAAAACCCATTTTCCAAGACCTCCTTACCACCATCCGCCTTTGCCGACTCGCCAGCATCCCCGTCATTTTCACTCGTCACTGCCACAAGTCCCCCTTCGACTATGGCATGCTCGCCGAGTGGTGGAACGGCGATCTTATCCTGGACGGAAATCCAGAGTCTGAGCTTATCTCCCAACTTGATCGCAACCCCGACGATCCCATTGTCGAAAAGACCACCTACAGCGCGTTTTGTCGCACGAGACTCGAGGGGTTATTGGAGGAGATGCGCGTGACGGAGGTGATCGTGACAGGTATGATGACTAACCTCTGCTGTGAGACTACAGCACGTGACGCTTTTATGAGAGGGTACCGGGTTTTCTTCTCTGCTGATGCGACTGCCACGTCTAACGATGAGCTGCAGGAGGCCACGTTGAAAAATGTGGCTTATGGTTTCGCTTATTTGGTTGATGTCCAGAGGCTGAACGAGGGTCTTTTTGAGAAGTAAATAAAAGCAGACCTTTACAAATAGTAACCATGTTTCCATCTGCTTTTTCAATAATTAGCTAGTAGTTTAGCACTTAACATCTTGTAAAACTCTTTATAGCTAGATTCCAATATTCCATGTACTATTTCTTTCCATTACTTATAAAATGCGACTATATATCCAACTATGCTCTTGATTATTTTAATAATTTTATTCGTTAGTAGCTAATCTTTAATCATTTTATTTTTAATATTAATTATAGGAACATTTAGACTCAAAACTAATGGTGTGTAAAAAATCCGATCATTTGATAAATCTGATTCGATCCGTTGATTTTTCATCCGATCCGATACAATCCGATGGTCGGATTAGATAAGAATTTTTTCCATCCGTTAAGTGCGGATCGGACGACGGATTTCACTACTACAATTCATCTTATTCGATCTGATCCGACCGAAATTAATTATATATATTTAATTAATATATATTTATTTGATTTTTTTAATATTTTTTTAAGTTAAATAATTTTATGTTATAATTTATGTAAAATTTTAAAAAATTTATTTAAAAATACAAAAAATAGAGTTAATTAAGTTTATCTCGTCGGATTGAGCGGATGTGAAAGGTGATCGGATCGGTTGCGGATTAAGATGTTTCAATCCGAACGGATGGTCGGATCGGATCGGATGAGTATAAAATCAACGGTTTCGATCCGATGAACAGCACAACTCAAAACCGTGTGATTTGAATTTTGAAGTATTATATTCCGTTTGTAACTGTTCTCCTTCTAATGGAAAGTGATTTTTTTAAAGAATTAAGGCACTTTCAATATATTTGACAACTTTTATAGAAAAGTCGTTTGAAAGTTACTCGTTAAGTTTGAGATCCATCTACGTTGACTTTGAAGTTGCCTCGGCTTCTTCTCAAAGGCCAACTGAGCAGCCTTGCGTTGATTGTCAATATCTAGTCTCCAACCATTAGAGTTTAATTTCATTGACAAGTTAAGCGATCTGTGTGAACAAATTAAAAGAAATTAGCGAGAATGAATAATCAGAATATGAGGGCCTTGTTGATTGGATTGGTAGGGACAGTAATTACATTATCGGCTAATTCGCAGACTTTCGTGTCTTCAACTCAGTGTCTTACAGTTGGGCTTCTTGTCCTCGCCTTCGCTTTGCTAGTCAGGGAAGGTCTCATTTATCTTTAGTTTTTCTTTCTTGATCTCCTCGCTTCATTTCTTATCATAAATTTACTTCCTTCTTTTTTTTATCTAATAAACTGTCTCTGTACTTTTCCCATATATTTATATATTGATTGATCATTAATTAGTTGACATTCAGAGCAGAGAGGGCTTCAACTTGTTTTGTATAGATCATTCATCATTTTGCGTTACTGGGTTCTTGATCATATTTCATTTTGAACCACTTAAAGGATTAATCATTTATCTCGTTTATTGGACTTAATGGGTTCTTGAGATTTGATTTTGAACCACCTTAAGGATTAATCATTTATCTTGTTCTATGATCTGATCAAAACCAATTAATTCTAATCTTTACCGATAATCCTTCAATAAGATACTATTATGTACAAATTTTTAATAAGTGCAATTATGATCATGTTTTTGTTTAACTTGGGTAGGTTTACTGCATTAATTTTTTTTTAAAATATTTATCACAAAGTTTATAATATATCATATGTTATAATATTATTTTTAATTACAATCTATCCACGTATATGTTAAAATTATCACATAAATCATGATAATTATATGGAAAAATAATCTTAAATTTTTTATATATAATAAATCAATAATTGATGACTTTGAATTATTTGTCTCTCTCCTATTTTTCTACTTGATTTTTCTTACTTCCTTTGCGTGATATATTTATTTTGAATGGGGATGTTAGTTTGAATTTATAAATAGAGATAAAAAAAAATAGACTGAAAGGAGAGATGCGAAAAGATGATTGTTTTTTTTTTAAGAGAAACAATTTTTTTTTTTACTAAAAACTAGTGGATTAAACCTACCAAATTAAAAACAAAATTACACTCTCCGACCAATCCCTTTTTGGAATCTAATTTTCTTACAATTTTATTAATTTTTTAAATTTTTACTCGTAAGTTCAATGATTTTTAATTAAAAATAATATACTACATTACAATGTTTAGTATTATTACCAAAATATAATATATATATATATATATATATATATATATAAATTATACCGATTATTTCAGAAAAAAAAAATTGTATTCATCATATGTATTGTAAATCTATATATAAAATAACTACACAAATCGTATACCTATTAATATTAAAAATTTAGACATGCATAACATTTATAAATAAATATATATTTTTTTATTATCGAGTAATCTCAAATCCACAAATCCTCGAACTCTGGTGGAGAACCTATACCCTTACATGCACCCCATTAACAATACTATTTTTATTCCTATAGTCATGATAAATCCGTAAATGTACACTAAAAAACCGCATTAGTTGTACGTATAACAAGTAACACAGGACACAGCTGATTTTGACCCCAAAAAAAAAGTAGCACAGGCAGAGCTGGTTGAATTAATTAATGGCAAAAATGTGGGATTGATGTTGGTTTAATTCAGAAATTCACACAGGAAATGAAACATGTTATATCTGGAGTAGGTGGAATGAACATACCTCAAGTCCATAAGAATCTCTTTCATCAATCAAACAAGATAGTAGAAAATGTTACTTCGCATGCAATATCTGCAACAATTTGATTAATTAGCTATAGAAAACCGTATCTTATTGCCTTATGTTAATAAACCATAAATCAAGAACATCATCAAAGCTCCGTAGAAATTAGTGCTTCCTCCTCCTTTTTTAAATCATAAGTTTTTTTTTAATTAGCTGTGTGAGATAATGATATTTATTGGATTCAATCTTGCTCTCTTTATTTTGAGATAGCTAGATTCAACCAAGTTAGCTATCATTCGATCCCCGATGCTTTCTACTTTGGTGGGTACGTACTACTAGGTATATAATACTACGTCATTTATAACCATGGTTAGTGCAGATCTCATCGGAAATCTTGCATGAAAAAAGGAGGTACTGATGTAGCCAAAGATCACTTGCCGACCTCACTGATCTATATATATATATATAGTTCATACGAGGCAAGTACACAACTAATCTCTCAATATTAACACGTATTAAGTAGTACTAGAATTGATGCCGGCAAGTCATCCTTGGCTGTACTAGCAACCTCATTTCCACATGCAAGACATTAGATGAACAAGTAAATAGATAACTCATGATTGATCTTTCCAAAAACATCCATTAATACAACAAATACCCATAAGAAGTAATGATTAACACTCTCGCAAAGGGTAAGATATATTTTAAAATTTTCCCAAAGGAAGAGGGAGGGGGGGAAAGAAGAAGAAACCGATTGGACCGGACCGGCACAAAAAACCCTGTTGGCAGGGGCAATGGACGAATGAGCTTTGAAACACACACAGAACCTCGAGGAGTTACTTATAAATAAATGGTTTCCTCTTTTTTCTCCACATATATCGAAAAGCATTTAATGATTGAGATGTATATTTATTATTTGTGATAAATTATAAGTATTATATTATAGTAAACATAATAGAACCTACGTGATAGTATACGATGAAAAAATAGAACCTAAAATATATAGAATTAATGTTAAATGATATTCAGCTTTGACACCGAAAAGGATAGCTCATTGTTTTTCAACTGTCACTTTTGCATTTTATCCAACAGACATTTGAGTTAAAAACCGAGTAAGCTAGAAGGTACTTAGAGTGGGATGTGACTTACCATTTTTGCAAAAACCAAGATATGTTACAGATCTCTGTTTTTCCACAACAAAACAATGAACTACAGTTCTCTGTTTTCAAACTCCAATTGAATGACCTCAATTCAGCAAATGTACTATTCTGCTGGAGTACGCTGAGTTAGGTGAAATAATTTACTACGATTAGCCAAGTTGAATCAAATTTACTAGTTCATATATTTGCTATAATACATTTCTAACTGTAAGTCCATCGCGCTTGCGATAAATAATTTTGTAAAAAAAAAAAAAACTATTAAATTTTAATTGCATCGTATTCAAAATAAGATAATATATTAAATTTATTTATAATAATAAAAATATATAAAATAAACATAAAAAATACGATTTAATACTATTTTTTCCCAATAATTTATATTAAGCTGTAGCTTGATCAAATTAGCATTTTTCCCAAAGAATATTCGGGTTAAATTTCCAAAATTTTAAACCAAAAATCTGAAATTACTTAAAGAAAAAATCTATTTATTACAAGTTTATAATAAATCACAATTAATATGACATAATATTATTCATAAATATAATCAAACTCAGTATAAAAAAATTATCACGTTAATTATGATTGAGATACATAAATTTTTTTTTGCTTAAAAGGCTAAAAGATCCTAGGCTATAAACAAAAAATACCATCAAAGGATCACCAAATGTGGGAGCAGATTAATTCAAAAATGAATCTGGGCTCCATATTTACGGATGATGATACAACATAATGAAAATATGTAATCCCCATAATGAACATACAGAACAAAAGAACACATCCAGAGTCTAAAATTTGTCGACACTATATTACATGCAATTTACTTTGATAGCCAGACACTCGATCAAATGCCAATATTAACTTCGACCCTCAATAATTCCAGGAATGGTAGTAACCTGCCACATGAAATCAATTATAGACTCAATTTTGATTTCTTACTTAGCATTTCTGCGCATAACAAATCGGATAAAGCAAAAATTCGTTTTTTTTTTACAAAATTACACTTTAATCTATTAGTTTTTAAATTAGATAGTAGAAATCAGTTCATTTTTGAAATAATCGATCTGAAAAATTTAGACCAAATTTTTAGGGATAAAATTAACATTTTGTAAAGATTATGTTTTTTCCAAAAATAACAATATTTAATATTATTTTTTTTCAAAAATAAATAATTTATGGATTTAAAATAATAAATAGTTAAATATTAAAAAAAATCATTGAAACAATTTGTTATAAGAATGATAATAATATAATTATGAACAAAAAAATAATTTTTTAAATATTTATTTTCGTTATTTTTGATAAAATAAAATATTTTTTTTATAAAATCTCAATTTTATTCAAAATTTACCTTAAATCTTTAAGATAACCTAATAACTAACAAAATACATTTTCCTTAAAATTAAGAAATTTCTCTCCTTTATTCTACCAAACCAACCTACCGATTATAATAATCACATCAACCCATCAAAGTCTTCACAGCATCATCTACTTGTGTCTGAAATCCCCAGCGACAATATAATGCTTTACAGCTCAACCCAACTCTAAACGTAACTCCACTCCAAACTCTCCTGAACAAAACACCAGACAGCAGGATCCAAAGAAACACGCTTGTACAAACAATCTATATTAATTGTATAGTTCAATGCCAGTAAATCTTTTGAGTTTAACAAGAAAAATCAAATCAAATCAAATATTCAATTAAACTGGCATTATTAGCTAGATAACTAGTTAAAGTTGAAGGATAAATATCACCAGGCGCAATGCAAATGCAGGCTGACAACTCAGTACACATGCATCCCAAATCCACCAATTCCACAATGCCTACGCTTGGGACGTCAAGCTCCAAAGAACATCCTACTCTCTTTCTGTAAGATGTGTACTAAAGAAATGTTTCGCTGTTGTATATGCCAAATAGATTAATAGCTTAATAGAATGAATCTTTATGACTTAATGCGTTCCACTAAGAGACCCCAAAAAATCAACGTAAATTACATAACATATGGCTTTGCAGCAAATTCACAACGTAAGTTGGGAAATCTGAATTTAGTAACGTAACATTTTCAACTCTTACACAACTGAATTTCAAAGGCATGTAAATGAACGTAATACGAAGTGGAAATTGTTACATTCCGAAATTCAGATAACCTAACCTACATGAATTTGTTCCAAAAAGCATGCATGCATTGTGAGTTTACCCAAAAATCAATATAGTACAAGAATAAAACAAAAATATGCAACTAAGATGATATAAAATTATTTATGACAAGTTATGCCGAGAAGGAAAAAAAATTAAAACCACAAAATTTAGCGGTACATAACTGAAAACAATAATACAGGGAATATAAAAGCAAGTTATGTTATCTTGGAAGAAAAAAGTCACCGAGAACAAAAATCAAGGTACAGATGGCAAGCTGTTTGTAAGGGTTTAAGGGAACACCAGATACTAAGTTTGGCAAATTTGGTTTCACAGAAAGAAAAATGTCTAAAATGAACAAGATCTCCACATATATTTGGTCCTTTAAGTTCATGCGTCAAGGTAGGCCATGATTATGATTCTGGTTCATCTAGTCTTCCTGTTTGGGCAGGGCTTCATCAAAGGAGACAATGGGCTGGCTTCAGGCTTCATAAATCTCAGCTGTGTTAATGGGATTGGAAAGGCAAGAAAGGGAAAATAAGTGCATCAGCATCTATATAAAGGGAGATTGGATAGGCTATGATTTTCAAACTGTCACATGCCAAAATATCTGACCTCCGGGAAAATCCAGTTATACTAACAAATAAAGTAGGATCAAAAGAAATCCAAAGTATACCTTGTCATATCTAGTAACCATAATTTCTCCTGCGAGAAACAGAATTCTGGCCAGACAACCTGATATCAAAATCTCAAAAAATGAGTTGATATACTTTTAACACAATTGAGAGAGATCAAACGAACAAAGGATATAGGAAAAAAAAAATTACCTTAGCATTAAGAGAGATGAAAACCCCATTATCATGAGAGGATAAGAGTATAAATTATTGAAACATAAAACAAAATCTAAAGAGAATAATTTTCAGCATCAATATTCTAGGAAAGATGCCAACATTTACATTGACCAGAGACTTAAAGCAACCTTAGACTAAACTGGACCCCGAGCCCCACTACCTTACATACAATTAAAATATTCCAAGAAAATTAACAAATCTGCATGAGAAAGCAAGATAAAATATAACAGAAAAGAGTTCCTTACCCAGAACTTCCAGTTCTTCCTGAGGAATGAGCTCCATAAATTCCATATGCACCAACACTATCAGCCACCTGCATATGACAAAACAAAAATCCCGATAAGCATAACACAAGAGAGGGAAGGAAAGAAAGCATGCATGGACGAACGACTAATATGACAGTTTCCAAGACAAGTTAGATTTACAGATATGGAAGACTAGATTAAAAAAAATGAACATAACATAAAATTTCATAAAAATAATGTATTAGAAACTGTTTTGTAGTCCAGATTTTGAAAATTTGTCAAAAAATACCTGTGAATTTCCATAACTTCTGTAGCTGTCACCAGATGCCAAATCACTTGAGCCACCATAACCACTAGAATAAGAATGCCCTCGTCCATGTCTTTTGTCATCTCTATTTTCATAATTTATACCATCTGAATCTGTTGGTAGAGGAAGATACGGCAGAACTGGAAGAAAAGCAGACACTGCACCCTCCCTATCAAACAGATTTGCTCTCAATCTAGTGACAACTTGTACGAGAGCATCCTTGACAACATCAAGGTCTCCGGCTATCTAATGATTTAAAAAAATTGAGTTGGGGAGACAATAAAAATAAAAGAATAAAAAAAAGTAAGCAAATTGTTTGGAATCACAAAATGACAACTACATCAGCAAAATAATCCAACTGTTTGACAAAAATTATGCCAAAAACACTACCTGCACCATTTCCTCATCTTCAGATGCAATTTTTGGAATATTTTCTTTTGACAGTACTCGAATATTAGCTTTGGTGAGCCTCCTCATCTCAGTTATAATTGCCCCTCCTTTTCCAATGAGGCAGCCAATTCTTGATGTGGGTACAAGTAAGCGTGTTGTGAATGAGACTATTCCAGAATCCCTCTCAACTTTCTCGCTACATCTTGGTTGCAAACGTACTGCAGCATCTATAGTTGGAGAGTAGGCATCCTCAAAGAACTGAAAAGGTAAAGACTAAAATTAATCAGAACTAGACTACAATAGCCTCCAGTTACATGCAAAAGTCATACATAAAGCTGAATAAAACTTTACCTCCTTTGTTGAAACAATTATTAGGCAATCATCTCCTTCAGCTGAAGAACAATCAACTTTTATAACAGCCCCAGATTCCTGTCTAATCTGGTTAATGATGACCCCACCCTTACCAATTACACCCCCAATAATTCCAGTCGGACAAACCAGACGAAGAGAAAATTCTTTTGAAGATGCTTCATCCCTAGGAGCTGAGTAAATAGATCGATGCCAATCTTCAGCATTACCTTTGTATCCTCCATACGAACTCATTAGGGGAGCTATCCCCATAATTGGAGCAGCAGCATTTGGACCCAGAAGTGAACCACCAGAAGGATATATGTTAGGAACGGCTGAGGTAAGCAAATGCTGTGTGCGCGATGGATTATTATGAAGGCGCAATGCAATTTGCAAGAGGGCCTTTCTAGCAACAGAAGCTTCCCCCGATATCTGAATACACCAAGAGTAATAAATAAAAAAGCGTACATAAATTTAGAAATGAGATAACAGTGAAATCACAATTTAAAAAAGTACAGGGGGGAAAAAGAGATAAAGCACTTCTTTTTTATAGAAAAAAAAATAACTTATACCAACTAATTTTCAGAATTATAGCTTGGGAAAGAATTTCAATTTGTAAAGACAATGTTAAAATGAGAGCACAAGGGAATAAGCTAGTGCCGAGCTGATCCTAACATCAAAATCACTCTTTCCAACACATCTATAAGCAATTTTCTTCAACCCTACATAGCTTTCCCCTTAAATAACTTTTCAAGACAAGTGACGGATGATATATTTGGAAGATATATTAACATCCATCAACAAGCAGAACATATGTTATAATTCCCTAACAAATAAATCTCTTATGTTGGCTGCATTAAAAAATAACGTAGTAGGAAAGTAGCAAATATCAATTCAGAAATAGAATCTTCTAAAGAGCACCTACAAGAGGTCCAAAAGCACCAGAGGCATCAAGATATCACAAAATGTGAGTAAAACAACTTAAATTCAATGACTATCAGTAGTACCTGTACAAGCTCATCAGAACTCAAGGCACAGTAAGGCAAATGATCATCTATAAGAATGCGAATTTGAGCACCAGTCTCACTGCGAAGACTCTGTACTATCTGACCTCCTTTACCAATTATACAACCAATCTGGTCAGATGGTACAAGAAGCCGAGCTGTAACTTGTTGGCCTCCTTCAGTGTTCTCATCACCATGCAAATCTTCAGCAACAACCCTTTCATGCACCCTGAAGAGAGCATCCTGAGCAGGACAAATATATTCCCCACTATCTTCAAAGGCATTAATCTCATCACTGGCACTATAAATTGTAACAACACGCTCCTCACATCCAGGTACTGTCTCATCAATCCTAATCTTTGATTTTGTGTCCACTCTCAACTGCTTCACAATCTCCCCTCCTCTCCCAATGATGCTACCAATTTTCTTTACAGGGCACAAGTACCTGTAGACGGTATCTTCTGAATCAATGACAAATTGGTCTCTCTCATCACCTGGATTTTTCCTCTTACTCCCTCCATGGTCAGAATAACCAGATTGAGAATGAGAGCGCTTTCCGTAACTATTCCAGGCCATCAATATCTCTGTAGTTTACAAATCATAAACACCAACATTAAATGGAAAAGTGGGTAACCATGGAAATTCAGAAAAAGGTCAATTAACTTGATTGAAATAAGGAAATTTCCATGGGAAGTTAATTATTGGTTTAATTGCATAGCATAATCCCCTTCATAAATGGAGTTTCATTTTTAACCTCCTTCTTCAAAAATGTGTCGCACATTTTTTTATAACATAAAAATATATTTTTTAAGGGGTTAAAAGTGAAAACAGTTAATAACTAGGTCATATGAAAAACGGAAGGTTAATTATTTCCTTAGAGGGCACTACACAAACCCAAATATGCAATGGATTCAAAAACTCTTACACTAGCAACTTACAAGAACACAGGCATCTTCACTAGTGTTATTCGCTCATAACCCAGCAATAACAAATGCATCTTTAAGAGAGGTTTTCAATAATCTAAATTGATGGCAATACCCCAAAATCACAACGAACGCCCAAACAGTCAAAGACAGCTACTTAGACGCACATACACATCACAGGCGTAAGAAATACTAGGATATATACAGCATTAACACTCCTCGAATTTTTATATCATACCTCTACTCTAAACAATTTCAAATCAAGAAGAACTAAAATTACAAAGACATCCGTGGAGATCTTGGACCTTGCGGACAAAAAACCTCCCCAGAAGTATTCAAACAGGCTCGAGGCTCAACCGAATACACCTAAAAATGTACGCTGACAAAAACACTCAACGAAATCCACATATAAACAATGAGAAATACAGGCCGCACCAACCACGCGATGGTAGCCTCAGTTTTTAATAAAGTTAAGACAACAAATTTCAGGAGAAAGGGAAAATAGTAAATTAAATATAAAGGTGGGGGGAAATAGATTGTATACCTTCTATATGAATTCGTCACGAAGAATATAGGGATTAAACTGACAACGATACAACTGATTGTTCTTTGATGGAGAAAGAATAAATATTTTGAGTCTCTTTGAACTCCGTTCTATGCAGCTTAGGGTTCTGACCCGGTTTCCTACTTTTATTGGTCTTCGAAATTTATTCTACATACCCTCGTAATTTAATTTTTTTGCAAATTCTGATGGTGCTTAAAATACAAATGTAATAGTATATTTTTTATTAAGAATTAATGATTAATTTTTTTATACTTATAAAATGTTAAAAAATATATAATTACAAACAAATAAATAAATATCAAAAATAATTTATTTTTTCATAATATTAAAAAATATATAAATTTTATATCTGAAATACGAATACATTTACACAAGATACATTTAATACTCATTTTAAATATATATATATATATATATATATATATGATACAAAATTTGGTCGAGCAATCAAAATATTACGGATACCCAAAATCTAAAAATGTAAAAGTGGGAAGATACTGATTGTATATGAAAAAATATCAATTATACTCGTGAAGATATTTTCACAAATACTCTTTACTTTTACATTAAAAAAGAAGATTTAAAAATATCACTGATAAGTAATAAATATTAAAAGTTGCGTTAAATACACTCTCTCCTTCGTAGCTGACACAAGATCAAATTTTCAAATTTTAAACGATTTTTAAGAATAAGGTCGTTGCCAATAATGGTCATGAAACTGGTGGAAGTATGTTAAATACATGAGAAATACCTCTGCATGCTACATGCTGCATATTAAAAACACCCACAAAATATACTATCTTCATCCTAACAAGCACATAATATTAAATTTAAAACTTGAATAGTAGAAAATTATTATAAAACTTCTTAATTTAAGTATCAAAACATAGAGCAATTTATAGAACAAAACAAAGAGTTTAATTTAAGGACAAATTTAAGGACTGAATTTTTCTATAAATAGATGCGTAATTGTAATGAATTAATCATCTAAAGTGTTCATTCTAATTGAGAGAAAAGCTTCTGTGAGAGAAAATTGAGAGTAATTTTCTTGGGTGCAATTGGATTGTGTGTTGTGAGTAGTAAGTGTTGTAAACACCTTCTGTAATTTCTCATCTTTCAGTAAAAAAATTTGAGACAGGTTCGGAGACGTAAGCAAGATTGGCCGAACTCCGTTATCAAAATTGTGTGTTATTTTTATTCTTATTTTCTCATAAGTTTGACTTATCGAAAATTTGTGTAATTTCCCAACAATTGGTATAGGTAGTGATTTCTCTCAATTTTCTACAAAGTTACTATTTACATGAATAGTAAATTACGTGAATAACGAAATTTTGTTGATGATATTTGTTCGTTGACGAAGGTGTTCTAATACACGATGGTTTGCAAAAATAGTCAGAAACGATCCGGAGGAAGTCAGATTTGAGTGGGAGCAATGGCTGCAGATGAAAGAAAGGTGAAACTCGAGAAATTTGATAGCACATATTTTGGGTTTTGGAAAATTCAGATAGAGGATTATCTGTATCAAAGAAATCTATATCAACCTCTCTCAGGGAAAAAGCTAGAGGCTATGAAGGAAGAAGATTGGAATCTCCTAAACAGACAAGCCCTCGAAGTTATTTGATTGACGTTATCCCGTAATGTTACTTTCAACGTAGCAAAGGAAAAGACCACGATGGGTCTTATGCCAGCTTTCTCCAATATGTATGAGAAGCAATCAACCTTAAACAAAGTGCACTTGATGAGGTGTTTGTTCAATTTACGGATGACGGAAGGCGTATCAGTAGCTTAACATCTCAATGAACTCAACCCGGTTAAGTTCAGTGGAAATTGAATTCGATGAAGAAGTACGAGCATTGATACTTTTGTCTTCTTTACTAGAAAGCTGGAATGCTACTGTCACGGTTGTGAGTAGCTCGTTAGGAAGCAATAAGTTGAAATTTGATGATGTTCGTGATTTGGTTCTCAATGAAGAGATCTGACATAGAGAGTTAGGTGAATCGTCAACTTCTTCAGTTTTGCATACAGAGTCAAGAGGAAGAAATTTAACCAAATGGAATAGACGTGGCAGAACAGACTACCGAGGTAGATCAAAGGACAGCAGATCCAAATCCAAGAATCCTAATAATTCTCATAGTTCGAAGACTATCGAGTGTTGAAATTATGGAAGAACCGGACACTACAAAAATCAGTGCAAGAGTGCACAAGGACAAACAAGTAAAGGTAGAAGCAAATGTTACTTCCACCTCAGGAGAAGATGATGCATTGATATGCTCTTTGGAGAGTAAAGAAAAATCTTGGGTGTTAGACTCTAGAGCATCGTTCCATACTACTTCACAGAAAGAATGCTCCAAGAAATATGTCCCCAAAAACCTTGGAAAGGTGTATCTTGGTGATGACCAACCATGTGCTATTATTGGCAAAGGTGTAGTGAAGATTAAGTTGAACGGGTCTGTTTGGGAATTGAAGGATGTTAGGCATATTCCCGACCTAAGAAAGAACTTAATCTCAGTAGGGTAATTGGCTAGTGAAGGCTACACTACGATCTTCTATGATGATGATTGGAAGATTTCAAATGGTGCAATGACGGTTGCTCGAGGCAAGAAGAGTGACACTCTTTACATGACAGTAGGAACACGTTGTTCAATCACAGTTGCAGCAAACAATGAAACATCAAATTTGTGGCACCAGAGACTAGGCCACATGAGTGAAAAGGGGATGAAGATTATGCACTCAAAGGGAAAACTTTCAGGTCTACAGTCTACGGAGATAGACATGTGCGAAGATTGCATACTTGGAAAGCAAAATAGAGTCAACTTTCAGACAAGTTGCAGAACCTCAAAGAAGGAAAGGCTAGAGCTTATTCACTCTGATGTTTGGGGACCAACGATTGTCTCATCCATTGGTGGGAAACACTACTTCGTGACTTTCATTGATGATCACTCTCAGAAGGTATGAGTTTACTTTCTAAAGCATAAGTCTGGAGTATTTGAGACTTTCAGAAGATGGAAAGCTATGGTGGAAAATGAGACGAGTTTGAAGATCAAAAAACTCAGAAAAAATAAAGGTGGTGAATATGAAGACACCAGATTCAAAATTTTATGCTATGAGCATAGGATCAGAATGAAAAGAACTGTGTCAGGCACGCCTCAACACAATGGTGTAATTGAGCATATGAACTGAACGTTGACAGAAAGAGCCAGAAGCATTCGTATACGGTCAGGTCTACCGAAGCAGTTCTGAGCAAAAGCAGTCAACACGGCAGCTTACTTGATCAACCGAGGCTCATCTGTTTCATTGGAGCACAAAATACCAGAGGAGGTATAGAGCAAAAAAGGAGGTGAAACTATCACATCTAAAAGTTTTTGGTTGTGTAACATTTGTGCATATTAGTGATCAAGGCAGGAATAAGCTTAATCCTAAATCTAAGAAATGCACCTTCATTGGCTATGGTGAGGATGGGTTTGGCTACCGCATTTGGGATGACAAAAACAAGAAAGTGATCCGTAGTAGAGATGTGATTTTTAATGAAAGAGTGATGTATAAGGACATGCATAAAACAAACACCAACAACTCAAAGCAGAATGAGTCAGTATTAGTAGATGCAGATGATGTCTCATATAGTTCCATGAAGGAACCAATTGTAGCAAGTCCTCAGCCGGAGGAACTCGTTGGACAAAGCAGTGTGCAATTGTCCAACACACCACAACCTCTTATTACAACTCCTGTATTGAGAAGGTCTTCTCGACCTCATGTGTTTAACAAGATATACATGAACTATATGTTACTGACTGATGAAAGAGAGTCTAAATGTTATGATTAAGCTTGTCAGACTCGAGATGCCAACAAGTGGGAGCTTGCCATGAAATTGAAGTTGTGCTCAACTTCAGTTGGTCTGTTAGAGTAACAAGACTAGAAACAAGGAGCAATTCATGGAGCAAAAAAAGGAGTTTAATTTAAGGAACCATTAATTTAAGGAGCAATTTAAGGAACCATTAATTTAAGGAGAAATTCAAGGAGTGAATTTTCCTATAAATAGATGTGTAATTGTAATGAATTAATCATCAAAATTGTTCATTCCAATTGAGAGAGAAACTTTTGTGAGAGAAAATTGAGAGTAATTTTCTTGGGTGCAATTGGGTTGTGAGTTATGAGTGTTGTAAACACCTTGTGTAATTTCTCCTCTTTCAATAAAAAGATATGCAACAGGTCTGAAGACGTAAGCAAGATTGACCGAACTCCGTTATCAAATTTGTGTGTTATTTTTATTCTTATTTTCTTATAAATCTAACTTATCGGAAATTTACATAATTTTACACCATGTCATCCATTTAAAAACAAAAACTGTTACCGTGAAAGAAAAGCGTGCATCAGGATATCTAAATCAAAAGTAAACCTAACAAATTAACTCCACCAAAGTAAAGTAGTGTAAGAAGTTGTCGTTCTTGTGTTGGCCTAATTCCTTAATACCACAATATATGCATCTACCATATGCTCCACAAGCTATGCAAAATTGTTTGATTAAGTTACATCACTCTTACTTATGCATTCCTAATTAGTAGATAATTAAAGCTTTTTTATAACAGCCTAAAAAACATGTACTGAATCAAGAGGAAATGTGCAGCAAAATGATAACATTAACAAATATTAAATGCCTTGCAAACATTGAGGACGATGAATCTGAAAAGGATATCCTTATAATTGAATATATTAGAAAGGGCCTTAAGAATTCGTAAATTTCCACCATTCTGAATTTCTTGTATTGTTTGAGGAGTTGAAAATGATGGTCAACTATCACATCCTTGATAATGAAATTGCTTTTGTGTAATTTAATTATAGATGATTAATATGATATGGTTGAAATATTTTTAAAATATAATAAAATTAAATATATTTAAAATATATAATCACAAAAATAAAGATATTATGTTAACCACTTACATGATTTTTAATGTTAAAAAAATGTTTGTGCACAATTCATTTTTTCCATCCAAAACAGGAAAAAAGCAACTGCAATTAAGCCAAACAAAATATACATCAGAACGTGTGCGATTTCATTTAAGAAATTATTGTAAAAAAAAATTATCATATAAATAAATAAAAAATGGGGCAAAATGATTTTACACAACTGCCCATATTTTCATTGTTTCATAAGAATAGTGCAAATAACACTAAAGGATAAAAATGTCTTCAAAAATTACTACGATATGTGATTATGTAATTCATTTATCAGTACGATGAGTATAAGTAAATAGCATAATTTTGTATAACATTAACATGTATGGTTTGAAATTTAGAATCATGTGCATTGGTGTCAAGTTTGTAGCCATATTTTCTCTATTGGTTTAAAATAAATATATATTTTTATAGTCAATGAACAAATTGTACGATAGTTTCTTGCCACACTTATATAGGTTTTTCTCTAGAAAAAAAAAATACTAAGATATGTGAAGGTTCGTGCTATGCAATCCTTTGGGAGGTTTTTTTCTAACTAAAAATTAAAATAAAAAAATACTAAGATATGTGAAGTAGGGTTAATTTAAGGTTATCTATTTTTTTAATTCCAATAAAAATTTGATGGTATTTTTGTTTAAAGTAGATTAACGTTATAAAAATATTAAATACGATGAATATTTTATTTTTAATTTATTATTTTTTTTTGAATATATTCAAAAGTATTTTTTTTATTCATATATTTAAAAGCATCAAAATTATTCGAGTTTTAATATATGGTCATTGGGTACCGATAAATCATATTAGTTCTTTAAGAAAAGCTTTAGACCCAAATACTATTCTAAAGCTCATTTCAATTGAATTTAATTTTTAAAGATACTTTTAAACATTTGCTCAAACTAACTTTTCGTTATAATTTAATTAATTTATAAAGATAAATAAGATTTTGATTTATTGGGATTAGATAATAATATATTATTAAATATATGTTTGATTTTAAGTATAAATTAATTGAGTGTGAAAAGTAAAAAAATAATAAAATTGCTTTAAAGTTTCTCTATTTGACTCTAAGTATCTGAATTTGCAAGTTTAAACATTTATCCAATCTAGTTCATACTTATAATTTAATTTCTAGGGATTTATAATAATATATTCACCTTATCAATGTAATACCTATTAGATACTATAAAAACTCTATTTGTAATTTGTCTATACTCTATTACTTCCTATATTTATTTGACAAAGTATTTTGTTTGACATTTTCATTGTTTTTTAAAACTCACTTATTAGTTTCTATTTTTTTCCTGTACTAAAAAAGGGAGTTGATATTTACAAAATATTTTATTTGACATTTTTCATTACTTTTTAAAACTTCTTATTAGCTTTCCCCCTTATATATGTAAGAGTATCAATGGTTTGTAAAAAAAATAAAATCATATTCAAGCTCTTCACACATATATAAGGTACTAAAAAACAGTAAAAATTGTGTAGGAATTTTTTACTCACTTTTTGTTACTTATATCTATTTTTACCCTTTTTAATATAAAATATTGAAAATTACTTATTTTTACACACTTTTTTATTTCCTTTCACTTTATTTTTAACTATTTATTTACTAAAATTTACAAACCCAGTTTTTTTATTTTATTTTCACACTTTTCATTAATTATATCTATTTTACCCTTTTTATATATAAAAGCTTGAATTCGATTTTCTTTTACACTCCTTTTTCATTTCATTTTACTTTATTTTTAATTACTTATTAGTTATTTACTAAAACTTATAAACCCAATTTTTTATTTTATTTTAATTTATTTTTAGGTCTTAAATACACCTAATTTATTGAGCATAACATAATCATTATTGTATTGAATGTAGTAAGCATTTTAATCTTCTCTACCTGAAATAATTAGTATATCTGAAAAGCATAACATAATCATTATTGTATGTCTTATATTCAATGTTTATGTTTTTATTTACACTATTTGTATACAATTAACGCAATAAAGCTTTAATTTTATTGCGATAGGTTGGAAGTTGATTATACGGTACTATTATCAAATAATATTAAAGATTATTTTTTATTTACATTGACTTGCAAAGAACAAATAAAGACATTACAATTTTAACTATACAAGTGTATATGTTACTAAACATAACAATAAAAATTTAAAAGATTATTCTAATATTTAATTCCTTAAATTTACTATTTCATATATTTATTATTTTTTCATGTTTATTTATGATATAATAAATACAACCTTAATATTTAATTATATATATTATTTTTGATAATTTGAGTTATATTTTTAAGAATAATAATTTAAGATCAATCAACCAAACGATAATAGTAAAAAAAAGACAAAATTTTAGTTATAATTAGATATTTGTATTGAGATTTTTTTTCTTTTTATAGTTTTAGGCAAATCAATATAACTTTCAACCTTTTTTTCTATTAAAAAAACTTTAAATCGTATCATAAATTATTTTTATATTTTAAGATATTAAAATTACAAGTAACCAAACTTTGGACACGCATCACCAAATTTATCATTCCCAATGAGTAATGACAACGAATCAAATCTAGTTAACTGCTTGAAGGATCATAGTTTCTGCTAGATAATTGTAACAATGGTTATTCATAAAATAATTAATATTTTTTTTTAAAAAGTAATCATAAATAATAAAATATGAGATCGTAATTATGATTATAATATTAAAGCGATAGTTAATAAAAATTAAATATATATTAATATTATTTTTTATATATACATACAATTATATATAAAAAACACTTTTAATAATAAAATATATTCTTTGAATAATTAAATCAAATTTTATATATTATTACTTTTATATCTTTTAGTTTAATGTGTTAAATAATTAAAAAAATAGAATTAATGTAAATTTAAATAATGTAATAGAGTAAAAAAATTATGTTAATATTTAATTTTTTAAAATTAAATATATTTTTGAATAAATATTAAAAAATAAAAACTATGATTAAATCGTAAAAGAATGTTCTTCGTTTATAATAAATAATAATTATTTAAATATACTTAAAATTAATACAAAATAATTATTTTATTAATTATCTTCGTACCCATATAATATGATAAATAAATAAACATAAACTTATAAAAAATTATGCAAGTTTTTTTTCTTATCTATGATTTTTATTACAATTATTGTTTTATTATTATAAATACTTATTTTTAAAATAAAATTATTTTTATTTTGAGGTTGTTTCAGTACATTAAATTTTTTTAGTTATTTTTACAATACATATAGTAAATCATAAATATACAACAATTAAATTATCTTTATATTATTTTCTATTTTCTATAAAATATAATTAAAGCATAATAGATTTGTAAAAAAATGAATTTATTAGCAAAATAATTCTTATTATAAAAATTATTTAAGAAATTTTTATATAATAGAGAAAAAGATTTATTTTTAATTATTTATAATCATATAATAATTAGAGATCCATGTCTAATCTATTTCAATAAACCAAACAATTATTACAATTATATGTTTAATTAATACTAAAACATTTAGGAAAATTTGAGTAAAATTATATAAGCTAATATTATAATATTTATAAAATTTATAATAATAAAAATAATATTTTATTAATATTAAATTGAATGGTATTTACTATTGAATAAATTTAAACTTAGTAAACTTTAACAACTTTCAATAAGATGATATTTAATATTAAATAATATTTTAATTTTTTTTAACTATCAAAAATATAAAAAATAAATAAGAAAACATACTATTTTGTAATTAAAATTCTTAATTATGTTATTATTATTATTATTATTCAAATATTTATTATAAAACTAACAAAAATGTCTCAACCTAAGGAAGCCATTTGCCTACCTCTCCCAAGCTAAATCGTTTAACTGCGGAATCATTAGCGAAAATGTCGGAAGAACAAATGTAAGTAAAAATAATTACGTTCATTTTTATTCTAGGATAATTTTTACGTATATAAAAAAATATAAATTAGAGTCCAATCTATTCTACACGGAATCATAACCTGAGAGACGGTGCGTAGCTAAGGAATGCATGGCAGCCGTAGATACAATCTCATGTAAAACTACAATTCAGTCTAATCTCGAGTTAGGACTTAGGCCCTAACCTCAATTCGCAAATTTTGACGGAAAATTTCCAGCAATTTCTAGACGATCAAACGGCATCTACTCGTCCTTAACTATACCCTAATTCTGTCACGGAAGCCGAATATGTCAACTTCCGGCACGCATCAGTTCCGATACACCCAGACACCGTCGAAGGTCCTCCACCTCCGAAACCTTCCGTGGGAGTGCACCAAGGAGGAGCTCATCGAGCTTTGCAAGCCCTTTGGCAAGATCGTGAACACCAAATGCAATGTCGGTGCCAATCGTAACCAGGCCTTCGTCGAATACGTAAGAAACTTTTCTCGTTTCCTACGAGTTGCGTCCCTTCTTTTCTAAGAAACCTTTAGTCGATGATAATATGCGTTTCGAGCGACATGTCCTTTTGGGCATTTTTTTTTCATATTCGTTGTTGTTTAATCTGTTCAAATAAAAAAAATGATTTATTTATTTTAACTGGAATAGTTGATTATGGGGAATTTCAGTTCAAGTTATTTATCGATTGACCCTGATAAATTTATTGGATTTGTTCTTTTCATTTTCTTGCTAAACTGACGTCGTTACCTTTCCCAAGATGCATATGTTGTTTCTTTCACCCATTTGTAGTTGGATGGACCTGCATGAGTTTTTCTGCTTAATGTATTTCAGAGTAAATTATTCTTTGGTAGTGTGATTAAACTTTGTTGGAAAAACAACAAAGATAGCAACTTTAAAAATTATAATCACAAAAATAACATCCTTATCCATTCTATACATTTTTACTATTAAAATAAAGTCTTAACACATAATTTTACTTTGAATGTTTTGCAAATTAGATGTAGTTCAAATTGAACTACGATCATGTAGATCCTTTTAATATTGAACGTTATCTAATTAGATGTCGTTCATGTAGATCCATTTGAATTTCTCACTACTTCCTTTTGTATCCCTTTGGGCTTATGCTGAAAGAGCACTAATGATGTTTACAGGCAGACCTAAATCAGGCCATCTCCATGGTTTCATATTATGCTTCATCTTCAGAACCAGCACACATTCGTGGTAAAACCGTGTATATTCAGTATTCAAATAGACATGAAATTGTCAACAATAAAAGTCCTGGAGATGTTCCCGGAAATGTATTGTTGGTCACCATAGAGGGTGTGGAAGCTGGCGATGTGAGCATTGACATTATTCACTTGGTAAGTACTTAGTGTCAAGTTTTGAGTTTTTTGCTGCATTTTACGCTTTTGGAGAATATTTCTTTGATCATCTGTACGTAAAAGGCCTATGTGAAATCACTAGATCTGACTTTGTACTATATAGTTTTATTCGCTGGTGTTTCTATTTGTTTTCTGACTGGTGACACATATTTTTCAGAGAATTTTGTCAAGGTTCACCATCATTACGAATTCTTGAACTTCTTTTTTTTTCAACTTCTATTTGCATTTAGCATCCTGAATTTTTTTTTTTGGTATTGTTAAACCACAGATGGTGATATATCTTATGTAATTTCTTTTGTTGGAGACAGTTTGGAATAATTATCATGTATGTGTTACTCCTTTCTAAGGTCAAACATTTAAGTACAGGCGTCACTCTGCACTTAAACCTATATGTTCGGAGTTTTTTTGTCATTCAATGTAAATTTATCAGGGTGAAGGAATACTTTGGATCGTTTCCTTCTGATACGAATTAGACTTTTTTTTTTAACTACTCAGGTTTTTTCAGCCTTTGGTTTTGTGCACAAGATTGCGACATTTGAAAAAGCTGCAGGTTTTCAGGTTAGATGGACATCAACTGCATGGTTCTTTCCTATACCGTACCTTTCATACATCGCTTTGATTTTCTTGCAATGATTTTGCAGGCACTGATTCAGTTCAGCGATACTGAGACCGCATCAGCTGCAAGAAATGCATTGGACGGAAGAAGTATACCCAGGTATGCACTATTTCATGCATTCTCTATTCCCTGAACTCTTTTATGCTTATGAATTCTTGTTATTTTGGAAAAGTGTAAGTATTGTAACCGTGCTAAAATATATGATGATGCAAATCCAGGTACTTGCTTCCAGAGCATGTTGGTTCATGTCACTTGCGCATTTCATATTCTGCTCACACAGATCTAAATATCAAGTTTCAGTCTCACCGAAGCAGGTAAGGTTGAGTTTAATTGTTACTATATATTTTTAAATTGCTTTTGGATGTGATCATTGCTTACTATTTTTGCTAGTTCTTTTGTAAGTCTCTGGTTTTGGCAGTTTGGGATGATGCTAATTGAGGTTTGCTTTCTGTCATCTAGGGGTTAGTGAGGCCTGCTAGTCAGAACACAGATGTGTTGCCATTTTGTAATTTCCTCAATCTTCTTATTGCAGCTTAATGCATTTACATTCTTTCTATCTTAGACATGCCATGGATAGAGTAGGCACCATCTGCAAACATGTTCTGATTCTAGAAGCTTAAAGATTTTTTGATATAAAACTGAATAATTAGTGTTGGCATGGTTCTCCCAAACTAAATCACTGGGAGGATCTTTCATACATTTTTTTTATTTTTCTTCAAAAAATGGTTACTTTTGTCTGTTGGCTTCTTCATATGTTCACACAATTTTCTGTAAATGTTGCTATTAGTTTTCATTTTTGAATTTCTGGTTGATACAGATTTTAGTAATGTATTTGTGATGCATGTGAATCTTGGTTTCATGATTCTGTAGGGATTACACCAATCCATACCTTCCTGTGAATCCCACTGCAATTGAGGGACTTGCTCAGGTATGCTTCTGCAACTTGATAATTTTTTTGTATTCTGTTGTGCATATGTTTGAGCAAAAAAGAGGGTAGAGGGGATGACATTTCGACTAATTGGTTGTCATCTCCAGCCCACACTAGGTTCTGATGGAAAAAAGAAAGAACCAGAGAGTAATGTGCTCCTAGCTTCTATTGAGAACATGCACTATGCTGTCACTGTAGATGTTCTGCACACGGTGAGAGTTGATTTCTTTTGCATTAAGTTTAAGTGCTATTTGTTGGGTAGACGACCTGCTAAGCCTAAGCATGTGCTGGACTAATTCTGTTTTACGTGTTACAGGTGTTCTCTGCATTTGGTACCATTCAGAAAATTGCCATATTTGAGAAAAATGGTCAAACACAGGCACTAATCCAATACCCTGGTAGTTTTCCACCCTGATTTTTTGTCATTGCAAAATATATTTTCCTTTTTGAGGCATATCTGCATCTGCATTTATCTCTTTTACAATGGGAATCATGTTGTCTTACATGGTCTGTAAATGTTAAGTGATACAAGATTTTTTCTTTTGTACTATATGTACTCTTTCTAAAGTCAATGACTGGGTAACTTGCTACTTCGACTGGATTTGCATGCGTTTGTATAATTTATTTATATTGAACAAACTTATTTGCTCCGACTTTCTTTATCCCTGTTTTCATTCCTCTACTATTTTTCAAAACTTTTAGTTGAATTTTTAATCGTCAATAAAAAAGAACTTTAAATCCCCATTCTGTGTTGTTAATATTTTCTTTTGCATGAACCACATATGATCTTATGAATATCATAGTAACATTCGATTTAAAACCTGAAATTCTGTCATGATCTTATGTATGTATTTTTTTCTGAATTACTATTGATCGATCAATGGATTGTAATTTGCAGATGTTACAACAGCAGCAGTCGCAAGAGAAGCCTTGGAAGGACACTGCATATATGATGGTGGCTATTGTAAGCTTCATCTGTCATACTCTCGTCATACTGATCTCAATGTAAAGGTATAAATATAAAATATGTGCTCTTGCGTTATGTTCATGAGGTGTAAAAATATGAGAGGAAAGATCAATAGAGATGCATAGAAGAAAAAAACTGGATTCAAAGTTGATCACTTAAAAAACAAATTGATTCTTAACTGTACGCTTCTTGACACTTCAATTTCCTTCTCTATTGATAAATCATTGTTAATAGATTTTCATGAAATCATATCTAAGTTTTCCTCTAATTTGATTAATTTTGTAGGCTTACAGTGACAAAAGCAGAGATTATACAATTCCTGATTCTAGTTTGCTTGCTGCACACCAAGCTTCAAGTCTGCCTCCTGCTCCACCAATGTGGTCTAGTGCTCCGGCTACTCCACCATATCCCGAGATTAGTGCAGCTGCAGCTGGACAATCTCAAGTTTCTCCTGGTCAAATTCCATCATGGGATCCAACCATGCAGGCAGGAACTACGACATATGGGCCTGTTTCAAGCATGTTTCCCAGGCATAATTTTGCTGTGGCCTCAGTTCCTGGGTACGGTGCAGGGGCAGTGCATGCTGGTTCTTTGCCCCTAGTACAAACAGGCCCAATCACATCTGGTGTAGCATCTACTATGGTAACCCAGCCTGGGATTCTTCCAAATCTGCATCCTGATGATGCTTCACCTCCAGGAGTACAAGCAGTTGTAGTTTCACCTGCTGGCCAGCCTACATACTATGGCCAATAGGTTATATCTTCATATCTCAATGCCAAAAGCGACAATCATTCTTAACCCTTTTCTTCTGAAAATATGTTTGAAGGTAAAAAATAAACATGTTAAATTCATTCAATCCAAATTGAATCCCATATTCTCACTAACATATTAATCATATGATTACGTCTTGAATGTGATATCTCCCAGAAAGAATTCCAGTCTTCCTTTTTAATTTGATTGCCGCTTGTAGCAAACGGGAAATCATGCAATCCTTTTTAAGTCATTTGATATGGAATGTTAAGTTATTTTAAATTCCAATCCTGGATTAGTCTGGTGATAAGTTGTGAATAGATGGATAAGTAAGTAGTGTATCCCAATTTCCAGCTCATAGTTTGACAATATAAACTGGAAGCAAATAATAACAAGAACAATTGAACAAGTACTGGGACTGGAGGGAGCAAACAGCAAGCAGAACCAACTAGAACTACTTTCTAGTTCCTATTGTTGTGAGAGAGGAAAAGTAAGCTAGTGCAAAACTAGATTGATCACAAATCATCCCTTGTGCTGTTAGCTCGTCAATTCCCATAGCCCACTCACAAATGGGGGCATTTATTGGTTGCCATTGAGCTGTACGTACCAAATTGATATGACACCAATTGTAAACCTTTTTCACAACAAAAATAATTCATACGCGTTGGAAGGGACATGGACAACCAATGTTGAACATCTTAGCCGATTATATATTAAATTTGACTGGAATTCTGCATTGCCGATTATATATTATATATTTGATTTTGTAAGATTCTGCATTGCTTCAAGTAGATCATGAATTAAAATTTACGGAAATTTTATACTAACTGTCTTTACTGACTATATTATCACTCAGTTAATTAATAACTCAAGAGTTTTGTGTTTTGGAATTTTACGTGGGTGACATTATCTGTCGAAATCCTTTATAATATGCATGGTGGTATTTATTAAACTGTTTTTTTTAATAAATTAAAGTACAAACTCAAAAAGTCAATTAATGTGCGTGGACTGGGACTGTTTAACTCATCTTATCCAATGTGTAAGTAATCTACTACAACTTGGATTTTCTATAATGTTTGAGGAGACTCCAAAACAGTTTCAATAATAATTGCATGCAATATTGTTTTGTCAAAACCCCACTTGCACAATGCACAATACTACCAGTGTACTAGACTACTAGTGCTGCGTTGCATTGACTGACGTGTACGTAGAAATGTAAGTGAGACCGTAGGAACGTAAGTGAGATTGTAAGAAAAAGTTAAGGTAATAACCATAATTATTTCGTATTAATTTTGAATATATTTAACTAATAATGGTTGTTTATGACTTGTAGTATTTTTTTGATAATTTAATTATATTTTTTAATTTTTTAATATTTATTTAAAAATATATTTAAGTTTTAAAAAAATTAAATACTAACATAATTATTACTCTAATATATTATTTAAAATATTGATATTATTTTTTATTTTTTAACTATTTAATACACGTTTTTATGTAAAATAAAATATATAAAAATATAAATAAATAAAATTTAATCTAATTATTGTGTGTTTTATTTTTGAAAGTGTATTTTTTTATATAATTATGAGTATATAAAAAATAATAAATAAATGAGATTACTGCTCATCCCACATGAAGTACACTTAACTCTTCAAACCTTTTGGATTACGGAACGACAAGTTGACCAGAGAACCCTGTAAAGACAAGAAGATATTGGTTGCATATCCAGTTTTTAAAATTTGTTTAATTTTTCCATGTAGATTCATACTAAATGTGCTGCTGGAATATGTATATCCCGGAAGCCTCTTTAAATTTTGAATATTTTGTATAAATTTAATATTTTAAAATTTATTAACAATTAACTGAACATATCACTTCAATAAATAATTTTTAAAAAATTTACATAAAAAGTTTACTAAAACTTATAATATTAAAAATAATTGAATTAATAAGTTTAACATTAAATAAATTTAAATTGTCATAATCTAACGTACAATTAAATAATGTTTAGTATAAAATAATAGACATGATTATTTAATTAATAGTAAAAATATATTTTATTAAGATAAGATTTATTATTTTTATGATTTCAAGGTTTAAAGTAAATATTTTTATTTTTTCATGTATTATTTTTATTTAATAGTTACAATTCACTTTGACAAACACCCTACTTACTAACAATTCTAACCTACCTTCAAATTACATCCAACAAATAAAAAAAATTCCTCTAAATTAACAATAAATATTAAATAATATCCCCTTATCTATTTTCATCATGTTTCACTTTTAAATTTTTATTTTTTCTTCTTCTTTATTTAACTAATTTTTATTATTTTTAGTCTATTTAAATAAAAAAATTACAATCATGCTTCTTATTTTATTAATATTTTCTCTTATATTTAAAGTTCTTACTATTAAGTAAATACTTCATCTTTATGGTTGATTAATAAATAAATTTGTTTATCCTTTAAATAACGTATAAAATGCTTTGGTAACATTTTTTTTTTTGCACTTGCACTATTTTTATTATTTTCATTAACATATTTTATAGTAAAAATTATAATATTTATGAATTTTTTTGTGTATAATTTTTAATTTTTTTTTTAATTTTTTTTATCATACAATTGCATATTTTGTAAAATGATATGTCAATATACCTAAAAAATCACCTTTTGGCTTTGCTACTTAAATTTTAAAGATTTAATGTTAACGGAATAGAGTTTTTATGAACTTTTAGATAGTTAAAATAAATGATTGAAATATTCACGATATTGTTTTTTATTTTGCATATCTCGATATTAAAACCTGATATTCATATCTTTTGGTTAATATATAAAACAATATAAAAAATGTTGCAATATTGTAGATAAAATGTCATTTTTGATTAAATATAGAGAAAAAATAATATTTTATTGACAAAAATCGAAAAAATATCGTTTCATATTAATTTGTATTATTTTTAAATAATTTACCATTATATTTATTTATTTATAGTTTTTTTTATCTTCAATCAATATCATTTATTTAAGATAATATCTTATACTTCTTTTCATATATATATATATATATATATATATATATATATATATATATTATTTATATTTCTTTTTTATATCTAATTTATTAGTTTTATCTATTACAATCTTTTTATAATTTAAATTAAAAAGGTTTATTTATTTATAATGGTATTAAAAATTAAAAACTAAATAATTACTTTTAAGTAATTATTCTATAATATTTTGATTAATTAATTGAGTTATTGATAAAATTGAATACCATAATTTTTATAAATATATATATTATATAAGAAACTAGTTTAAAAATATAAATAATTAATTGTTTGATATTTTATAAAATTTTATAAACAAATTTCATGATTGTGATAGAGTTTTCATAGTTTTTTTTAAATTAAGCATGTACGATTAGGTTCTATTTGTATACTTGTGAAATTTGATATATCTTAACCAAAACCTTTACACGGGTTCACCGTACATGATTTGAAGAGGCTACGACATAGAAGGAATATGAAAAATTCATATAGAACTGTTTTATAACGAATAGGTTGATTATAAATATTTAATTATTGTTTATCAATTATGCCTTTTGACCTAATCTTAGGCCTTTACTCACCCTATATGGACGAACCTTACAGGTAGCATCGAAAGCATTTTTGTTAGCAAAGTATCTTCCCATGAGGAGTTAAAAAAAGTTCTTTTTTGTATGACAAAGATTTATGTCTTATTTTGCTTTGTTTATTTGACAC